>BMAU01021264.1:0-60000 GCA_019973935.1 Trichonephila clavipes
TCGTTTATGTTCTACCGCAATCTGTTTTTTTTTACTTCAGACTTGGAAACTATTCTACAGATCAGTAGTAATTGTGTGATCTTTGGCGATTTTAATGCCACACACAATACTTGGAAAAATGCTCCCATAACTCTACTGGGTGCATTCAACTTAAAATATTTGCCGAATCTACCAACCTCGAAATTGCATTTCGAAATTCTCCCACCAGATATAGATATACTTCTTCAAATACTCCAGATTTTGTTTTGCCCTTACCAAAAACTTTAATTTCCCGTACAATCTACATTGATTCCATATCTGAACTCTTTTGACCAAAACCTTCTTAATTTCCTCTATTCACAAAGATAACGCTAGAGCCAGCTGTTGTGTGGTCTGCATTTTAGAAAAATAATCTCCACCTGTCTGACTTTACTAACAACATCAATAACCCGATTTCACTAGAAGAAAATAACTAAGTTCTTCTATGTGGTTCGCTCCGCCCACCTGCACTCCTCTAAGCCAATCACAAACAAGCAACACCGTTACCCTCCACAATATATTAAATACTTAATTTCATGGAAAAATAGAGTTATAGAATTATTTTAACTTACACTAAATCTTCTCTATATATGTGAGGCCAACAGGCTTCAAGCTCTTATAAAAGAGATTAAAATACACTCACAAGCTTCATGGAACGCATAACTCACTGCACTCAATACACAAGACAACAGACTCTAACACAAAAAAAAAACGTCCGCATAAAAAAACGCTCAACTATTCAAAATCTAAACAGATCCTCTGGCATCGCTAGCAACGATGAACAGAAGCAAATTTTATAGCAAACAAATTCGAAGACAATTACACGGAAAATAAAACACCAGATAACTTCAAAAGCAACTTCGACTCTGACGTCACTAACACATTAGAGAAATTCTACCCTGCCCCCTCTCATCCTTCCTTCTAACCGGATGAAATCTGCAACTATATTAAAAAAGGCTTAAAAATACCATTGCCCCATGTTTCGATTCCATCACGAATAAAATGGTCAAAAACTTTCCCCGAAAATTTTACTACTTTTAACTTACATAATTAAAAAAAATTCCTTTTCTTTTCCGTCATTGAGGTAAGCTCTTCGCACGGTATGGGAGTAGTTTTGGTGGATGAGGTAGAGTAGGGTGAATGTGGTTCCAATTCCAGGTCAAGTGCCATATCCCAATTGTAATCCCTGAGAGTAACGAAGGAGTAATTAAGATTCCTGTGGAAATCTTAAATTCGAAGAATAGTGGTCTGTACTACACAAAGAGCACTGAAAAAAGTTGTAGACAGGTAATAAGTGCAGCTATAGAAAGACGGGTGATGCTTGCTATAGTAAATAGCGAAGGACCCTGATAGCTCAATATGGTAACTCAACTATAGGGGCCGCAACTCTATAACCATAATTTTGGGCAAAATTTTTTGCAGAAGATTCCACTTACATACAAATGCTGGATAAAAAAATGGTGGTGGTAGTGCCCAGTAGCAGTTACGATAAAAAAAATTACAGTACTTCGATTAAACTTTTTGCAACACTAAAATTATGCTTTACATAGTAAAATTTACCATTTCCTAAAAAATATACTATGGAAACTATTTATATAACTGTACAAAAACATCCACTATGTCAAAATATGAAAATTAAACTTTGAAACTTCGAGGAAAAAATTCTTTACCTTAAACTCTACTCTGAAGTAACACGTTTACCATAGTAATTAAAGCTAACATTTATTTTTTTGGCATTTAAAAAAATGACAATCCTACTTTCCATTTATCTTTTAACAGCCTATATCATAAAATACGAATTAGAATTTTACTCTCTCTGTAGAGGTTATCCGATTGGATAGGAAGAGTGGTTTTTAGGTGTTTGATGTTTGGGCTCCATTATAAAAAAAGATTTATAAATAGTGCGGAAGAAGGTATAATATATAACATTAGGGATGTTTTGAAGTAGTTTAAACAGAATTTATTTTATCTAGCTTATAAAAAAATGTTTTTGTTGTGTTTTTGAAGAAGCAAAACTCTCACGGGTAATTTGTACATGAAAAACGGATATCTTCAAAAAGCAATCGACTCAAATTCAATGGAATTTATAACATATATATTATGAGTCCTTTAGAGTGTAACAAACCGCAAATATTAAGATAGTTACATTTAATAACATTTTTGCAGGAATTTTTAGTTTAGAACATACAGTACTTTTGAAGAAAAATCAATCTAATTAAATATCTGTCAAATTCACATGCATGAAAAATATTTATTTCTTAAAATATTACTTATTCTACGGTCTGTGACACTATAGATGCATCCAAAGATATACCATTGAAATTAAAGTTGCGTTACATCAATTTATTTTTATTTAGAGCCTTTCTCTTAGCTTTGGCGTGTCCGAGGTAACCTAGTGGTCAAGGCGTGTCATGAGCTTGAGCTAAGTACCGTTCAAGACCCACCGTGTAGATATTGCTGATGAACCTTAAATATATCCAGACCACATGTCCTTCCATTGGTTCTATGGGAAGTTAGAAGTGTGGGGCCAGCCATGGGTGTTGTCCTCATCACTTGACTATGGCTCAAAATTTCGAGGTATGTCAAAATCCCCGAGTAGCTGAATAGTGCGACACACACACACACACACACACACACACACACACACACACACACACACACACACAACACAACACAACACGTTTATATTCACTCACGTACTGAAGTCATTAAAGACCCATATCGTAGAAAGGACGATACACGTTAAAAATGGCTGGGCTCAAAGTGCTCCCATACGCATGGTGTAACCAATTAAAAAAGGGGAAAACCTGCTCACGTGTCGTCCTCGTCACCTGAACAAGATTCATATAACAAAGGCTTTTGCCAATATCCTTGTGTTGCTTTACAACTCGACCTTAAAAAACACTCATACTTAATCGACAAGTATTGCTTGGAATTTCTTAGGGATGTTCGAATCAAAATATTTTGTTGATAATAGTACATCTGTTAATTTCAGCAAAAGCATCGAATCTTCTATTGTGCGTTCTAAAAAGCGTAATCTTTGCCTTTTAAATGTGTTTATAATATGTTATTTATTACAGCTCTCTGAGACTAAAGATCTTGACATGTTAGTTAGTAAAGGCGTCTTCAGTTTGTGTCAGTTCTTTAAAGATAAGTTTCTTAAGTTGCACATTCGAACATAGTAGCAAGCAATTATTTGAATACAATATTTTAAGGGGTCACAGGACTCTTATCCGATATCTGTGTGCTTAAAAAACATCCTTCTTTTATACCAATCATTGCAAAGATACATTTGTTTGAAGAAAGATGTTCAAATTATTGTTTTGTCTTATTGCTAAGACAAAAACAATAATTTTTAATTTCTTTAACATGATAATCATTTATATTTACAATACTTCTGAAATTTTCTGAGAATTTCAGAAAAAATTTAAAAGTTATAAAGAAATATAAATTGGACCGTTTTTTTCAAAAGGTGAAAATAAGAATTTTGCACCGCGCAGGATTGTGAAGTACAAAATTGATACAAATTTACAAAGTTAGTTTTTACTTAGTATAAAAAAATGTTCACCTTTGAAGTTATATTAACTTTTAAGAAATTTAGGAGAAAAAATATTTTTAAGAACAATTGTAACGAAAATTTTAAAATTTTAGAAATAAATTTAAATTGCAGTAAAAAACTCTATTAATTTTTTTTTTTTTTGAAAATTGATATAAAGAACCTTATTACGAACAACACACGTGTATATGAAATATCAAACTAATATCATAAATAGTTTCTGAAAATTCTGCGCGGAAGCTAACATTTTTGTTTTGAGAAAAAGGAAGTTAAAGATAAGAAAGACATATGGCTTTTCCATAAGTTTCAATAGTTTTTTCTTAATAATTTTAGAAGTTTTTACAGTATCAGTACAATTTTGGTTACAAGATGCTCAGAAATATGAATGCTTTAACACAGATTTTTTTTCAAAAAATTGAAAAATTTGCAGTTTAAGAGCCCTGTGAGCTCTTAATTTCTATAAAATACCCTAGAAAAGTATTGTAAGTTAAAATCTGTAGTGCTAATATTATACATGCATTTTTAATGTGTGTTTTCCGAATTATTCTACAATTATGTCTTAATTGCTTACATATTAAAATAATGAGTTAAGATCCTGAATAATTATTGTGCCTTATATTCTACATTTTTATGTATTAATTATAATAATGTACTGGGGGTATCTAATTAATAAATTATGAACATATACATAAATTAATAAGTAATTCAAAATAATTTCTTGAAAATTAAATAATAATAAATTGATAAAGACTACCCGAAAAAAGAGTAAAACCGTTTATTCCCATATCGTTTAGTTTCATTTAGAAGATATTTTTGTCTAAAAAACATTTTAAAAAAAATCATTAAACATAACTTCTAAAATTATATTTTCCCTGAACTAAAAAACCAAAGGGGAAAATAACTAAACGATTTTCAATACGTGTTTTTACGTAGATCGAGTTTCGAGGATTTTATACTATCAATCAGACAGTAAGTCTACCGCAGCGATGAAAATTTATTGTTGAGAAACAATACTTAAAATAAAGGATACAGTCCTAAAATTCGCTTAATAAATCCCAGAAGGACTTTTTAAACCATCTACACAAAAGCTCCAGACACAACTATTAGTGTCTAAAAAAATATAAGTATGTTAAAAGATTATTCGCAAGCAATTGCTCGTCCTATTCGACAGTCGAAGAAGTAACAAATCTCTGGTTGACTCTTCAATGGCCAAAACAATACCGAGGTAGCCGCTCCATATTTATAGTCTGCATTGATTTTTCTTGAAAAATCCTTATTTTTGATACAAAGTGATATTAATAGATTTCTCTAATAATTTTCAGATTCATCCATAGGATCTCCAAATCGTCAAAAATAGTCGCCAAAAAGATGCCAACGGCTCTATCATCAACATATTTGGCCACACAATTTCCATTGCATCACCATTATAATGTAAGGAAAGGCATTTTTGCGAATATTTCAGGTTTAGCACAAAATAAATTCAACAGAGTGTAATATTAACGTATTTTACATCCAAATGTAAATTATTTAAACTATCTGAAGCATTGTTATACATTTTAAAATTCTTAAATTACTTTCAGAAACGCATTATAAAAAACTTTTTTTCAATGAAATAACGATTTTTTTAAAAAAAACTAAGTAATCCCGAATAAATATTGAAATGCCAAAAATTCTTATTTTTAGCACACACTTAAAGAAATAATAGAATTCTTCGAAATCCCAGCGTTAAAAGTTATAACTCAAAATATCGAATATTTTCTTATCTTAGAAATATTTCTTGAAAAAAGATTTCAACAGTACAAACGGTTAACCTATTTTTAAAAGAGATTTTGTTAACTTTGGCTGCAGTTTTTCTTACTATTTCTATATTTTTGATGTGTAACATCTTTACTCTCGGTTGCTGGATATTTGTCAGAGTGATATGGTAAAAAAGGACGGAAATGGGTAACAGGAAGTGACGTCAATGGGAACTTGGTGAGATCTTAGCGATAGAGCTAAGTTGGCGTCATATTTGGCGACCAAATTAGCTGATACCAATTTGGCGATTATTTTGGTGGCATTGGTGACCATGTTGGTGAGTGCAGGACCCTCTGGATTCTTCTAGAAATTAGTTAATTTTCTGGAAGTTTCCGCTGGGTCTATAAAGAGAGCGGTGCTAGCCGTAACGAGGCAGTCTTGATTGAACTCATGATTAGTGTGCATTGTTTTGATTACCAATTAACGCAGCTGTGCTTGGGAATAATCTTTTACATACGTGTATTTTAAGCACTAATAATCATGTTTGCTTGCTTTTGCAGGTGAGATGACATTCCGAGATTTACTCTGTGAATATTGCTGAGGAATTCTGTAATTAAAGAATTCGATTTCCTATAATAAATTCGCTCACTATCTTCCCATGATTTTGAGTGGTGATTTTAATTTTAACACTAGTTTGCTAAATGCTGAGCCAGTCATACCTTTTTTGAAGGATGAACTCAAGCTCGAAATGTACACAAATCAAAATGTTTCAACAACTAACAGTGGTACTGTTATTGATGTGCTGTTAACCCTCTAACTGGACACCTTGCTCCTGAAAAGTTATTCCGAAAGCGTTTAACTCTTATTTTTCGATTCCCTTCAAAAATGCAATAGACTTTTTTCCTTTCCCCCTTTTAGAACTTGGGAGGTCGAACGGGAAAAATTTTACGACCCAGTTCGGTCCCTTTCAAAAGTAAGAACCAAGAGATCAATCGTTTACAGCTAGCTGTTAAGTTGCCTTGGGCAATCTTCTTTGAATGCGTAGTGGAATCCGGTGTTTCTTTCTCCTATATATTCAGTCACAGTAAAATTAAAAAATGAAAGGTAAAAAAAAAAAGAGAAAAAAAATGAAATAAATAGTATGTTGAAGTTGAAAAATAATTATATTTTCTTCAAAGAAAATTTATTTTCCTGTCATTTTTTAAAAATTAATATATATATATATATATATATATATATATATATATATATATATATATATATATATATATATATATATATATATTTGGTATTGCGATTTGAACCAGAAAAAAACATCCTGTATTCATTTTTGAATATGAGAGTAAGAAAACGCGCTCACTTTCCTGTTTTTTAAAAAAAGTAATGAGGTAAAAAGAGCAAAGGCCCTATCTCATTTTTAAACAATAACACAATAAATATTACATACAACGATTATATTTATGAAATAAAACCGATCTTTCTCTATTCAGTTATATTTTAAATTTAAAATAGCATAAAAAGGATTTCAATACTTTTAATTTATTTTAATTAAAATCATATAAAAGATATTTTTATGTTAACTGAATATTTTTCGGAAAAAATTTAAATTTTCCTTCCTAGTGTTCTCTTTTTCGAACTTCTTGTATTAAATAAAAATTCCTTTTCTACATCGGCATTTGTGATGGACATAACACACATTCAGTCAATAATTTTTAATTTTAATGGGGGATATACTTCTTCAAATGCGCATGACAGTACTTCTAACCATTTTCTACTCAAGTTAAATTTCTTAACTTTCTGTTTCTTTTATTACAAGGAAAAATGTCACACATCGATAACTACATTTCACACAATTCAGTCATTACAAATTCTATTGTGAGAAAAGTTCTCCCTAATTAATCTTGTCTTTCAAAACAGTACACTTAAAACAATTTTGTTCAGTGAAGTTAACCGACAGTTCCACAATGTATTCATACCAAATTTTAAAAACAAATTTAACACTTGGAAATGTATCCTGTATTAAATTTTTCAGTATACACAAATATTTCCTGCTGTAGGGAAGATATAGTAGGAGAGAGAGAGATGTGGTGAGCGGTTGTGAAAGAATGTTTTCGTACGTGTAGACTATTTTTGAAAATTTAAATATCACTGACGCTGATCATATAACTGCAAATGAGCCTTATTTTAATGTGTGCTGGTATCAAAGTAAAACACTTTACAATATTAAACAGCCTATGGGTTTATACTCAATTTCAAACTATTCGCAAAATGGCTTTACAACTTCTATTCAAATTGTAAAGAAACTGAAATATAAATATATCTTACTGCAGTCAAAAATATTCATAATATGTAAGTATCCTGTTGCTCAATTATTTCTGTACATTTTAAAAACTGTAGCTGAATGCAATTTTTTATATTTATAAACGAGGCATAACAGCTCACACAGTCGTAAAAATGTCCTTATGATTTTTAAATATACTACTATAAAACGTATATGGATTGTAAGATCAGTTGTAAAATCCTAAAAGCTTTTAGAGGAGCTAAAAACATGTAATTTTAGACTGATCAAATTTTTAATATAATACACAAATATACATGTTATTAAGCAAATACATTTGAAAAATCAAACTTCCTTCTGAAATAAACGTAATTGAAAGAAAAATGTTTAATTGCAAATGAGTGGAAATACATGTTTATCTAAGGGGTATCCCTAAAGGGAGGTAATCCTCAAACTTAAGACTCAAACTCAGAAGCACAACAATCCATGAGGGCCAGGAACTACTGTGCCCATCATAATACACGTGACCATTGGACGCTGAGGTGCATGAACAGATTTCCCGATTTGGTGGTCTGTCTGAAGAGAGACCTTCAGTGTTTAAGACCCGAAGCAAGCTTGGTACTCATTTATCGACCCAATGTAGCGGGGATGAAAGGCAGAGTCGACCTTGCGCAGCCCGTTAATAGAACCCCAGACCAGTGGTGTGGAAGCACTATACACTTCCACTCAATCCTATTCGGTGAAAAATAAAATTTAATGTTAGAATCTTATATAAATCCCTAATGAATGAGGGAGTTCAAACTTTTTTTTCTTCATGTAAACTGTTTAGACGGAAATGGTTAATTATGAACATTTCACAAGTTGCATAAATTAAAATTAACCGTTATAGTTAACATAAATTTTTAAGGGTACAAAAGGTGTATTTTGGCTGCACGAATTAATTTTAAAAGGAATACGGTTACGAAAAAGTAGTACAAATCTATCTAAAGTAGGGTTGGTTACCTTAGATATTGTCAAACACAACAATGTATTGGAAGCCAATTCCACAATTCGTTGTTATAAAAATGTATGGAAAATTACAAGATTTATTTTTGCATTTGTAATTTATATATATATAATTTTTCCTGGGAACTTTAAAAGCTATATAGAGCGGCATCCATCAAAACCGCGGTTCTCTCTCTGTTTTTCCAGTTCGCCCCTGATTAAGCCGGCTCTGCCATAGTAAGTGAAAATGCCGGATTTTGTTTGTCAAGATCATTTTATAGCAGACTGCATTTTTCATGTATTTTAGATGGTCGTTTTATATTTTCTACATCAATATCTTAATGTCTGAATTTAAAATTACATAAAATTCTTGACATTTGCATCAATGACCATAATTTTTATTAGTATATGAATGTGTCATCAAACGATTACATGACTAATATTAACACACATTATTTTAACAATTTAATTGATATCAAGTATAACTTAACGCACACAAATTTTCTAAACTTTAAAATAAATATTTCGAAAACTACTTTAGATATACTCAAAATGTTTTATTCCTACGCTTTAACTTCTCAGTTTTGCTTCTCTATGTAAGAATTTATTGTAATTGTATATTCATCAATTTTTTTAGTATATTTTTTGCTCTTAGCATGCAGTTTTCAACCAAATAATTGAATATTAACGTCGCACTGTTCAGCTACACGAGGGCTTTTGGTGACGGACCGCGTAATTTTGAACCATGGTCAAGTGACGTGGACGACACCTGAGCTGGCACCCCCTCTCCTAACTACCCCACCACACCAACGGGAGGACGTTTCAGCTCTCGACAGATTTAACGTGCATCGCTGCCCTACACGGCGGGTCTTTAGTGGTACTGGGCTCGAACTCGAGACAAAGCGAGAAAATTATTTGTATAAATAGGTTCCGATACCTATACCACTCGGCTACCGCGGCCAAAATATATTAAAAGATACCAAAGAAGCTATACAATAAAATTTGAAATTTTTATTATACTCAAACAATTGCTAAACCTTATGGTAAATAATTTTTAACTGCGCGATGCATTTTTTTTTCGAAATTTCAATTGGAATTTCTAACATAAAATTTCTAGCTTTATAAGGTCGAGATTTCAAAACATATCCAGATTTTAATTACTTATTCAGTTAGCCTTTAAAAAAGATAAATGTTGAGGTATATTTTGTATAAATAGATATTTTTGAACAATATATAATTCGAATGTTTTTCAATAGCTCGAATTTAAAATTGATTTTTATTTTTATTTATATGCATAAATGTCTACTGTAAATGTTTCCGTATATTTTTGATTACCATTTATTCAAACATTCAAGTTATAAAAATGTGTGAAAATCTTCATTCATGTTGTCTTTGATGTAAACTGAAGTTCAAGCACTTAAAATTCAAATATAATTCGGTGTATTTTAACAATATATAACCAGGCACTGTACTTAAACTTCCCTGAGCACTTGGGCTTTGAAATCTAAAAAAAAAACTAATAAATCTTAATTAGTTTTTTTTTCGTTAGTATTCTTATCAAAGTGTAAGAAAATGTTTCAAATGATTTGATGAAGTTTAAATTTATTCATTTTTAGTGGTTGGAAAATATAAAAGGTTCCAAATTTTAAAGAGTTTGATGTTTTATTAATTTTTTCGGTATATTATAATAAAATATTCATGTTTCAAAAACTGAAAGCTTTGAATAAGAAAAATGAAGCGAAAGAGAATATACTTAAAAAAAGATAATTTGTCTAACTATATAAAATAGCAGATTGCCCCGACACGCCCCAACTTGTTACAGTTTGAAATTAATATGAAACCAAAAGGGAATTGTAAAATATTTTACTTATGCGTTGGGACTTTTGGAAACTTTTAAAATACAAGCTGCAAAGAAACACTTTTTGGGTTGTAAAGAAATTTCTCCCCGATTTTTTACGATTGGGGGAGGGGGTCCAAACACGGGGTTTCCTGCGAGCCATAAAACTCTTGCTGTGTTGCTTCCTCCGTCCCTCATTAAAAGGGGGGAAGGATTTCAGAAAAGTGCGGCTAATCCGCTTTTGAAAACGTTACTTGAAGGCAGAAAAATCCGTGCAGTCCATTTTCGAAGCCTCTCTAGTAGGGCGGAAAATCCGTTCTGTACAGTTGGAGGGTTAAATACTTTGAAATCACAAGTATATGTGTCATATTTTAGTTATCATAAGTCTATTATCTCGGCTATTCCCCAAATTGAACAAGAATAATTATTTTTGATAGTAAAATTTATTACTCCTTGTGTTAATAAAATACAATTTTCTATAAAGTGATGCGACGCTATTTTAACTTATTGAAATTCCCAATTATCGACCCAGTTTCCATAATTTCGCATCGCATCATGACCAAAGTTAAATAAGACAAGAATCATCGATTACAGGAATTACGGGACTGTCTTTAACGTTTAAGATATATTTATTTTAAGCACACTTATAGAAAAGGATTTATATTTCTACATACAAGAAGATCAAAAAAAATAATTAAAACTTAGCTTGAGAGAGAGAAGGTGCAAAGGGGGTGGACATGGTGGGCGCCTGGTCCGGGTGGAATTTAGGCGTCTTTTTTTTCTTAAAGTTTCTTCTGTAACTCTGGAAGAGGCTCTCTGTCTGAAATTCTCTGCGTCCCCTTTTTATCCGACTCCTCATCACTTTAAAATCCTGTAGCCGAACTCTTTGCTCTGTCCAGTATAATTTCTCTGATTGGTCTGGGGCCAGGCGCAGTGTTACACCACCTCAAATTTTATACGTTTACTGAACTTTGTGACGCGGGAAACTTTTTTGACACTCCCTACCAGTGGAATTTCACCACATCCGGTCAAGAGGGACTCGTATAAAATTCCCATGCCGTTTAGGGGCGATTTCTAAAGCATGAACAAATCTGGCCTCTCATCGCTCCTTCCCTCTCTCAACTTCACAGCACACAAAAAAACACATCCAGTATAAAAAATTAATGTTCCGTAATGAGAAGAAAATTCGGTGATCAGGGGAGGCAACACATACAAAATTATCCGCGATGAGGAGAAAATTCGGTGATCTTGTGGGGTTCCGGGTATTGCTGAATGTTGAGTTTCCATCGGTCTTACAAGAGAAAAGAATGTCTCTCAGGGAAACCATATTAGTAATAGAACCAAAACCAGTGTGGAGAACAGAGAAACTCGACCCCAGCTGACATCCACAGCAGACTCCAAGCGCCAACCATGTACTCCCTTAATTTGCAGTACAAAATGTAAAAGAAGAGAGAAAAAAAACAAAAAGATATTAAGCATAAATTTTCAAAGTTAAGTCCCAATTCCCCAAACGTCGAGAGAAGAAAAATAACAATAAACAACTGGAATTAAATTTATCTTCGGACAAAAAAATAAATTGAGATAAAACCTGGGTCACCGAACAATTCACAAGGACTAATATATATATATATATATATATATATATATATATATATATAATATAATAGCAAATAGAATAATTGAATAATCGTAATTAAGCGTGTGACAATAAATGCATAAATATCAAATTAAGTAACGCATAGTATATTCAAACCGTACATATAGCATAGCTTTGACGCTAACACAATAACCACAAATACAAGCATAGAAATAATTGCAAGTGAAAAAGACAATCAATAAGAATGTGACAGTTTTGGTTGAGACAAAAAAAATTTCAAAAAGAAAAAACAAAAACGGAACCATGATAATTGATTACAATTTAAACAATTATTGCAAATTAAATTTAGAATTGCAAACGATGAGTGTGCATAGATAAAAAAATATTTTGTAACCTTTGGCAATGCTTAATAGCCAGAGAAATTGAAAAAAAATTCACTAAAAGCATTTATTACAATTTAAACCATTAGTGCAATTTAAATTTAGAATTGCAATGTAGAAGAGTCCATCCGTTTATTTTCCTGACCGCAAAAGTAGAATTCACACTATTGATACAATTGTACATCTAAAAAAAATACTGCGAAAAAATATATAATTTATAAATGATTCTAATAATAAAACGTTGAAGTCAGCTTTAAACATAATGGTACATAGTAAAGAAATTCTTAAATGTTTTACAGGTGAACAAAGATTATTATTGGGTGACCCAAAATCTCATCTAAATTAAGCGCGTGAGGGAGAAAAAAACATAGTTCACAGCACCAAATGGTGCAATAAAAGAATTTTGACGTCTGGTTACGGCACCAAATGATGCGACGCCATTTTAACTTATTTAAATTCCTAATTATCAACCCAATTTCCATAATTTCACATCGCATCATGACCAAAGTTAAATAAGACAAGAATCATCGATTACAGGAGTTACAGGACTGTCTTTAACGTTTAAGGTAACAGAACACCTTCGAAGAAAATTTTTTGAATTAACCTGAATTTTGCCTGTAAATGCATATTTTATGGCCTTATGGGTCTCTAAAATTAGAAAAACACCCAAGAAAATTTTTGTTAGTATACATTTTTAGTGTCAAAGGGGTATTTTATAAAAAAAATTACCAAAAATAAGACTACGCAAAACATGATAACTGAAAATAAAATAAATATATTGACATTTTGTAAATTGAATAATATAGCATACACCCTTATCTAGGGAATAGACTCTTTTTTTGGTAATATAACTATTATGTGGGAAGTTATTGTGTTTCGAGCTTCTATACGTTGACATTTTCTTTAAAAGCTATTGTAATTTTCATTTTATTGCTATATAAAAAAATTTCTACTCAACACAAACTCTTAAGAAAGGTCTATTCCCTGTATAAGTATTAAAAAAACATACGTATAAAAATTTTATATCATTCAAGCATAACTTTTTGAGATATTGTGTTTTGCGGTAAGAAAAAATGTAAAAAAATCATTTTGAGAAAACGACAAAAATAACATTAAACTCATCTGATTACAAGAAAAACACTTACTTTATTATTAAAATACACCAGATTTTAAATCCTTTCCCTCTTTAATTTCTAAAACACTATTTTTTTTCTTTTAATGTGCTCTTAAAAATTTTCTGTGTTTCTTTGTTTTGGGGTCTGCGTTATGAATCGATTCACAGATTCTGCATCTAAATGTTTATGCACTTTTGAAGAAATTTTTTTAATTAACCTGAATTTTGCCAGTAAATGCATATTTTATGACCTTATGGGTCTCTAAAATTAGAAAAACACCCAAGAAAAGTTTTATTAGTGCACATTTTTACTGTCAAATGGGTACTTTATAAAAAAATAAGCAAAAATAAGATTTTACACAAAACATGATAATTGAAAATAAAACAAATATATTGACATTTTGTAAATTGAATAATATAGCATACAACCTTATCTAGAGAAAAGACTCTTATTTTTGTAATATGACCATTACGTGGGAACTTATTGTGTTTCGAACTTCTATACGTTGAAATTTTCTTAAAAGCTATTGTAATTTTTACTTTATTGCTATATAAAAAAATTTCTACTCAACACAAAATCTTATGAATAGTCTATTCCCTGTATAAGTATTTAAAAAACATACGTATAAAAATTTTATATCATTCAAGCATAACTTTTTGAGATATTGTGTTTTGCGGTAAGAAAAAATGTAAAAAAATCTTTTTGAGAAAACGACAAAAATAACATTAAACTATTCTGATTACAAGATAAACACTTACTTTCTTATTAAAATGCACCAGATTTATAATTCTTCCCATCTCTCTTTGACTTCTAAAACACTACTTTTTTTCTTTTAAAGTGCTCTTAAAATCTTCCTGCTTTTCTTTGTTTTGGGGTCTGCATTATGAATTGATTAACGGATTCTGCATTTATCTAAATGTTTATATCCCCGTAAGGTAAACACCCCAGGGTTTTTTATATTCATTTTATTAAAAACTTTTAGACACCCATTTAATCCTTCATTGAAGTGTATAACAGCATCATACGACCCAAATTTAATTGTTTTGAGCGAAACAAATACTTCCTTCGGTACTTTTTGCCAAACTATTCCATTAAAACACTCGTTGGCATTTTGCGTGCGTCCATGCAAGCACTTACTTAATACTTGTTTGTCGCATAATTCTAAATATACTGGTTTAATTTTATTTAAAACATCATTTGATAAACCAGCATATTTTGTGGAACATTTTGTTCCATTTACCACCCCCCGCTGAAAATAACACCAGCTTTCTTTCCCTATTGGGCATTGACCATGCATCGGTTTCTTATCACTTGATGCACAGTGATATAACGCAGCAATTACATTTTGCTGCAAGGCAGTTAAGTTACCGACATTGCTGCGAACAGCAATTCCGTAATAATTTTGAAGTCGGTCAATAAAATTATCAGTTAATTTGCCTTTACCAGACAGTCCTTTAGTTTTAGTTTTCAGTTTTCTCAGACGCGAACCCACTCTCTTTTGTACATGGTCAATGCACTCAAACTTGGTCACACTGTTTAATCCACAAGTGTCTTTCACACTCATGAAAGCTTTTGAGTCGCCATCCCCATAATATTGAGTGTATTGCAGTCTGCGGATTTTTTCAGATCGAAGAAATATTCGGGAAGCCCCCACAATTTCCATTTTTGATGAAGAGCCTGTGAAATTACACTGACATATGTGGTCGGCTTTTGACGACTCATATTCAAAGTTTCTTGGCATAGTCTGAAGTCTCTTACATGTTGGACAGTAGGACGACATATAACTTCTATGTCTAACACCTTACCAGTATCAACTGATATTGCAGCAACACAGCCATTCATAGATGTATAGCCTCTTCGTTGCCATGTGCCATCCACCGATATGCCACATTTTACAATATCGGATGAGAGATTTTTTTGTTGTTTCTCCTCAATTTCAGTAGCAGCTTTTATCATGGATTCCTCAGCTACTTTCTGAACCACTTTTAAAAGCTTTGCTTCCTGATTTTTGTAAGCAGTTTTGGTTAGTCGAGTCAAATTTAATGTTGAGCATAATTTAAATGCCCCAGCAAAGCCTTTGCCTATCTGCCTCATACCATATACTAGCCTGGTATTTATGACAGGTGCATTTACAACTTTTTTTGATGAAGCAAATGCAAAAAAAAAAAGTCACAACACTTACATTTTAGTGTAAAATGGGAGCACAATCCATATCTGGAATCTTCGAATAGTTCTACTTTTTCAGCAAAACATTTTAAGCAGCAAAGTTGAGCAAAAGCTTCCACAATAAATTCAAGTTCAACGATTCTGTTACCAAACACAGGACCAGGCATTTCTTCTGCAGTTGAGAAACTCTCTTTTCCCAACTTTGAACAGCTAGCAGTATATTCAGGAACTGCTGAAGTGCTATTCTTTTTCGAAGTGTTTGTGAATTTATTACCATAAAATTGCCGCTTGTGCTTTCTATCAATACTTTTAGCCATTTTTAAGTTAAAATAAAGCAGAATAAAACAAACAAATAAACTTTTTTACGCTGTCAATTCTTTCAGCATGAAAATCAAACGCATATATAAACAAAGTCAAAACAACAAACTTGCTGCCAGGTTTTACACATAAAAAAAGGAAAACTGTATTTCCAAATACATTTATATTTATTCTTAAATGTTCTATTTTAATTTATGACTAAATATTTGTACATTAATTATAATATTTCATGTCATATTTTATGAAAGAGAAACGTAAACAAACAACTCGGCCACTTCCGGTTAGCAGAAACTATTTCGGGTCCGAGAAATTTATGATTAAGTAATATTGAAAAAGCTGTAACACACGGCTTCTAATTAAGATAGAAACAAAATTTTAACATATTTACAAAGATAAAAGATTGAATTTTAATATAAGACCAAAAGCGAAAAATCGATATATTGACCAAAAATTGAGTTTTAGAGGTGTTCTGTCACCTTAAGATATATTTATTTTTAGCACACTTATAGAAAAGGATTTATTCTTCTATATACAAGAAGATCAAAAAATAATTAAAACTTAGCTTGAGAGAGAGAAGGTGCAAAGGGGATGGACATGGCGGACGCCCTGTCCGGGTGGAATTTCGGCGTCTTTTTTTTCTTAAAGGTTCTTCTGTAACTCTGGAAGAGGCTCTCTGTCTGAAATTCTCTGCGTCCCCTTTTTATCCGACTCCTCATCACTTTAAAATCCTGTAGCCGAACTCTTTGCTCTGTCCAGTATAATTTCTCTGATTGGTCTGGGGCCAGGCGCAGTGTTACACCACCTCAAATTTTATACGTTTACTGAACTTTGTGACACGGGAAACTTTTTTGACACTCCCTACCAGTGGAATTTCACCACATCCGGTCAAGAGGGACTCGTATAAAATTCCCATGCCGTTTAGGGGCGATTTCTAAAGCATTAACAAATCTGGCAACCTATCAAAAGATGTAGTTATTCGATAGAAAATAATTTCCAATCATATCTGATTTATTTTTTTCAAGATATAAGTTAATATATTGCAATATGTCAGATGTCACACATCATATGCGACTACTGTAAGGCTCTTTTCTTTTTTTCCTGCTAATGATTTGCTTTTTAATTATGTTTGTCGAAAGAATATTTTGGATAGTTGCAGTTTTTTTAGTTTCCTAATTACTGAAAATATTGATGCGTTGTTGTTTTTAGAAAATGCATTTTTGAAATTTCTTTTTTAAATGAGAATAATAACGAAAGATTAAATTTAAGGTTTTTCACCACTATATATTTTTGTCGATACAAGAAAAATGTTTTTATTCAATAAAAATAGTAAAATGAATTCACTTCTAGTTTTGATAAGCGATTACTCGCGTGAGTCTTTTGGACTCTGAGAGAAGAATTCTCCGTGACTGAGTAAGTGATTTAACAGAATCCAATATGGAGTCGGAATCAGTTAAATCGAGTTTTTCCTACAAATAAAGATCTTCGATTTGAAATCGTTTTGATACTTAAAAACCCAAGACATCTTAGTCAGATTGTATCAGACTCAAGAATACCATGCCACAAATCCAGCAGCTAGAAAATACCATTGTTGGCTACGACAAATTATTGTCTGACCCTTAGTTGAGCAAGGTGGCACACCAATACAAGAAGGAATCAATGTAAAAAATGGAACTATTGGTGGGTAAGCTTTGGACCTTACCCTTATATATGGAACCTGACTGCCCCGATATTACTCCTTTCACTAAATTAAAAAAAATATACCTATAATAAACATAAATTTAAAAGGCGTAAAGGAAAAAATGAATCCTCGGATAATTTTTTTTCGAATAAAACCGCTCGACCCTCCTACCCCACTAAAACTGAACAGCTATGAAAACTCAAAATAACTTAGAAAACTTGACGCATGATATCGAGTGTTCGCTTGCACCTGAAAAATAGATCGTAACATCTAAACGAAAGACTTTTTCCACCGTAATGATTAAAATCAAAGAAAATTACAGAGATGAAATTAATTTTTTATATAAGTATCAAATTCCCCGATATCAACAGTAAGACCACAGGAGAATACATTAAATTATATGTCAATACTGATGAAGATTATCGAAATTTAAATCACATCTTAGAACAAAAAAAGAATTTTGAATACTATGTCATCCCCCCGTATAAGATAATTCCAATTAAGGTCATTATAAAAGGGTCCCCATATTCACCTAAACCAAAAAAATCATTGCCCAATTAGAAGAACTGGTCTATACTGATTCTCGAAGCAATAGATCCTTCCACGCGGCAGCATATTGACATTCAATTCCACGTTGCCTGAAGTGCGGTAAAGTTACCTTACAAAAGAACGCGTGATGAAAGAAAAGCATAAAATCCCTTCTGCATAAAATACAACTCCTACGTGCATACTGCGTGTTGAACTACATTTCCCAAATTTCTTAAGCCAAAGAAAGGAAGCCCCATCAATTTAAATAAAAATAATTTATCTAGCAACAATGTTATTGAAAGAATTTCCTTCGCTAATATATTGTTAGCGGAAATAAAGATGATATCAAATCCTCAAACTCAAATGAAAATAAAAATAAAACAGAACAAAGTCAATGCCCTGATGCATCCACTCCTGAAACAAATACTTCAGAAATTTCTAGCTTAATCGAAATTTTTAAAAATATTTCAGATCTTTTTAAAATAATACCATAGTTACCGCAACTACTCCCAGCTCTTAATCATTCAAAGCTGACAGACAAAAAAAATTTCTGCTTCTAAATCGCTACTAGATAATTATTTCTGTAATTGTTTTAAACTTTTCTCTTTCCAATTTTAATTTCTCCTTTTTGGTATTTTTATCTCAATAGTTAAAGTTTTTCCATGATAAGGGCAGTCTCCGCAAACTTATTCTACAACCTATAACAATGCTCAATCCCAATGGCTAAAACCATCTACCCCAATCATCCTTGCCTTAATGAAACCCCTCCTCCCCCAACCAGCTAAGCTAACAACACCAGCAATATCGTAGATATATTTATTGAAATTATAATCAAATATGTGACTAAGGCTTTTCTTGAACTACAGACAATTAACTTACTTACCACTGTAATTTGTTCAACAAATGTGATATATATATTGTTCTTATTTTAAGGATATTTGTACCGTATTCTCTTGTTTAGATTTCTTATAAAAGGCGTTATACATAAATGCCGTATTGCTTTATCAAAAGTATAAACATTTGCCAATTTAGTTTAATATAATCTGACCATATGATGTTTTTTTTTTGTATTAAGTTGGGGAAATGAAATCAATTATTACTCAACATTAAAATTCTAAAATATAATACTACAATATATTTACTATAATGTAGTTTTGAACATCATGGAAATATAATTTTTATCTGTAGTACTTGAATTCAGAACATTAATTTATATTCAGAAGTGGAATTTTAGTATCAGGTGAGACCAACTTTTAGATACATCATTTTAAATAGTGTTCCAACTCCTCACAAAAATATTGTTTCTCATCGCAACATGAGAAAGGTTTGGTCGCGTGGTATTTTTCTCAACATGAAAAAATTAAAGATAAATTTTATTTAGAATCTATATATAAAAACTAAACACATAAACAAGCAGAAATTATTTTAGTCATGCAAATTTAAATTGATAACTATTTCACTTTGGAAGGGTTGATTGTGCTCTTAAATATTTTAAACTAATTTTAAAAAAAAATGAAAAAAATACTTTAAATAAAACTTAAGCCAAAATCTAAGCTCAGAATTTTTTAAATATTTTAAAATCTAATTTTTTATCAGACCTGAAATTCGGCGTTAAGCTTCTCAACGGTATGAGCCAAAAAATGGGAAAAAATCAATATTTATAACATTTATAGAGGTAATGTGTAGCGTTAAATATATTAAAATGCTTTAAATATCTGAATTTTAACATCATATTGTTAAAAAGTAGGCATCCAGAATGGTGAGCTATGATACTGGCAGGAATATTTTGTTGTGATTTCTGCCTTCTATCCAACAGACAAGCGTTGGAGCTTCAGTTGTATGATCGAGAATATTCTTACCATTAGAAAATGCTTATAACGTGCAATTTTTGCGACTATCGGATTTCGGACTACAGATAGTGCCACAAATTTGGAATCTTACGCTTAAAGAAGATATAATGGAATGATGTCTGAGTATTTAGCAAAAGACTCAAGGTTGACCCCATTTAAGAAAAGTAGGGAGAGTTCTTAGAAATTGCGATAATTGAAGAAGTAATTTCAAGTTTCGATAGAAGGTAAAAAGAGTTTTAATAGATGTTATCAAGAGCCCGCTACACTTCGGTACAACACTGCGGAGAACTACTGAGCGTGGTCAGTTCGAAGAGTGTGACAACTTATAAAACCGGCTGGTTGCTGTTATTGTCTTCTTAAAATTTGCACTCTTACAGCAACTTCGTCACAACACACCACTTTCAAACCTTTCCCCTCTAATCAGCCATTTTGATCCATTGTCCACCCTTTCTAACAACCAATAGGAAAATTGTTTATTCACTAGACTCCAAACTGGAAAATATCAAAAACCAAGTTCCCTATCTTGAAGCACCACCTACTGGCCCTTCGCACGCTCGTCCAAAAGAAATGCTGTACTCTTAAAGCATAAAAATTCCCTTAGTCGTTCTTCTTCTCAAATAAGCATTTTGCGAAATGCGGCATTCATTGAGGGATTCCTAGTAACCCATATGCACGCAGAAATTTTCGTGGGTTTCGTAGAATAGATGTTATCAGCTGAGAGGTGTGTATCAGATTAAATTAAATACCATAATGTAACTTAAAGCAAATGCACTGCTGCAATGGCTACAGACATATTCTGCATTTGGTCGAGAAAATTTTTTTTATGTTGTAGAAACTTCCATCCTCCAGAATGACCGAGCATACGCTTTCAAGTCGTGAATCCCAAACTTGCTTATTTTCTAGGCAACGAAATGGATGAGCACAGTTGATCAACTATCGTTTTATTTGCAAATTATGTTAAAATCGTTACACCATAATTATCATATCGTCCAATAGCTGGTGCGGCTGCCAAGCAATCCTTGTTGATTCTTGTCGTGGAGGTCCTGATCGCAGGTCAGTGATCTAGAAGAAAATCCTGGTTACCTTTCAAACCATCTCTTTTAAGTTCCTAGGGGAGTCTCTTTCACGCCTTTTACAGGTGAAAAAATCAATATGTCAATGTATCCAGCTTTATCAACTGTACCAAAAAGACTACGACTAAAAATATAAAAAACTGGATACTTAATTTAAAATGGAATTATCTCGTCAAATTCAATAAAAATTAATTCGTTATATATATATATATATATATATATATATATATATATATGATATATATATATATATTGACGTTGTAATTATGGACAGAGATTAAGAGATGATCTGAGACTTTTGACGCGACAGATTAGATTTGAGTGGAAGGAGAATTCGATTCTTAAAGTGATTACAACAGAAATACGCTCCGTATTGATTGAATTCCCCGATCTTTGGATTTCACATTTATCATTTGGGAGCACACCAGTCGTCTCTATAACTGTTTTCAGAGCTTACAGAATAGGGCGATACCCGTCTGTTCGTTCCTTCAATATTTATTTTTGGATTTTACCCATTTTCGACTATGGATCTGACTTTTGACAATCTTCTGGGCATGGAACCACGGACACCTACTAGGCCTATCACACGCACACTGACCAAAGTCTTCACGACTGCAGCAACTTGCCAAGGAACTGGACCAGTACTCAACATTTGTAAGAGGACAACCATTTACCATCGATGCGCTGAAAGCCTCTGGAAATTACGACCCGGACAATCCTTTTGTGAAAGAGCTCCTCAACAACCTCTACGAGTTCAGAGATTTGTAGTATTAAGCGGTAAGTGAGTTCAGCTCTCTCTCTCTCTCTCCTTGTATCATTGACGCATGATATCGAGTGTTCGCTTGCACCTGAAAAATAGATCGTAACATCTAAACGAAAGACTTTTTCCACCATAATGATTAAAATCAAAGAAAATTACAGAGATGAAATTAATTTTTTATATAAGTATCAAATTCCCCGATATCAACAGTAAGACCACAGGAGAATACATTAAATTATATGTCAATACTGATGAAGATTATCGAAATTTAAATCACATCTTAGAACAAAATAAGAATTTTGAATACTATGTCATCCCCCCGTATGAGATAATGCTAATTAAGGTCATTATAAAAGGGTCCCCATATTCACCTAAACCAAGGAAATCATTGCCCAATTAGAAGAACTGGTCTATACTGATTCTCGAAGCAATAGATCCTTCCACGCGGCAGCATATTGACATTCAATTCCACGTTGCCTGAAGTGCGGTAAAGTTACCTTACAAAAGAACGCGTGATGAAAGAAAAGCATAAAATCCCTTCTGCATAAAATACAACTCCTACGTGCATACTGCGTGTTGAACTACATTTCCCAAATTTCTTAAGCCAAAGAAAGGAAGCCCCATCAATTTAAATAAAAATAATTTATCTAGCAACAATGTTATTGAAAGAATTTCCTTCGCTAATATATTGTTAGCGGAAATAAAGATGATATCAAATCCTCAAACTCAAATGAAAATAAAAATAAAACAGAACAAAGTCAATGCCCTGATGCATCCACTCCTGAAACAAATACTTCAGAAATTTCTAGCTTAATCGAAATTTTTAAAAATATTTCAGATCTTTTTAAAATAATACCATAGTTACCGCAACTACTCCCAGCTCTTAATCATTCAAAGCTGACAGACAAAAAAAATTTCTGCTTCTAAATCGCTACTAGATAATTATTTCTGTAATTGTTTTAAACTTTTCTCTTTCCAATTTTAATTTCTCCCTTTTGGTATTTTTATCTCAATAGTCAAGTTTTTCCATGATAAGTGCAGTCTCCGCAAACTTATTCTACAACCTATAACAATGCTCAATCCCAATGGCTAAAACCATCTACCCCAATCATCCTTGCCTTAATGAAACCCCTCCTCCCCCAACAGGCTAAGCTAACAACACCAGCAATATCGTAGATATATTTATTGAAATTATAATCAAATATGTGACTAAGGCTTTTCTTGAACTACAGACAATTAACTTACTTACCACTGTAATTTGTTCAACAAATGTGATATAAATATTGTTCTTATTTTAAGGATATTTGTACCGTATTCTCTTGTTTAGATTTCTTATAAAAGGCGTTATACATAAATGCCGTATTGCTTTATCAAAAGTATAAACATTTGCCAATTTAGTTTAATATAATCTGACCATATGATGTTTTTTTTGTATTAAGTTGGGGAAATGAAATCAATTATTACTCAACATTAAAATTCTAAAATATAATACTACAATATATTTACTATAATGTGTAGTTTTGAACATCATGGAAATATAATTTTTATCTGTAGTACTTGAACTCAGAACATTAATTTATATTCAGAAGTGGAATTTTAGTATCAGGTGAGACCAACTTTTAGATACATCATTTTAAATAGTGTTCCAACTCCTCAAAATATTGTTTCTCATCGCAACATGAGAAAGGTTTGGTCGCGTGGTATTTTCTCAACATGAAAAAATTAAAGATAAATTTTATTTAGAATCTATATATAAAAACTAAACACATAAACAAGCAGAAATTATTTTAGTCATGCAAATTTAAATTGATTACTATTTCTCTTTGGAAGGGTTGATTGTGCTCTTAAATATTTTAAACTAATTTTAAAAAAAGAATGAAAAAAATACTTTAAATAAAACTTAAGCCAAAATCTAAGCTAAGAATTTTTTAAATATTTTAAAATCTAATTTTTTTATCAGACCTGAAATTCGGCGTTAAGCTTCTCAACGGTATGAGCCAAAAAATGGGAAAAAAATTCAATATTTATAACATTTATAGAGGTAATGTGTAGCGTTAAATATATTAAAATGCTTTAAATATCTGAATTTTAACATCATATTGTTAAAAAGTAGGCATCCAGAATGGTGAGCTATGATACTGGCAGGAATATTTTATTGTGATTTCTGCCTTCTATCCAACAGACAAGCGTTCGAGCTTCAGTTGTATGATCGAGAATATTCTTACCATTAGAAAATGCTTATAACGTGCAATTTTTTGCGACTATCGGATTTCGGACTACAGATAGTGCCACAAATTTGGAATCTTACGCTTAAAGAAGATATAATGGAATGATGTCTGAGTATTTAGCAAAAGACTCAAGGTTGACCCCATTTAAGAAAAGTAGGGAGAGTTCTTAGAAATTGCGATAATTGAAGAAGTAATTTCAAGTTTCGATAGAAGGTAAAAAGAGTTTTAATAGATGTTATCAAGAGCCCGCTACACTTCGGTACAACACTGCGGAGAACTACTGAGCGTGGTCAGTTCGAAGAGTGTGACAACTTATAAAACCGGCTGGTTGCTGTTATTGTCTTCTTAAAATTTGCACTCCTACAGCAACTTCGTCACAACACACCACTTTCAAACCTTTCCCCTCTAATCAGCCATTTTGATCCATTGTCCACCCTTTCTAACAACCAATAGGAAAATTGTTTATTCACTAGACTCCAAACTGGAAAATATCAAAAACCAAGTTCCCTATCTTGAAGCACCACCTACTGGCCCTTCGCACGCTCGTCCAAAAGAAATGCTGTACTCTTAAAGCATAAAAATTCCCTTAGTCGTTCTTCTTCTCAAATAAGCATTTTGCGAAATGCGGCATTCATTGAGGGATTCCTAGTAACCCATATGCACGCAGAAATTTTCGTGGGTTTCGTAGAATAGATGTTATCAGCTGAGAGGTGTGTATCAGATTAAATTAAATACCATAATGTAACTTAAAGCAAATGCACTGCTGCAATGGCTACAGACATATTCTGCATTTGGTCGAGAATTTTTTTTTTATGTTGTAGAAACTTCCATCCTCCAGAATGACCGAGCATACGCTTTCAAGTCGTGAATCCCAAACTTGCTTATTTTCTAGGCAACGAAATGGATGAGCACAGTTGATCAACTATCGTTTTATTTGCAAATTATGTTAAAATCGTTACACCATAATTATCATATCGTCCAATAGCTGGTGCGGCTGCCAAGCAATCCTTGTTGATTCTTGTCGTGGAGGTCCTGATCGCAGGTCAGTGATCTAGAAGAAAATCCTGGTTACCTTTCAAACCATCTCTTTTAAGTTCCTAGGGGAGTCTCTTTCACGCCTTTTACAGGTGAAAAAATCAATATGTCAATGTATCCAGCTTTATCAACTGTACCAAAAAGACTACGACTAAAATATAAAAAACTGGATACTTAATTTAAAATGGAATTATCTCGTCAAATTCAATAAAAATTAATTCGTTATTATATATATATATATATATATATATATATATATATATATATATATATATATATATATATATATATGACGTTGTAATTATGGACAGAGATTAAGAGATGATCTGAGACTTTTGACGCGACAGATTAGATTTGAGTGGAAGGAGAATTCGATTCTTAAAGTGATTACAACAGAAATACGCTCCGTATTGATTGAATTCCCCGATCTTTGGATTTCACATTTATCATTTGGGAGCACACCAGTCGTCTCTATAACTGTTTTCAGAGCTTACAGAATAGGGCGATACCCGTCTGTTCGTTCCTTCAATATTTATTTTTGATTTTACCCATTTTCGACTATGGATCTGACTTTTGACAATCTTCTGGGCATGGAACCACGGACACCTACTAGGCCTATCACACGCACACTGACCAAAGTCTTCACGACTGCAGCAACTTGCCAAGGAACTGGACCAGTACTCAACATTTGTAAGAGGACAACCATTTACCATCGATGCGCTGAAAGCCTCTGGAAATTACGACCCGGACAATCCTTTTGTGAAAGAGCTCCTCAACAACCTCTACGAGTTCAGAGATTTGTAGTATTAAGCGGTAAGTGAGTTCAGCTCTCTCTCTCTCTCCTTGTATCATTGACGCATGATATCGAGTGTTCGCTTGCACCTGAAAAATAGATCGTAACATCTAAACGAAAGACTTTTTCCACCATAATGATTAAAATCAAAGAAAATTACAGAGATGAAATTAATTTTTTATATAAGTATCAAATTCCCCGATATCAACAGTAAGACCACAGGAGAATACATTAAATTATATGTCAATACTGATGAAGATTATCGAAATTTAAATCACATCTTAGAACAAAATAAGAATTTTGAATACTATGTCATCCCCCCGTATAAGATAATGCCAATTAAGGTCATTATAAAAGGGTCCCCATATTCACCTAAACCAAGGAAATCATTGCCCAATTAGAAGAACTGGTCTATACTGATTCTCGAAGCAATAGATCCTTCCACGCGGCAGCATATTGACATTCAATTCCACGTTGCCTGAAGTGCGGTAAAGTTACCTTACAAAAGAACGCGTGATGAAAGAAAAGCATAAAATCCCTTCTGCATAAAATACAACTCCTACGTGCATACTGCGTGTTAAACTACATTTCCCAAATTTCTTAAGCCAAAGAAAGGAAGCCCCATCAATTTAAATAAAAATAATTTATCTAGCAACAATGTTATTGAAAGAATTTCCTTCGCTAATATATTGTTAGCGGAAATAAAGATGATATCAAATCCTCAAACTCAAATGAAAATAAAATTAAAACAGAACAAAGTCAATGCCCTGATTCATCCACTCCTGAAACAAATACTTCAGAAATTTCTAGCTTAATCGAAATTTTTAAAAATATTTCAGATCTTTTTAAAATAATACCATAGTTACCGCAACTACTCCCAGCTCTTAATCATTCAAAGCTGACAGACAAAAAAAATTTCTGCTTCTAAATCGCTACTAGATAATTATTTCTGTAATTGTTTTAAACTTTTCTCTTTCCAATTTTAATTTCTCCTTTTTGGTATTTTTATCTCAATAGTTAAAGTTTTTCCATGATAAATGCAGTCTCCCAAACTTATTCTACAACCTATAACAATGCTCAATCCCAATGGCTAAAACCATCTACCCCAATCATCCTTGCCTTAATGAAACCCCTCCTCCCCCAACAAGCTAAGCTAACAACACCAGCAATATCGTAGATATATTTATTGAAATTATAATCAAATATGTGACTAAGGCTTTTCTTGAACTACAGACAATTAACTTACTTACCACTGTAATTTGTTCAACAAATGTGATATATATATTGTTCTTATTTTAAGGATATTTGTACCGTATTCTCTTGTTTAGATTTCTTATAAAAGGCGTTATACATAAATGCCGTATTGCTTTATCAAAAGTATAAACATTTGCCAATTTAGTTTAATATAATCTGACCATATGATGTTTTTTTTTGTATTAAGTTGGGGAAATGAAATCAATTATTACTCAACATTAAAATTCTAAAATATAATACTACAATATATTTACTATAATGTGTAGTTTTGAACATCATGGAAATATAATTTTTATCTGTAGTACTTGAATTCAGAACATTAATTTATTCAGAAGTGGTATTTTAGTATCAGGTGAGACCAACTTTTAGATACATCATTTTAAATAGTGTTCCAACTCCTCAAAATATTGTTTCTCATCGCAACATGAGAAAGGTTTGGTCGCGTGGTATTTTCTCAACATGAAAAAATTAAAGATAAATTTTATTTAGAATCTATATATAAAAACTAAACACATAAACAAGCAGAAATTATTTTAGTCATGCAAATTTAAATTGATAACTATTTCACTTTGGAAGGGTTGATTGTGCTCTTAAATATTTTTAACTAATTTTAAAAAAAGAATGAAAAAAATACTTTAAATAAAACTTAAGCCAAAATCTAAGCTCAGAATTTTTTAAATATTTTAAAATCTAATTTTTTTATCAGACCTGAAATTCGGCGTTAAGCTTCTCAACGGTATGAGCCAAAAAATGGGAAAAAAATCAATATTTATAACATTTATAGAGGTAATGTGTAGCGTTAAATATATTAAAATGCTTTAAATATCTGAATTTTAACATCATATTGTTAAAAAGTAGGCATCCAGAATGGTGAGCTATGATACTGGCAGGAATATTTTGTTGTGATTTCTGCCTTCTATCCAACAGACAAGCGTTGGAGCTTCAGTTGTATGATCGAGAATATTCTTACCATTAGAAAATGCTTATAACGTGCAATTTTTTGCGACTATCGGATTTCGGACTACAGATAGTGCCACAAATTTGGAATCTTACGCTTAAAGAAGATATAATGGAATGATGTCTGAGTATTTAGCAAAAGACTCAAGGTTGACCCCATTTAAGAAAAGTAGGGAGAGTTCTTAGAAATTGCGATAATTGAAGAAGTAATTTCAAGTTTCGATAGAAGGTAAAAAGAGTTTTAATAGATGTTATCAAGAGCCCGCTACACTTCGGTACAACACTGCGGAGAACTACTGAGCGTGGTCAGTTCGAAGAGTGTGACAACTTATAAAACCGGCTGGTTGCTGTTATTGTCTTCTTAAAATTTGCACTCCTACAGCAACTTCGTCACAACACACCACTTTCAAACCTTTCCCCTCTAATCAGCCATTTTGATCCATTGTCCACCCTTTCTAACAACCAATAGGAAAATTGTTTATTCACTAGACTCCAAACTGGAAAATATCAAAAACCAAGTTCCCTATCTTGAAGCACCACCTACTGGCCCTTCGCACGCTCGTCCAAAAGAAATGCTGTACTCTTAAAGCATAAAAATTCCCTTAGTCGTTCTTCTTCTCAAATAAGCATTTTGCGAAATGCGGCATTCATTGAGGGATTCCTAGTAACCCATATGCACGCAGAAATTTTCGTGGGTTTCGTAGAATAGATGTTATCAGCTGAGAGGTGTGTATCAGATTAAATTAAATACCATAATGTAACTTAAAGCAAATGCACTGCTGCAATGGCTACAGACATATTCTGCATTTGGTCGAGAATTTTTTTTTTATGTTGTAGAAACTTCCATCCTCCAGAATGACCGAGCATACGCTTTCAAGTCGTGAATCCCAAACTTGCTTATTTTCTAGGCAACGAAATGGATGAGCACAGTTGATCAACTATCGTTTTATTTGCAAATTATGTTAAAATCGTTACACCATAATTATCATATCGTCCAATAGCTGGTGCGGCTGCCAAGCAATCCTTGTTGATACTTGTCGTGGAGGTCCTGATCGCAGGTCAGTGATCTAGAAGAAAATCCTGGTTACCTTTCAAACCATCTCTTTTAAGTTCCTAGGGGAGTCTCTTTCACGCCTTTTACAGGTGAAAAAATCAATATGTCAATGTATCCAGCTTTATCAACTGTACCAAAAAGACTACGACTAAAATATAAAAAACTGGATACTTAATTTAAAATGGAATTATCTCGTCAAATTCAATAAAAATTAATTCGTTATATATATATATATATATATATATATATATATATATATATATATATATATATATATATATGACGTTGTAATTATGGACAGAGATTAAGAGATGATCTGAGACTTTTGACGCGACAGATTAGATTTGAGTGGAAGGAGAATTCGATTCTTAAAGTGATTACAACAGAAATACGCTCCGTATTGATTGAATTCCCCGATCTTTGGATTTCACATTTATCATTTGGGAGCACACCAGTCGTCTCTATAACTGTTTTCAGAGCTTACAGAATAGGGCGATACCCGTCTGTTCGTTCCTTCAATATTTATTTTTGGATTTTACCCATTTTCGACTATGGATCTGACTTTTGACAATCTTCTGGGCATGGAACCACGGACACCTACTAGACCTATCACACGCACACTGACCAAAGTCTTCACGACTGCAGCAACTTGCCAAGGAACTGGACCAGTACTCAACATTTGTAAGAGGACAACCATTTACCATCGATGCGCTGAAAGCCTCTGGAAATTACGACCCGGACAATCCTTTTGTGAAAGAGCTCCTCAACAACCTCTACGAGTTCAGAGATTTGTAGTATTAAGCGGTAAGTGAGTTCAGCTCTCTCTCTCTCTCCTTGTATCATTGACGCATGATATCGAGTGTTCGCTTGCACCTGAAAAATAGATCGTAACATCTAAACGAAAGACTTTTTCCACCGTAATGATTAAAATCAAAGAAAATTACAGAGATGAAATTAATTTTTTATATAAGTATCAAATTCCCCGATATCAACAGTAAGACCACAGGAGAATACATTAAATTATATGTCAATACTGATGAAGATTATCGAAATTTAAATCACATCTTAGAACAAAATAAGAATTTTGAATACTATGTCATCCCCCCGTATGAGATAATGCTAATTAAGGTCATTATAAAAGGGTCCCCATATTCACCTAAACCAAGGAAATCATTGCCCAATTAGAAGAACTGGTCTATACTGATTCTCGAAGCAATAGATCCTTCCACGCGGCAGCATATTGACATTCAATTCCACGTTGCCTGAAGTGCGGTAAAGTTACCTTACAAAAGAACGCGTGATGAAAGAAAAGCATAAAATCCCTTCTGCATAAAATACAACTCCTACGTGCATACTGCGTGTTGAACTACATTTCCCAAATTTCTTAAGCCAAAGAAAGGAAGCCCCATCAATTTAAATAAAAATAATTTATCTAGCAACAATGTTATTGAAGGAATTTCCTTCGCTAATATATTGTTAGCGGAAATAAAGATGATATCAAATCCTCAAACTCAAATGAAAATAAAAATAAAACAGAACAAAGTCAATGCCCTGATGCATCCACTCCTGAAACAAATACTTCAGAAATTTCTAGCTTAATCGAAATTTTTAAAAATATTTCAGATCTTTTTAAAATAATACCATAGTTACCGCAACTACTCCCAGCTCTTAATCATTCAAAGCTGACAGACAAAAAAAAATTTCTGCTTCTAAATCGCTACTAGATAATTATTTCTGTAATTGTTTTAAACTTTTCTCTTTCCAATTTTAATTTCTCCCTTTTGGTATTTTTATCTCAATAGTCAAGTTTTTCCATGATAAGTGCAGTCTCCGCAAACTTATTCTACAACCTATAACAATGCTCAATCCCAATGGCTAAAACCATCTACCCCAATCATCCTTGCCTTAATGAAACCCCTCCTCCCCCAACAGGCTAAGCTAACAACACCAGCAATATCGTAGATATATTTATTGAAATTATACTCAAATATGTGACTAAGGCTTTTCTTAAACTACAGACAATTAACTTACTTACCACTGTAATTTGTTCAACAAATGTGATATAAATATTGTTCTTATTTTAAGGATATTTGTACCGTATTCTCTTGTTTAGATTTCTTATAAAAGGCGTTATACATAAATGCCGTATTGCTTTATCAAAAGTATAAACATTTGCCAATTTAGTTTAATATAATCTGACCATATGATGTTTTTTTTGTATTAAGTTGGGGAAATGAAATCAATTATTACTCAACATTAAAATTCTAAAATATAATACTACAATATATTTACTATAATGTGTAGTTTTGAACATCATGGAAATATAATTTTTATCTGTAGTACTTGAACTCAGAACATTAATTTATATTCAGAAGTGGAATTTTAGTATCAGGTGAGACCAACTTTTAGATACATCATTTTAAATAGTGTTCCAACTCCTCAAAATATTGTTTCTCATCGCAACATGAGAAAGGTTTGGTCGCGTGGTATTTTCTCAACATGAAAAAATTAAAGATAAATTTTATTTAGAATCTATATATAAAAACTAAACACATAAACAAGCAGAAATTATTTTAGTCATGCAAATTTAAATTGATTACTATTTCTCTTTGGAAGGGTTGATTGTGCTCTTAAATATTTTTAACTAATTTTAAAAAAAGAATGAAAAAAATACTTTAAATAAAACTTAAGCCAAAATCTAAGCTAAGAATTTTTTAAATATTTTAAAATCTAATTTTTTTATCAGACCTGAAATTCGGCGTTAAGCTTCTCAACGGTATGAGCCAAAAAATGGGGAAAAAAATCAATATTTATAACATTTATAGAGGTAATGTGTAGCGTTAAATATATTAAAATGCTTTAAATATCTGAATTTTAACATCATATTGTTAAAAAGTAGGCATCCAGAATGGTGAGCTATGATACTGGCAGGAATATTTTATTGTGATTTCTGCCTTCTATCCAACAGACAAGCGTTCGAGCTTCAGTTGTATGATCGAGAATATTCTTACCATTAGAAAATGCTTATAACGTGCAATTTTTTGCGACTATCGGATTTCGGACTACAGATAGTGCCACAAATTTGGAATCTTACGCTTAAAGAAGATATAATGGAATGATGTCTGAGTATTTAGCAAAAGACTCAAGGTTGACCCCATTTAAGAAAAGTAGGGAGAGTTCTTAGAAATTGCGATAATTGAAGAAGTAATTTCAAGTTTCGATAGAAGGTAAAAAGAGTTTTAATAGATGTTATCAAGAGCCCGCTACACTTCGGTACAACACTGTGGAGAACTACTGAGCGTGGTCAATTCGAAGAGTGTGACAACTTATAAAACCGGCTGGTTGCTGTTATTGTCTTCTTAAAATTTGCACTCTTACAGCAACTTCGTCACAACACACCACTTTCAAACCTTTCCCCTCTAGTCAGCCATTTTGATCCATTGTCCACCCTTTCTAACAACCAATAGGAAAATTGTTTATTCACTAGACTCCAAACTGGAAAATATCAAAAACCAAGTTCCCTATCTTGAAGCACCACCTACTGGCCCTTCGCACGCTCGTCCAAAAGAAATGCTGTACTCTTAAAGCATAAAAATTCCCTTAGTCGTTCTCTTCTCAAATAAGCATTTTGCGAAATGCGGCATTCATTGAGGGATTCCTAGTAACCCATATGCACGCAGAAATTTTCGTGGGTTTCGTAGAATAGATGTTATCAGCTGAGAGGTGTGTATCAGATTAAATTAAATACCATAATGTAACTTAAAGCAAATGCACTGCTGCAATGGCTACAGACATATTCTGCATTTGGTCGAGAAAATTTTTTTTATGTTGTAGAAACTTCCATCCTCCAGAATGACCGAGCATACGCTTTCAAGTCGTGAATCCCAAACTTGCTTATTTTCTAGGCAACGAAATGGATGAGCACAGTTGATCAACTATCGTTTTATTTGCAAATTATGTTAAAATCGTTACACCATAATTATCATATCGTCCAATAGCTGGTGCGGCTGCCAAGCAATCCTTGTTGATTCTTGTCGTGGAGGTCCTGATCGCAGGTCAGTGATCTAGAAGAAAATCCTGGTTACCTTTCAAACCATCTCTTTTAAGTTCCTAGGGGAGTCTCTTTCACGCCTTTTACAGGTGAAAAAATCAATATGTCAATGTATCCAGCTTTATCAACTGTACCAAAAAGACTACGACTAAAATATAAAAAACTGGATACTTAATTTAAAATGGAATTATCTCGTCAAATTCAATAAAAATTAATTCGTTATATATATATATATATATATATATATATATATATATATATATATATATATATATATATATATATATATATATATATATATGACGTTGTAATTATGGACAGAGATTAAGAGATGATCTGAGACTTTTGACGCGACAGATTAGATTTGAGTGGAAGGAGAATTCGATTCTTAAAGTGATTACAACAGAAATACGCTCCGTATTGATTGAATTCCCCGATCTTTGGATTTCACATTTATCATTTGGGAGCACACCAGTCGTCTCTATAACTGTTTTCAGAGCTTACAGAATAGGGCGATACCCGTCTGTTCGTTCCTTCAATATTTATTTTTGGATTTTACCCATTTTCGACTATGGATCTGACTTTTGACAATCTTCTGGGCATGGAACCACGGACACCTACTAGACCTATCACACGCACACTGACCAAAGTCTTCACGACTGCAGCAACTTGCCAAGGAACTGGACCAGTACTCAACATTTGTAAGAGGACAACCATTTACCATCGATGCGCTGAAAGCCTCTGGAAATTACGACCCGGACAATCCCTTTGTGAAAGAGCTCCTCAACAACCTCTACGAGTTCAGAGATTTGTAGTATTAAGCGGTAAGTGAGTTCAGCTCTCTCTCTCTCTCCTTGTATCATTGACGCATGATATCGAGTGTTCGCTTGCACCTGAAAAATAGATCGTAACATCTAAACGAAAGACTTTTTCCACCGTAATGATTAAAATCAAAGAAAATTACAGAGATGAAATTAATTTTTTATATAAGTATCAAATTCCCCGATATCAACAGTAAGACCACAGGAGAATACATTAAATTATATGTCAATACTGATGAAGATTATCGAAATTTAAATCACATCTTAGAACAAAATAAGAATTTTGAATACTATGTCATCCCCCCGTATAAGATAATGCCAATTAAGGTCATTATAAAAGGGTCCCCATATTCACCTAAACCAAGGAAATCATTGCCCAATTAGAAGAACTGGTCTATACTGATTCTCGAAGCAATAGATCCTTCCACGCGGCAGCATATTGACATTCAATTCCACGTTGCCTGAAGTGCGGTAAAGTTACCTTACAAAAGAACGCGTGATGAAAGAAAAGCATAAAATCCCTTCTGCATAAAATACAACTCCTACGTGCATACTGCGTGTTAAACTACATTTCCCAAATTTCTTAAGCCAAAGAAAGGAAGCCCCATCAATTTAAATAAAAATAATTTATCTAGCAACAATGTTATTGAAGGAATTTCCTTCGCTAATATATTGTTAGCGGAAATAAAGATGATATCAAATCCTCAAACTCAAATGAAAATAAAAATAAAACAGAACAAAGTCAATGCCCTGATTCATCCACTCCTGAAACAAATACTTCAGAAATTTCTAGCTTAATCGAAATTTTTAAAAATATTTCAGATCTTTTTAAAATAATACCATAGTTACCGCAACTACTCCCAGCTCTTAATCATTCAAAGCTGACAGACAAAAAAAATTTCTGCTTCTAAATCGCTACTAGATAATTATTTCTGTAATTGTTTTAAACTTTTCTCTTTCCAATTTTAATTTCTCCTTTTTGGTATTTTTATCTCAATAGTTAAAGTTTTTCCATGATAAATGCAGTCTCCCCAAACTTATTCTACAACCTATAACAATGCTCAATCCCAATGGCTAAAACCATCTACCCCAATCATCCTTGCCTTAATGAAACCCCTCCTCCCCCAACAAGCTAAGCTAACAACACCAGCAATATCGTAGATATATTTATTGAAATTATAATCAAATATGTGACTAAGGCTTTTCTTGAACTACAGACAATTAACTTACTTACCACTGTAATTTGTTCAACAAATGTGATATAAATATTGTTCTTATTTTAAGGATATTTGTACCGTATTCTCTTGTTTAGATTTCTTATAAAAGGCGTTATACATAAATGCCGTATTGCTTTATCAAAAGTATAAACATTTGCCAATTTAGTTTAATATAATCTGACCATATGATGTTTTTTTTTGTATTAAGTTGGGGAAATGAAATCAATTATTACTCAACATTAAAATTCTAAAATATAATACTACAATATATTTACTATAATGTGTAGTTTTGAACATTATGGAAATATAATTTTTATCTGTAGTACTTGAATTCAGAACATTAATTTATTCAGAAGTGGAATTTTAGTATCAGGTGAGACCAACTTTTAGATACATCATTTTAAATAGTGTTCCAACTCCTCAAAATATTGTTTCTCATCGCAACATGAGAAAGGTTTGGTCGCGTGGTATTTTCTCAACATGAAAAAATTAAAGATAAATTTTATTTAGAATCTATATATAAAAACTAAACACATAAACAAGCAGAAATTATTTTAGTCATGCAAATTTAAATTGATTACTATTTCTCTTTGGAAGGGTTGATTGTGCTCTTAAATATTTTTAACTAATTTTAAAAAAAGAATGAAAAAAATACTTTAAATAAAACTTAAGCCAAAATCTAAGCTCAGAATTTTTTAAATATTTTAAAATCTAATTTTTTTATCAGACCTGAAATTCGGCGTTAAGCTTCTCAACGGTATGAGCCAAAAAATGGGAAAAAATCAATATTTATAACATTTATAGAGGTAATGTGTAGCGTTAAATATATTAAAATGCTTTAAATATCTGAATTTTAACATCATATTGTTAAAAAGTAGGCATCCAGAATGGTGAGCTATGATACTGGCAGGAATATTTTGTTGTGATTTCTGCCTTCTATCCAACAGACAAGCGTTGGAGCTTCAGTTGTATGATCGAGAATATTCTTACCATTAGAAAATGCTTATAACGTGCAATTTTTTGCGACTATCGGATTTCGGACTACAGATAGTGCCACAAATTTGGAATCTTACGCTTAAAGAAGATATAATGGAATGATGTCTGAGTATTTAGCAAAAGACTCAAGGTTGACCCCATTTAAGAAAAGTAGGGAGAGTTCTTAGAAATTGCGATAATTGAAGAAGTAATTTCAAGTTTCGATAGAAGGTAAAAAGAGTTTTAATAGATGTTATCAAGAGCCCGCTACACTTCGGTACAACACTGTGGAGAACTACTGAGCGTGGTCAATTCGAAGAGTGTGACAACTTATAAAACCGGCTGGTTGCTGTTATTGTCTTCTTAAAATTTGCACTCTTACAGCAACTTCGTCACAACACACCACTTTCAAACCTTTCCCCTCTAGTCAGCCATTTTGATCCATTGTCCACCCTTTCTAACAACCAATAGGAAAATTGTTTATTCACTAGACTCCAAACTGGAAAATATCAAAAACCAAGTTCCCTATCTTGAAGCACCACCTACTGGCCCTTCGCACGCTCGTCCAAAAGAAATGCTGTACTCTTAAAGCATAAAAATTCCCTTAGTCGTTCTTCTCAAATAAGCATTTTGCGAAATGCGGCATTCATTGAGGGATTCCTAGTAACCCATATGCACGCAGAAATTTTCGTGGGTTTCGTAGAATAGATGTTATCAGCTGAGAGGTGTGTATCAGATTAAATTAAATACCATAATGTAACTTAAAGCAAATGCACTGCTGCAATGGCTACAGAGATATTCTGCATTTGGTCGAGAAAATTTTTTTTATGTTGTAGAAACTTCCATCCTCCAGAATGACCGAGCATACGCTTTCAAGTCGTGAATCCCAAACTTGCTTATTTTCTAGGCAACGAAATGGATGAGCACAGTTGATCAACTATCGTTTTATTTGCAAATTATGTTAAAATCGTTACACCATAATTATCATATCGTCCAATAGCTGGTGCGGCTGCCAAGCAATCCTTGTTGATTCTTGTCGTGGAGGTCCTGATCGCAGGTCAGTGATCTAGAAGAAAATCCTGGTTACCTTTCAAACCATCTGTTTTAAGTTCCTAGGGGAGTCTCTTTCACGCCTTTTACAGGTGAAAAAATCAATATGTCAATGTAACCAGCTTTATCAACTGTACCAAAAAGACTACGACTAAAATATAAAAAACTGGATACTTAATTTAAAATGGAATTATCTCGTCAAATTCAATAAAAATTAATTCGTTATATATATATATATATATATATATATATATATATATATATATATATATATGATATATATATATATATATGACGTTGTAATTATGGACAGAGATTAAGAGATGATCTGAGACTTTTGACGCGACAGATTAGATTTGAGTGGAAGGAGAATTCGATTCTTAAAGTGATTACAACAGAAATACGCTCCGTATTGATTGAATTCCCCGATCTTTGGATTTCACATTTATCATTTGGGAGCACACCAGTCGTCTCTATAACTGTTTTCAGAGCTTACAGAATAGGGCGATACCCGTCTGTTCGTTCCTTCAATATTTATTTTTGGATTTTACCCATTTTCGACTATGGATCTGACTTTTGACAATCTTCTGGGCATGGAACCACGGACACCTACTAGGCCTATCACACGCACACTGACCAAAGTCTTCACGACTGCAGCAACTTGCCAAGGAACTGGACCAGTACTCAACATTTGTAAGAGGACAACCATTTACCATCGATGCGCTGAAAGCCTCTGGAAATTACGACCCGGACAATCCTTTGTGAAAGAGCTCCTCAACAACCTCTACGAGTTCAGAGATTTGTAGTATTAAGCGGTAAGTGAGTTCAGCTCTCTCTCTCTCTCCTTGTATCATTGACGCATGATATCGAGTGTTCGCTTGCACCTGAAAAATAGATCGTAACATCTAAACGAAAGACTTTTTCCACCGTAATGATTAAAATCAAAGAAAATTACAGAGTTGAAATTAATTTTTTATATAAGTATCAAATTCCCCGATATCAACAGTAAGACCACAGGAGAATACATTAAATTATATGTCAATACTGATGAAGATTATCGAAATTTAAATCACATCTTAGAACAAAATAAGAATTTTGAATACTATGTCATTCCCCCGTATAAGATAATGCCAATTAAGGTCATTATAAAAGGGTCCCCATATTCACCTAAACCAAGGAAATCATTGCCCAATTAGAAGAACTGGTCTATACTGATTCTCGAAGCAATAGATCCTTCCACGCGGCAGCATATTGACATTCAATTCCACGTTGCCTGAAGTGCGGTAAAGTTACCTTACAAAAGAACGCGTGATGAAAGAAAAGCATAAAATCCCTTCTGCATAAAATACAACTCCTACGTGCATACTGCGTGTTGAACTACATTTCCCAAATTTCTTAAGCCAAAGAAAGGAAGCCCCATCAATTTAAATAAAAATAATTTATCTAGCAACAATGTTATTGAAGGAATTTCCTTCGCTAATATATTGTTAGCGGAAATAAAGATGATATCAAATCCTCAAACTCAAATGAAAATAAAAATAAAACAGAACAAAGTCAATGCCCTGATTCATCCACTCCTGAAACAAATACTTCAGAAATTTCTAGCTTAATCGAAATTTTTAAAAATATTTCAGATCTTTTTAAAATAATACCATAGTTACCGCAACTACTCCCAGCTCTTAATCATTCAAAGCTGACAGACAAAAAAAATTTCTGCTTCTAAATCGCTACTAGATAATTATTTCTGTAATTGTTTTAAACTTTTCTCTTTCCAATTTTAATTTCTCCTTTTTGGTATTTTTATCTCAATAGTTAAAGTTTTTCCATGATAAATGCAGTCTCCCCAAACTTATTCTACAACCTATAACAATGCTCAATCCCAATGGCTAAAACCATCTACCCCAATCATCCTTGCCTTAATGAAACCCCTCCTCCCCCAACAAGCTAAGCTAACAACACCAGCAATATCATAGATATATTTATTGAAATTATAATCAAATATGTGACTAAGGCTTTTCTTGAACTACAGACAATTAACTTACTTACCACTGTAATTTGTTCAACAAATGTGATATAAATATTGTTCTTATTTTAAGGATATTTGTACCGTATTCTCTTGTTTAGATTTCTTATAAAAGGCGTTATACATAAATGCCGTATTGCTTTATCAAAAGTATAAACATTTGCCAATTTAGTTTAATATAATCTGACCATATGATGTTTTTTTTTGTATTAAGTTGGGGAAATGAAATCAATTATTACTCAACATTAAAATTCTAAAATATAATACTACAATATATTTACTATAATGTGTAGTTTTGAACATTATGGAAATATAATTTTTATCTGTAGTACTTGAATTCAGAACATTAATTTATTCAGAAGTGGTATTTTAGTATCAGGTGAGACCAACTTTTAGATACATCATTTTAAATAGTGTTCCAACTCCTCAAAATATTGTTTCTCATCGCAACATGAGAAAGGTTTGGTCGCGTGGTATTTTCTCAACATGAAAAAATTAAAGATAAATTTTATTTAGAATCTATATATAAAAACTAAACACATAAACAAGCAGAAATTATTTTAGTCATGCAAATTTAAATTGATAAGTATTTCACTTTGGAAGGGTTCATTGTGCTCTTAAATATTTTAAACTAATTTTAAAAAAAAAAACAAAAAAAATACTTTAAATAAAACTTAAGCCAAAATCTAAGCTCAGAATTTTTTAAATATTTTAAAATCTAATTTTTATCAGACCTGAAATTCGGCGTTAAGCTTCTCAACGGTATGAGCCAAAAAATGGGAAAAAAATCAATATTTATAACATTTATAGAGGTAATGTGTAGCGTTAAATATATTAAAATGCTTTAAATATCTGAATTTTAACATCATATTGTTAAAAAGTAGGCATCCAGAATGGTGAGCTATGATACTGGCAGGAATATTTTGTTGTGATTTCTGCCTTCTATCCAACAGACAAGCGTTGGAGCTTCAGTTGTATGATCGAGAATATTCTTACCATTAGAAAATGCTTATAACGTGCAATTTTTTGCGACTATCGGATTTCGGACTACAGATAGTGCCACAAATTTGGAATCTTACGCTTAAAGAAGATATAATGGAATGATGTCTGAGTATTTAGCAAAAGACTCAAGGTTGACCCCATTTAAGAAAAGTAGGGAGAGTTCTTAGAAATTGCGATAATTGAAGAAGTAATTTCAAGTTTCGATAGAAGGTAAAAAGAGTTTTAATAGATGTTATCAAGAGCCCGCTACACTTCGGTACAACACTGCGGAGAACTACTGAGCGTGGTCAATTCGAAGAGTGTGACAACTTATAAAACCGGCTGGTTGCTGTTATTGTCTTCTTAAAATTTGCACTCTTACAGCAACTTCGTCACAACACACCACTTTCAAACCTTTCCCCTCTAATCAGCCATTTTGATCCATTGTCCACCCTTTCTAACAACCAATAGGAAAATTGTTTATTCACTAGACTCCAAACTGGAAAATATCAAAAACCAAGTTCCCTATCTTGAAGCACCACCTACTGGCCCTTCGCACGCTCGTCCAAAAGAAATGCTGTACTCTTAAAGCATAAAAATTCCCTTAGTCGTTCTCTTCTCAAATAAGCATTTTGCGAAATGCGGCATTCATTGAGGGATTCCTAGTAACCCATATGCACGCAGAAATTTTCGTGGGTTTCGTAGAATAGATGTTATCAGCTGAGAGGTGTGTATCAGATTAAATTAAATACCATAATGTAACTTAAAGCAAATGCACTGCTGCAATGGCTACAGACATATTCTGCATTTGGTCGAGAATTTTTTTTTTTATGTTGTAGAAACTTCCATCCTCCAGAATGACCGAGCATACGCTTTCAAGTCGTGAATCCCAAACTTGCTTATTTTCTAGGCAACGAAATGGATGAGCACAGTTGATCAACTATCGTTTTATTTGCAAATTATGTTAAAATCGTTACACCATAATTATCATATCGTCCAATAGCTGGTGCGGCTGCCAAGCAATCCTTGTTGATTCTTGTCGTGGAGGTCCTGATCGCAGGTCAGTGATCTAGAAGAAAATCCTGGTTACCTTTCAAACCATCTCTTTTAAGTTCCTAGGGGAGTCTCTTTCACGCCTTTTACAGGTGAAAAAATCAATATGTCAATGTATCCAGCTTTATCAACTGTACCAAAAAGACTACGACTAAAATATAAAAAACTGGATACTTAATTTAAAATGGAATTATCTCGTCAAATTCAATAAAAATTAATTCGTTATATATATATATATATATATATATATATATGACGTTGTATTTATGGACAGAGATTAAGAGATGATCTGAGATTTTTGACGCGACAGATTAGATTTGAGTGGAAGGAGAATTCGATTCTTAAAGTGATTACAACAGAAATACGCTGCGTATTGATTGAATTCCCCGATCTTTGGATTTCACATTTATCATTTGGGAGCACACCAGTCGTCTCTATAACTGTTTTCAGAGCTTACAGAATAGGGCGATACCCGTCTGTTCGTTCCTTCAATATTTATTTTTGGATTTTACCCATTTTCGACTATGGATCTGACTTTTGACAATCTTCTGGGCATGGAACCACGGACACCTACTAGGCCTATCACACGCACACTGACCAAAGTCTTCACGACTGCAGCAACTTGCCAAGGAACTGGACCAGTACTCAACATTTGTAAGAGGACAACCATTTACCATCGATGCGCTGAAAGCCTCTGGAAATTACGACCCGGACAATCCCTTTGTGAAAGAGCTCCTCAACAACCTCTACGAGTTCAGAGATTTGTAGTATTAAGCGGTAAGTGAGTTCAGCTCTCTCTCTCTCTCCTTGTATCATTGACGCATGATATCGAGTGTTCGCTTGCACCTGAAAAATAGATCGTAACATCTAAACGAAAGACTTTTTCCACCGTAATGATTAAAATCAAAGAAAATTACAGAGTTGAAATTAATTTTTTATATAAGTATCAAATTCCCCGATATCAACAGTAAGACCACAGGAGAATACATTAAATTATATGTCAATACTGATGAAGATTATCGAAATTTAAATCACATCTTAGAACAAAATAAGAATTTTGAATACTATGTCATCCCCCCGTATAAGATAATGCCAATTAAGGTCATTATAAAAGGGTCCCCATATTCACCTAAACCAAGGAAATCATTGCCCAATTAGAAGAACTGGTCTATACTGATTCTCGAAGCAATAGATCCTTCCACGCGGCAGCATATTGACATTCAATTCCACGTTGCCTGAAGTGCGGTAAAGTTACCTTACAAAAGAACGCGTGATGAAAGAAAAGCATAAAATCCCTTCTGCATAAAATACAACTCCTACGTGCATACTGCGTGTTAAACTACATTTCCCAAATTTCTTAAGCCAAAGAAAGGAAGCCCCATCAATTTAAATAAAAATAATTTATCTAGCAACAATGTTATTGAAGGAATTTCCTTCGCTAATATATTGTTAGCGGAAATAAAGATGATATCAAATCCTCAAACTCAAATGAAAATAAAAATAAAACAGAACAAAGTCAATGCCCTGATTCATCCACTCCTGAAACAAATACTTCAGAAATTTCTAGCTTAATCGAAATTTTTAAAAATATTTCAGATCTTTTTAAAATAATACCATAGTTACCGCAACTACTCCCAGCTCTTAATCATTCAAAGCTGACAGACAAAAAAAATTTCTGCTTCTAAATCGCTACTAGATAATTATTTCTGTAATTGTTTTAAACTTTTCTCTTTCCAATTTTAATTTCTCCTTTTTGGTATTTTTATCTCAATAGTTAAAGTTTTTCCATGATAAATGCAGTCTCCCCAAACTTATTCTACAACCTATAACAATGCTCAATCCCAATGGCTAAAACCATCTACCCCAATCATCCTTGCCTTAATGAAACCCCTCCTCCCCCAACAAGCTAAGCTAACAACACCAGCAATATCATAGATATATTTATTGAAATTATAATCAAATATGTGACTAAGGCTTTTCTTGAACTACAGACAATTAACTTACTTACCACTGTAATTTGTTCAACAAATGTGATATATATATTGTTCTTATTTTAAGGATATTTGTACCGTATTCTCTTGTTTAGATTTCTTATAAAAGGCGTTATACATAAATGCCGTATTGCTTTATCAAAAGTATAAACATTTGCCAATTTAGTTTAATATAATCTGACCATATGATGTTTTTTTTTGTATTAAGTTGGGGAAATGAAATCAATTATTACTCAACATTAAAATTCTAAAATATAATACTACAATATATTTACTATAATGTGTAGTTTTGAACATTATGGAAATATAATTTTTATCTGTAGTACTTGAATTCAGAACATTAATTTATTCAGAAGTGGTATTTTAGTATCAGGTGAGACCAACTTTTAGATACATCATTTTAAATAGTGTTCCAACTCCTCAAAATATTGTTTCTCATCGCAACATGAGAAAGGTTTGGTCGCGTGGTATTTTCTCAACATGAAAAAATTAAAGATAAATTTTATTTAGAATCTATATATAAAAACTAAACACATAAACAAGCAGAAATTATTTTAGTCATGCAAATTTAAATTGATAAGTATTTCACTTTGGAAGGGTTGATTGTGCTCTTAAATATTTTAAACTAATTTTAAAAAAAGAATGAAAAAAATACTTTAAATAAAACTTAAGCCAAAATCTAAGCTCAGAATTTTTTAAATATTTTAAAATCTAATTTTTTTATCAGACCTGAAATTCGGCGTTAAGCTTCTCAACGGTATGAGCCAAAAAATGGGAAAAAAAATCAATATTTATAACATTTATAGAGGTAATGTGTAGCGTTAAATATATTAAAATGCTTTAAATATCTGAATTTTAACATCATATTGTTAAAAAGTAGGCATCCAGAATGGTGAGCTATGATACTGGCAGGAATATTTTGTTGTGATTTCTGCCTTCTATCCAACAGACAAGCGTTGGAGCTTCAGTTGTATGATCGAGAATATTCTTACCATTAGAAAATGCTTATAACGTGCAATTTTTTGCGACTATCGGATTTCGGACTACAGATAGTGCCACAAATTTGGAATCTTACGCTTAAAGAAGATATAATGGAATGATGTCTGAGTATTTAGCAAAAGACTCAAGGTTGACCCCATTTAAGAAAAGTAGGGAGAGTTCTTCTTAGAAATTGCGATAATTGAAGAAGTAATTTCAAGTTTCGATAGAAGGTAAAAAGAGTTTTAATAGATGTTATCAAGAGCCCGCTACACTTCGGTACAACACTGCGGAGAACTACTGAGCGTGGTCAGTTCGAAGAGTGTGACAACTTATAAAACCGGCTGGTTGCTGTTATTGTCTTCTTAAAATTTGCACTCTTACAGCAACTTCGTCACAACACACCACTTTCAAACCTTTCCCCTCTAGTCAGCCATTTTGATCCATTGTCCACCCTTTCTAACAACCAATAGGAAAATTGTTTATTCACTAGACTCCAAACTGGAAAATATCAAAAACCAAGTTCCCTATCTTGAAGCACCACCTACCGACCCTTCGCACGCTCGTCCAAAAGAAATGCTGTACTCTTAAAGCATAAAAATTCCCTTAGTCGTTCTCTCTTCTCAAATAAGCATTTTGCGAAATGCGGCATTCATTGAGGGATTCCTAGTAACCCATATGCACGCAGAAATTTTCGTGGGTTTCGTAGAATAGATGTTATCAGCTGAGAGGTGTGTATCAGATTAAATTAAATACCATAATGTAACTTAAAGCAAATGCACTGCTGCAATGGCTACAGAGATATTCTGCATTTGGTCGAGAAAATTTTTTTTATGTTGTAGAAACTTCCATCCTCCAGAATGACCGAGCATACGCTTTCAAGTCGTTAATCCCAAACTTGCTTATTTTCTAGGCAACGAAATGGATGAGCACAGTTGATCAACTATCGTTTTATTTGCAAATTATGTTAAAATCGTTACACCATAATTATCATATCGTCCAATAGCTGGTGCGGCTGCCAAGCAATCCTTGTTGATTCTTGTCGTGGAGGTCCTGATCGCAGGTCAGTGATCTAGAAGAAAATCCTGGTTACCTTTCAAACCATCTGTTTTAAGTTCCTAGGGGAGTCTCTTTCACGCCTTTTACAGGTGAAAAAATCAATATGTCAATGTATCCAGCTTTATCAACTGTACCAAAAAGACTACGACTAAAATATAAAAAACTGGATACTTAATTTAAAAAGGAATTATCTCGTCAAATTCAATAAAAATTAATTCGTTATATAATTATATATATATATATATATATGACGTTGTATTTATGGACAGAGATTAAGAGATGATCTGAGATTTTTGACGCGACAGATTAGATTTGAGCGGAAGGAGAATTCGATTCTTAAAGTGATTACAACAGAAATACGCTGCGTATTGATTGAATTCCCCGATCTTTGGATTTCACATTTATCATTTGGGAGCACACCAGTCGTCTCTATAACTGTTTTCAGAGCTTACAGAATAGGGCGATACCCGTCTGTTCGTTCCTTCAATATTTATTTTTGGATTTTACCCATTTTCGACTATGGATCTGACTTTTGACAATCTTCTGCGCATGGAACCACGGACACCTACTAGACCTATCACACGCACACTGACCAAAGTCTTCACGACTGCAGCAACTTGCCAAGGAACTGGACCAGTACTCAACATTTGTAAGAGGACAACCATTTACCATCGATGCGCTGAAAGCCTCTGGAAATTACGACCCGGACAATCCCTTTGTGAAAGAGCTCCTCAACAACCTCTACGAGTTCAGAGATTTGTAGTATTAAGCGGTAAGTGAGTTCAGCTCTCTCTAACTCTCCTTGTATCATTGATGGCATCCCACATCATTATTTCGCCACTAGCACTTCAATTATAACGATCTCAGATACTCAAGACAATAGTAATGATAATTTTATGATGTGGAAACCGAAAACTCCTCCCAACTAAACGTAAAGAAAAATCTGATGACTTTACAACGCTTCCTTCTAGCAGAATTAGGAAATTTAATGACATTCTACCCAACTTTCAAATTAAGCTTGCAAATAGATTTAATGTTTTATCTCAGGAAATAGCAGAAAATCTCGTTACTGACTAGGCTAGTACAACTATCCAAAACAACGTAATTCCAACTCTGACTAATGAAAACACCTTAAATGCTCCCACACCTAACCAAAATACTCTAAATCCACCGAATCCTATGTTCCACCACCAATAATGTTAAAAGTAACTGACACTTATACAAACCACATATGAAAATCATCACGTGAAAACTCCCATCAAGACGCGGTAAACTCACTGGTGAAGTACTTGAAACATTACACTAATTCTAACGAACTACACAGACAACTCATTCACATCTTAGAAGACTTAAAATAAGAATTTTATGTAATGACACCGAAGGAAAAACGCCCAATCAAGGTAGTCATTAAAGGACTACTTCGCGACACTAAAACTGATGAAATCAAAAATGACTTAATAGAACACTGCTTCACCGTAGATAAGGTATCCCAATTAAAATCGGCCGAATTACAAATCAGCCCCTACCAGTATTCTTAATTTCTTTACCCCGCAACATCCCCAATTCTAAAATTTTTGATTTAAATAAATTATGTTTCTGAACTCTCTCTCTCCCCACGTTGAACGTTATAAGAGCACACACACAAAGGGGTAACCCAATGCTTCTCATGCACCAAATTTAATCATACGACAGAAAACTGCCATTTAAAACCCAGGTGTCTGAAATGCGGGGAAGCCCACCAAACTCGCGAATGTGCAATAAAATGTGTTGAAATGCATTGCATAATGCATTGCATAAACTATAAGGTTGTTGAACACATGGCAAACTATGCCAAATGCCCGCTTTTCCCTATACACCAAAAAGGATCAACAAAAAAAAAATAAAAACTATTACACTAAAGTCATTATTAATCTGGTTCGCCCTAATATTTCTTGCGCTAATGCTACTAAAAGTCAAAAAACGCCACTAATTCTAATTCTAAAAGTAATCAACAAACGGCGACACAAAGTACTGAAATTTCTACCGTTACATTGCAACCTCAGGCTAATCAATCAACTGTTATTTCCCCTGAAACTACTGTAAGTTTAAATCAAAACCAAAATCCAAATTCTAATCTTATTACCCAATCCTTACAAGGACTAATTAGTGCTTTAACAGCTTTAACTGTCCAAATTAATAACATGAATTATAATACTAACCCCCCTCAGGCAAAATCTGTTAAAAATAAAAACACTAAAAAAGTTAACTTTACGCCTTAGTAGAGGCTATTCTCGATAATGATCATAAATAGTCGAATAAAGATTGACCTAAGTTTGAGTTCATGGAATGCAAACGGTATTTTAAATAAAATTCACAAATTTAAATTATTTGTAGAGAAGTACAGTCCCGATGTTATTCTAATCCAGGAAACCCCATTAAGCCCAAGCACAGCATAAACATTAATAATTATAAATGTTACAGAAATGATAGAATCACAGAAGGGCAGACTTATGGTGGCACCCTAATTCTCAATAAAAAAATCTATTCCTCACTTCAATAATCTTAAGCTCCAGCTTCATCATGTTAAAGCAACTCTGGTTACCATCAACCCACCTAATCTAGACCTAATTACAATAACTCCTATTTACACCCCCACTCCGATAATTATCTTTTTACCTTAGACCTCGAGACCATCCTTCAGGTCAGATGTCATTGTGTGATTTTTGGCGATTTTAACGCCACACACAATACGTGGAATAGCTCCGATAATTCAAACAGAGGAACTCCACTCAAAGATTTCGCAGACCTTGTGGATCTTGAAATCCTTTATCCTGATCCTCCTACAAGGTACGAGTATAATTCTAAAGAAAGCCTGCATATAGTTCTAATTGGTTCTTTTAACTTGCCCTTTACGATAGCTTCTCTAGCTGAGCATTCTCTTATATATAATCCTGTTCTAAATTTTTCCTACTTAATCCCAGTTCACCAAGAAAATCCTAGAGTAATTATCTCCTGTTGGCCTTTATTTATGCAACACCTATACTAATATCAATCATCCAATTATTCTAGAAAATAAAATCACCAACTTAACAGAAGCCGTATGCTCCGCCAACTCCACCTCCTCAAACCAATCACACACACTCGACAAGCATACACCCCAAATAATATCAGAGATATAATTTTTCGCAAAAACCACGGTAGAAAATTCTTTCAATCCACGCTAAATATTATTCACAAAACTGAAACAAACAGACTTCAAGCACACACTAAACGAGCGCTCAAAAAACACAAGTATCGTGGAAAGCTAAACTAAAAGCTGTCCACAGAGTTCTCTCCTCGGCCCAATGCGTTTCAACCTTTACTTAAATAACATGCCCACACACCCACAACCAACGATTATTCTCTATGCCGATGACAACTGTATAACGGTATGTTACAAAAATCACAACACAATCATACTTGCTCTAAATAAGCACCTATCTGTCCTGGAAAAATTCTTTCATACATAGAAAATAAATATTAATGTTGAAAATACGTTTTCTCTGTGCTTTTTACCAGGGGAAAAAAGCCATGCTCGCTTCCCACTCAATACTCCCTACCACTACACTGATCTCAGAAAACAAAATACTTAGGTATCGTTTTAGATAAATCATTCACTTGGAAACAACGTAATTTATACGCGAGAAACAGATTCCTGATCGCGCTTACATTAATTTATCCCTTAATTAACCAGAATTCTGATAAGACTCTGAACAATAGGGTACTTCTCTACACTGCTGTTTTGAGTCACATCTTAATTTATGCTTGCCCTGTGTGGGGTTACCCAGCTAATACCAGTATTAAATACTAGTAGTCTCTCGAAACTCTTATTTCAGAAGTATTACAAGAGCTGGTAGATATACCAGAAACTCTTACATTTATATAAAGCCCTTGATATAAAACCTTTTAAAAACTTCATCCAAACTGCAGGAATTAAATTTTTTAATAACCTCCCTAATACTAATAAATGAAATTTACTTGATATTCAAAATTATAAATTAAACGATTCCATTAAGAGACTTAGGAGAATACTCCTAGACTCATACAGCGATGCACGCTAAATCTGTCGAGAGCTGAAACGTCCTCCCGTTGGTGTGGTGTGGTAGTTAGGAGAGGTGGTGCCAGCTCAGGTGTCGTCCACGTCACTTGACCAAGGTTCAAAATTACGTGGTCCGTCGCCAAAAGCCCTCGTGCAGCTGAACAGTGCGACGTTAATCTTCACTCACTCACTCACCTAGACTCATACAATCCCCCTGTAATATTAATCTTTTGCATTCACGAGTGGTGAATGCAAACTAAGTATTCTGAATGTTTTCCCCTTCTTTAATTTTTAGGTCTGAAACTCTTTGTAACACTTAATTTCTTATCGCTGCACCCACCAGACAAGCTTTTTCTATTCTACATTCATCCTAATTATCCCAAATTCAGGGCAGCCAATAGAGAGCTTTCTCATTTATTGTAACCAACCAATGATGTTGCCTCTACTCCAACAACTAGTACTTCCCACCCAAATCCTCAAGATCTCTCCCACTGAAGCCCTCAAGAACACCTCTCAGAATCTGACGTCATCCACACATCGTACCTTAACATCCAATAAGATCTTGGTCTCTACAGACTCAATGAACTTTGTTTACCCATCCAGGACACCAACTTGTTAGCACAAAAATAAAACTTCAGATAGTGCATGGAGGATCTTTTATAGATCATTTTCCCTTTGACGTGAACAAACGTGATTATACAAAGACAATTTTTTTTGACAATTATTATCACAAATTTAAAAAAAAAAGGTTTTTAATTGCAAATCGAAATACTGTGGTTAGCAGAGAATTTGAGACATCTGCGTAATTCAACAGTATCAACAAATCAAGCCTAATGTATTGCAATTGAAGGCCGTGGTAGCCTAGTAATTAAGATCATGATCTAGTGGCCTACGTTGTACAGTCACGGGTTCGAGTTCCCATGCCACTGAAGAGGGGCTGATGCACTTTAAATTTGTTGCGGCTCAAAATCCTTGGCCTGGTGTGGTAGTTTGGAGAAGGGGTGCAGCTGAGATGTCACCCTCGTCACTTGACAGTGGGTCAAAGTTACGAGGACCGTCACCAATAGCCCTCGCTTTGCTTCAGAGTGCGAAGTTAATTAACACTCACTCGCTATTGCAATTGATGTAAGTTTAGAAATTTGAAATATCACTTAGCTTTCCGTTCTTAATCGCAGATGCGATGTGTCAACTTAAAAATAAGTAAAGAACTCTTTTAAAACCCATTCATATGCATTATAGCACTGCAGATGATATTACTGATTCACTTATGGAAATTTTGAAGTATAAGTCACCACAAAGTTGGTTTGTTTTGCCACTGATGATGCACCTGCTAGGATTTGCGTTGGTACCCATTACACTTCTGCTATCGTTGCGCCCTCTACAACTCTCATTTCCTTTGTCTTACTCATACCGAGTGGACGTACAATATTGGTTGTCTGGATGTATGAAAAACTAAAAAAGTTGGTTTGTTTTGCCACTGATGATGCACCTGCTACGTTTTGCGTTGGTACCCATTATACTTCTGCTATCGTTGCACCCTCTACAACTCTCATTTCCTTTGTCTTACTCATACCGAGCGGTCATACAATATTGGTTGTCTGGATGTATGGAAAAAAGGTGCCTCTCTTATCATAAAACACTTTCCCAACGAAATATTTTTGTTCCTGATTACTTCATGTTAGTGATAATTAAAGTTTGTGCTAAATTAAAGTTCATTTTTCTCTCAAAAACTAAATATTATCGAAGTTGATTTCAATGCTAGAATGCCGCCCAATTTAAAACCAAATTCATGTCAAGTACCAGTTTTAATGAAACTTATTTTGTAACAGGAGAATATTGTGATTGGAAGTTATCAGTAGTTTCAGATATTTAGGCTTTGAACTGAACACCCTCAATGACATAACCTCAGAGGTTCGCAATAGAGTCCCTATGGACTATAAGCCCCCTGCTCACATATTATGCAGAAAAGCCGGCGATGACCGAGATAGACAAGAAGACTCTTGCAATAGATCTAAGAAGTGTTTTGGGAGGGGTTTAAAATATAATGATATTAAGAGAAAAATAACCAATTTAGAAATTTATAAACTTTCTAAAGAACCAGATATTCTTAAATTCATTGCAATACAAGAGTTAAAATGGGCAGTTCACCTGAAAAGATTGGACGACAATCGAATCACAAAAAACGATCCTTCTTATTAGACCATATGGTACTCGAAAAAGAGAATGAGTGAGTGAATATTAACGTCGCGCACTATTTAGCTACACGAGGGCTTTTGGTAACGGACCCCGTAATTTTGAGCCATGGTCAAGTGACGTGGATGACGCCTGAGCTAGCACTCCCCTCTCCTAACTACCACACCACACCAACGGGAGGACGTTTCAGCTCTAGACAGATATAGCGTACATCGCTGCCCTACACGGCGGGTCTTTAGTGGTACTGGGCTCGAACTCGTGACAAAGTCAGCCACGATGCAATACCTATACCACTCGGCTACCGTGGCCACTCGAAAAAGAGAAAGACCAAGACTCAGGTGGATCGATTGTCTAGAAAAATACATTAAAACTATTAATACCAAAGCTAAAAAAGTCAGGCCAAGAACAGGACAGCCTGGAATAGAATTTTTAGGAAGAACAAGGCCCACTCTGGGCTCTCGTGCAACTGAGGAAGGAAGGATACCACCGCATTTTCGTCAACAGTCCCTTATTTAAAACTAGGATTACTAAAAAAAAAAAAGAAAGGAAGAAGGAAAGAAAGAAAGGAAAGAAAAGAAGAGAAAAGAGACATGAAAATATAGCATGACAATAAGTTTTAATATTTCCATTACATTATTCACCAGCAAGTGTATATTGTGCTCCAAAATTTTAAATATCAGATTTTCTTTAAAAAAAGTTATCTCCTAAATTTTAAATTATATTCGAGCACATAGACTAAATTATCCTAAATTTGCTTCATTTCCGGAAGATTTAATGAGTGAATAGACCGATCAATCTTATTACACAGAAGTTCAATGGCTTTTGAATCATTAAATGTTAAAACGATTCTTCAAGTTGCTGGACGAAAGCTGAATTAAAGGATGGACAACGGATAAGGGACTCGGCTCTTTCTTCGCTTTGATAATATCATAAATCATCTTAATAAAATTAATCTTAAGCCTCAAGGCAAAAATCATGTTGTTACAACGCTATTTGACAATAATAACGCTTTAGACAAAAATTATTTCATTAGTGAGAACAAATAGAAAAAGAAATTTTGTTTTACTTTGAAAGCTGTCAATATATGTATCGATTAAATCACCTAAATTAAAATTTACTGAATATGCTTAACAATTTAAATTGTTAAAAACGGAAATCACTCGAAGATTTTCTGATTTTAAAAGTCTTTAATTAACATTTCGTATTTTTACTGTATTTCTATCTATTGATGAGTGAGTGAAAATTAACGTCGCATTGTTCAGCTACACGAGGGCTTTTGGCGACGGACCTCGTAATTTTGAACCATGCTCAAGTGACGAGAACGACACCTGAGTTGGCACCTCCCTCTCCTAACTACCACATCACATCAACGGGAGAACGTTTACTTGGCTACCGCGGCCATCATCTATCTATCGATATTGAAATTCTAGAGGTAAACTTATAAATTAAGTTAATTAAAATCCAATGCAATTCTTTGTTGAAGCAAAAAAGTACTTGGAATTTCAAATTCACGATTTTTATGCATACTTATCCGTAGGTTGTGTTTTCCTAAAATGTTATCGTTTGTTACGTGTACAATGAATATGTTCTAGGCACTGTGATTTATGTGAACAACTATTTTCTTTAATGAAAAATAACAAAAAGTTCAGAAAGGTCAAGAGTAGCCCCGATCAACATTTATCATCTATTATAAAAATTTCATTAGCTCAATACATTGAATTAAATTTTGATGATTTGTTTTGTAAAAAACGATGCCAAATATCTTATAAAAAGTAAACTTGAAACAGAGAGCGAGAGAGTATTACTTATTATAAAACTATTAATTTTCTTATACAGAATAAGAAATAATTATAGTTTAAGGGTAAAACTAACAGGAAATATGAAACGATTATGTTTGTTGATTATAAAACACATTGTGTGTGTTGTGTGTGTGTGTGTGAGAGAGAGAGAGAGAGTGAGAGAGAGAGAGAGAGAGAGAGCTTGACTTTGAGTCTATTAAATACATAATATAATCATTCTAAAAATCGGATCTTATTATTTTGTTAACATTGAAAATATACGGCCCACAATTTAATATAAAATAGATCATGTAGCCCATATTATAATATGAGTTTGACATGCTTGTAAGGTGATTTCCCTGAGGAAAGTAAGTGATTTAATCAAATCCCTGACCTGTTTCAGTGAAATGATGAAATAATATTATCAAGAATTTAGAAGTGTTTATTTAGCAAATATGGCGCATTATTTAAAGTAGAGTAAGTGATACAACAATAATCATTGAATTACAAATTATTTATTTGAAATTAATTAGCAAAATAATTAGATAATTAGGCTGGTAATTTTTTAAGAATATTTGTAGTAAAATTTTACACATTTTTTCCCCGTGAATATCTTATATAAATAAAAATGAATGCTTGTGTGTGACTGTATGTCTCTTGTGTGCCTTCCTATACCGTTCATCCGATTGCGATGAAACTTTAGGGAATGGTTGGACACATGCCTTCAAAGGTTTCTGAGTTCGTAAAACGATAGATGTCCAAGTGGCGTTGCGGGCGTTATAGATAATTATTTCCTTCTTTTAAACTATTAGACGTACAGTCTTGAAATTTAACAAGCAGATTTCATGCATGGAGTAGAGATTTGCGACGAAATGGGTTTTGCGAAAATCGACCCTCAATTGGCGTTGCGGGGGATTAAGTGCCGCTACAGGTAAATATTACCGTTTTTGAACTACTAGACCAACAGACTTGACGTTTGACACACAGGCTCTTTGCATGAACTAAAGGTCCGCTATATACAAAAAATGTTTTACAAAAATGGAATCCTAGGGGGTTCGCAAGAGATTAAGAAGAGTTGGAGATAAATATATTCCTCTTTTATAGAACTATTAGACTTACAAACTTGGAAATGGACAGATATATCCCTTTCATACAGGAGAGATTCACTAAGAACAGGTTTTGCGAAATTCGACTCTCAAGGAGGGTCGCGAGAGTTTAAGAAGAGTTATAGATGAAAATTCCTGTTTTTGAACAGATTACAGACTTGAAATTTGGTTGGTATGTTCTTTTTGTTGAATATAGATCCACTGAGAACGGATTTTATGGAAATCGACTGGGGAGTTACTGGTGTGTTTTGAAAAGAAAAAAAATCTTCCAGTTTTCGAAATACTAAACCTAACAATAATGAACTTTGGTACGCATGTTTCTTTTGTTTAATTGAAATCCGCTAAGAACGGATCTTTGGCAAATTGACTCTCATAGATATACTTACCATCTCATAGACTCGAAATGATAAAAAATTCCGTTTTTAAACATTTAGATTTCAAATTTTGCAAGCATGTTTATTATTTATTTATTTATTTTGAGAAGAGTTCCACTAAAAATGGTTTTAGCGGGAATCTACTTTGGGATTGAGTTACGAGAGCTTAAAAGATAATTCTACTTTAATTTAAGAAATTATTATTTAGAATTTCTCTCCTTTTTAAATCAAGAAGCGATATTTATAAAAATATTTTTCAATACCATCGAATTCTTAATGCTAGGGCTTAGATATCAATAATTTAGACATTAAAAATATATATATATATAGTAAACTATGCATTGTTAAATGTCGGGCAAGTAATACAACAATAGACAATGAAACACAAATTATATATTCCAAACTAATTAACAAAAGAAATAGATACTTAAGGACCTGGCACCATTTTAACAATTTTTTTATTTGTTTGTGTATTTAAGAATCATATTTTAGCATTTCATATATAATATTTATTTTCAAAAAAATGGTACGAGATGAAATTTTGTACATATTTTTCACACAATTTCAAAAATTTTAAATTAAAAAAAATATGAAAAACTTAAAATTTTTGAAAAAATATGGAAAATTTTAAAATATTACTTCTTTGGTATTTATTGATTTTTTGACCTGAAATATTTTTCTAATATTCCTAAGAATTTTTTAAGCAACTTTAGGGATCGATTTTACAATAACTTAATTAGTTTTGCAGAAAAAAATTAAAAAGTTGATAGGTATGCTAAAATTCGACAAAAAAACCCAAAATCTCCTACATTTTAATTTTCTTAAAAAAATATATTAAGTTTACAGCAAAATGGATCCCTAATTTTGTTACATGCATTATATATGAAACACAGGGGGAAAACTGGAAGTGATTGCTAAATAATAGTGAAAGGAGAAGCATTTTGAATTGGGAAAAAACACAAACTGAGAAAAACCACCGTAAAGCAGTGCTTCTCAAACTTTCAATACTGGCGCCCCCTTTTCAATCACAATTTTTATCGCTCCCCCCTTATACATTAATAATGTACTGAATGCAATAATAATGCACTTTGACGCTAATGCTACAATACGCGATCTTAATTATAAACCATACAAATTAATAACATAAGTATTAAATTTTGTATACGTTACTTTTAATCAAAAATAAATTAAGTAATAGGATAATTATTATGTTATTTTTCCTTTCTCTAATTTTAAAACTGAACCTATTGCAAAATGCGGTGACTGCTTAGAAGACAAAACATAGATATCAGCTAAATATAGAAAAAGAACTTCGAGGGTCAAATTCTATAATCATAAGCATTCCTTATAAAAACTTTGCTTTGCAAGACAAGCCCATGGAAGTCGTTAATACTTATTAAACTTGTTTTTAATTTAGTATTAATTAATTAGTTATAATATACTCTGTGCAGCACTGATACATTAAAAGTATACCCGCTGAAGTACCCGCTCTTTGCACGAGTTCATTTATAAGAAAATAAAACATTATTGATATAATAGCTGAATTGTAAGGAGAGAGTGATGCCAAGTGCGCGACAATGTTTACAAAAACGTAAAATGATTGCTCAAATTTTCATTAGTTTTAAGCGAATTGTAATTATAAGCCTCACAGAATTAGCATTTATAATTGATGTTAAAGAATGAACAATAATATAAAATTCCGATGAAGAATAATTGTATTATTTTTAATATTTAAAGCGAAAAGGCTTCAATATGTTTTAACCCGGGAGCAGGCGCGCACTCGATACGGTAGAGGGTTATTGAGTCACCCCAATCCTCTTTTTCTTTATAATTATTTTATTGTACACGATACAAATCGTGATTCCAGCGAATAATTTAATTAAGAGAAAGTAAACTTACCTACTTTCAAGGAATTTTTAACTTTTCTTCGGTAACAAATAAACAATTTTGTCCGAATTAACGATATCGTGTTCTGTGTGTCCCGCGCGACCACTTCCTGGTAAAAAGTGTATTTATTATGATAATATGTATGTTGCTGCTAAAAGCAATTGTGTAAAATGTTTTTCGTTATGCTTTATATGTTTGAGATATGTTTATATGTATCATAAAACTCCTTTGCATGGAAAAAAGCGCACCAGAGTAAAATACATTACTTACAACTACCCTAAATGAGAAACAAACATAAGAGAAGGGTCTTAACTAACTGTACCAATAACTTAGGTCAAACAGATTATCAGCAAAAACAGATTACAGCTATAATGTGCAGTATTTCAAAAATAATCACAGTGATGAATTTTTTATGTTCCTAAATTTTTTCGATTCTGGGTCTGGGATTTGTTTTCTCTCTGAAAGAGCAGTATGTTAGGATTAAAAAGAAAACGTAATAAAAAATCTCTCATCACGGGATTACAGAAAATCAAATAAAAGTTTTTTTATTTGGTTATAGGATCAAAGATAGCTAATTAGGTATTGAAGACGTTTTTATTTTTGATGACTTAATATCACGCGCCTATAAATTATATCAGAGTAAAAGTATATTTATTATTTCTGAAAGTATTTTGTTTTAATTCATTCCAGTAAATTAATTATTTTTTAAATCTTTTATTTTCGATATGCTCGCCCCCCTTGTAGGGTTATCGCGCCCCCCAGTTTGAGAAACACTGCTGTAAAGTTTATAATTCTAAAAAAATAATTATTATAAGCTTAAATAAACATAAAATACCACTTTAAAATATTTGCTACATATTTTTCTTAATAAGAACATTTTCATATTATTTCAACCTATTATATTTTATAAAAGATCCCTTTTTAGAGTGTATTAATTGCATAAAAAAAACTCAAGGAAAACGTTAAAAAAAAATTCTGCCATAGCAGATATTTTTAAATTTTTGCTTCACATGATATTGAAACATTATATTTTTATGGAAAATATATGATGAATAAGAACTGAAGTTGTAAAATAAATTATTTATACAAAATGCCTTAACTAAAAAAAATTGCATACACACATTTCAAAAGAAGTAAAAATTACATTAATGTAAAACTTCAAAAATATTCTGCATTATTTGTTCACTTTTGTTTTAGTTATTTTACTTTTTAAAATAGTTTTCTTTTTTTTTTTTATCAAAAAAAAAATTTATCTAAAAATGGGACGTGGTCGAATTATCTAATCTGTATGTTAACTTTTTTAAATGAAGTTTTTTTTCAAATTTTTAATTTTCGGGCATATATAAAAGTGATATATCAGTCGAAAGATAATAATGCAAAGAATATAACGAAATAAAACTAAAAATGATAGATTCAGGTGATTTTATTTTGTGTGCGTCACGTCTGAAGCACGGCCCTCCCTGGCACGGACGAGGAGAGAGGTGAAGTAAAATGGAGTGGTAACAAGCAAAAACAGAGTTCTGTAAATGTTGAATTACTTATTTCATCTTTTCACTAAAACAGTTCAGGAGTTTGATCAAATCACTTACTTACATCATGGAAAAGATTTCAAAGAGACATTATTTTAACATCTTTCGTGAATTCACCCTTAGGGATTTGATGAAATCTCTAATTTCATCATTTCCCTGCGACATATCTATACCCATCCAAACTATACGCAACAGATTTCATGTAGTACAGTTACGTGCACGGGTGCCATCAACAGGAGTACAGTTGACCACTCGACACAGGGCTAGAGGTTTGGCGTGGTATCATCGAGAGCGTACCTGAACCATCGAAGGGTATAGGATACTATTCACACATGAATCTCTGTATATTCCTTTGTCTGTGGAGGAACAACGTTCTCTTCAAAAAGGAGTTTTGGGAAACATAAACATAATTATAGGCATTTTATATAATAAGCAGAGTTATGTAGTCCTCTGTATAATTCAGCGCTGATGCTGTATTGGGAAGGGGAATAGTGGTGGTGAAGGTTGGTATATCTGAATAGTTTTAGCAATCTGTGTGTGTGCATCATCGGGGGGGGGGGATGGATTACTGATGACTGTGGATATGAATCAGATCACCATACCCATTACGAGGCGTTCTGTATAGTAAGGGGTGAATTCTTATTCACATTAACGCTAATTTCCGTGGCAGATAATGTGCTAGGCTAGAAAGTTTTTTACTGTCCAATGTGGAAATTCTTCGAATTGATTGGCCAGCAAATCCCCTAGACAGGCAGTAAATTAAACAAGCTAGTCTATCCCCCCCCCTTTCGAAATAATTCATTTCCTGGAGAGGTTTATTTCTAAAAAAAAAAACTACCCTAGTTTTAGTTAACCCCATTTATTTTACGCAAGACATAAGCTTCGTTAAAAAAAATCATATACCCCTCATTTAACATCCTTTTTATCTGATAAATTATATGAGGCCCGTAATGGTTGTGGTCGAGAACCCGTGAACAGCGAATCACAGGTTTGAGTCTTGGTGCCACTGAAGATTCGCTGGTGTAGAGGAGGCTGATGCACGTTAAATATGCCATGACTGAAAATCCTTCCATTGGCGTGGTAGGATAGTTTGAAAGGATCACAGGCAGTGGAGCACACAAGGGGGGGTGTCTTAAGGGTCAGGACCCCCCATAGCCCTTGATTTTTTTTCTATTGGTAATAATCCTATGCATATATGACGTAAAATTTAGTTATGAATTTGTTGTTAACAATTAATTTTATTAATTAATGCCGGTTATTTATTCAATAATTAATTTTGTACTGTTTTTGTTCCCGAAAATCGACAAAATCAAAAAAAATATGGTGGGCAGCGTATTGGAGCATGATACCAAAATGGTGGACTTTCGACCCTTGAAAATTTTTTGTGTGTGCGCTACTGATCTCAAGTATCGTCTTCCTCACTTGACCGATGTTCAGAATTTCTGACGTCCATTGCCAATAGTCCTCGTATTGCTTTATAGTATGACATGAATAAACTCACACACTCTCGCCCTCTGATAAGAGGTTGCGGTAGCCTGGTTGGTATGGTCACGAGCTTGAGGCCAACGCGTGATGAGTTTAGGCCTAGTGCCAGTGAATGAATGAGTGAGTGAATATCGCCGCACTGTTCAGTTACTCGAGAGCTTTTGGTGACGAACCTAATAATTCTGAACCAGGGTCA
>BMAU01021264.1:70000-384321 GCA_019973935.1 Trichonephila clavipes
ATTTATTAAGGTAGATGTTAAAAGTGTCCGCCGTGTATATCGAGGCAGCCTTGAATGCGCCGTGCAATGAATGAGAGCAGCACGGTGTCCACCGAAGTACAAACAGCCTGCAGACGAGCAACTTCATCCGTTTGTGTGTATTGCAACGTCTTCACACACCAATTCCGTGAGATGGCTCCATAGGAAAAAACCCCAATGGTGTGATATCGGGTGATCGCGATGACCATAGAACCCGATCTTCACGTCCGATGCAGTTGCCGGGGTATATCTTATAAAGCCAATCACGCACAAGAGCAGAAAAATGCGCCGGAACTCTATCATGCTTAATAATTTACCGTATTTTCATGAACAATCATGCATCATCATTCATTCATTATCATTTACCGTATTTTCTGTTAAACTCTGTGGATCATGCAAGTGCCCTGCTTTGGGCATTTCTTATGGGAAAATCTAAGGAATTATCTAGGGAAAATCTAGCATCATTATCAAGGGAAAATCTAGCATCATTATCAAGGGAAAATCTAGCATCATTATCAAGGGAAAATCTAGCTGTGCAGTGTGTGTGGGCGCTGTTTTTGAGAGACTCTATATATCAAATTAAAGAAAAATAAATCCTGAAAAAAATTTCTTTTGCTTGCATAAAACTTATTGACTGTTCCTTTTCCCTGGCAAAAACACCCATGTATAAGACCTCGAATAAAATACTGCCATCCATGAGCTTGTTTCTTTCACCAATCCGCTACAGTAATAAAGATAGCTTGATTATTTTTTAATGTTGCACTCAGAAAAAACGCTACGCTATTGGTGAAGGACCTCGTAGCTCGGGACCTTATTACGAGGATGACACCTGATCTGAAACCCTACTCTCCAAATTTTCGCACCACGCCAAAGGCAAGAACTGAGCATCGACAAATTTAATTCTCAATACGGTGGGTCTTTGAGGTCACCAGAATTCTATCCTTCGGTACAATGGAAATGCCAAACGACGCGAGTTCGTGACCATGGTCATTCGACTACAGAGGCTAAATGGTCAAGTGAGAGACGAAATTAATAAATTCAAAATAAGATAGGTTTCCCGTGTATATGTATTTACCAGTATTGTTCCGAAAATAAACTGTTGCAGATTATAACAGTGAAGATGACTAATTATATATAATTCGATTAAAAAAATAATTGAAAGTTAAGCCTTAAAAAGGGGTTTTAAACCTTTTACGCTCGAGGACTAAATTAATAAATTTACAATGATCCGTAGGCCACACGACTGTCAGAAAAAGTATTTCAGTCAGGAAATTTATATATATATATATATATATATATATATATATATATATATATATATATATATATAATGGAGTTTTGTTTTACAAGATACAACTGATTCTAAGGGAAGAGATGGTGTTTATAGATTTATATATAAACAGTGGTGGCCAAAATTGTGGATACTTTTTAAAATTGTTATATTTCTTACATTTACTTTGCACAAAATGTAAAGTATTTTACATCATTTTAAAGAGAATTTAATACTGAATGCAATACAATAAAGAAAATTCAAATATTTGCAACGCAAAAAAAGGGGCTGCAATAACTGTCGATATACATTAGATACTCATGATGGCAGTGAGTTATCACAGCTTGGCGAGGTTGCCTTTATTCTTTATTACAGCTTCACATCGATATTTTATTGAGCTGAAAATAGTTTTAAGCACTTCATTCGTTATTACATGATGCTAGGAAACAATTTATCCTCAATTAGTTCATTTTTATTTCGTGGGTACCTCATCGGGACAAGAGTTTTCAAACGGTGCCACAAGTTTTCGACAGGATTGAGATAAGGACTGTTTCCTGGCCAAGATAACAATGATATTTAGGCAAAAATCAATTACATCAAACAAAAGAGTATATTGGACACATGTGTGACGAGAAAGGGGTATTTCCTATGTTAAAATTACATATCAGGTGGGTAGTTTAGTGACTACATCTGGAGACTGAAAGTTTTTTTAAGATGTCGGAAGACTAATTTAAAATAAAAAAAACAAGAAAAGGCCGAAAAAGGTGCACCACATCAGTTCATGACAAAAGAACAAAAATACAATGCTTCAGAGATAAAAGAATTTCATCGACATCCATAAGAAGTTATCTGAGTGATGCCAGTGTTTCTGTCAGTTCAAAACGAATTAGGAGTAGATTAGCAGATGTAAGACTAAAAGGTAGAATTCCACGAAAAAAACCGTATCTCAATTTACAGCAGCGCTAAAAAAGACTATAGTGGGCTATAGAACACATTAATTGGACAATTGATTATTGGTCACAAGTTACATAGAAGAACGAAACTAAAGTATCGTTACTCGGTAGTGATAGCCTAAAATATGTAAGACGTAGAATAGCATCTACATCCTGACTGCATCCAGGCAACTGTGAAGTACCCACATAGTTTAATTATTTAGTCATGCATATCAGCAGATGGTATCGGTCAACTTCATATGATCAATGAAACAATGAATGCCATAAAATACATCAACACTGTATTTTTCAGTAAGATTCTGCTCTTTGCCACAGTGTAAAGTAATCAAAAGAGATCGTTATAAGATCATTGAGTTGTCGTCCTGGCCAGGAAACATTCTTGACTGCAATCCTATCGAAAACTTGGGGAATTCTTGTCCCAATGAGGTACCCATGAAATAAAAAGGAAAACTATTTTCAGCTCAGTGAAATAACGATGTGAAGCTGTAATAAAGAATAAAGGCAACCTCACAAGCTCTGATAACTCACTGCTATCATCAGTATCTAGTGTATATCGACAGTTATTGCAACATAACTTTTTTTGCGTTATAAATATTTAGATTTTCTTTTTTGTGTTGTATATCTTTATATATAAAAATCTTCTGTGCCTGTGTATGTGACTAAACTCCTCCTAAGCGGCTGGACCGATTTTGATTAAAATTTTTGTGGGGGTTCAAGTGGATCCGAGAATGGTTTAGATTCACAATTCGGTCCGATATAGCAATTAGTTAAAAAGATATTAATTAAAAACATTCAACTCAATATTCACCTGCATTGTTGTATAACAACGTTATTGTTTTCAAAATGACGTAAGTTGGCGTCGAAAATCGATTTTCAGCCAAACTGCCCAAACCGGGTCTTCATTGTTACAAAAATGCAGACAAATCATGCTTTTTGGCGTTCTTAATTAATATCTTATCAAACAATCTTTATATATATAATTCTTTTGTACGTGTGTATGTGATTGAATTCCTCCTAAACGGCTGGACCGATTTTGATGACATTTTTTGTGTGTGTTCAAGTGGATTCGAGAATGGCTTAGATTCACAATTCGGTCCAATATTGCAATTAGTTAAATAGATATTAATTAAAAACCTTAAATCGCATTATTGTTCTACACATGTGTACTGTTTATTTTGCTAATGCGCGGCAAGAAAAAAAGAAATAAGAAGGGGGAAATAATTCATTTTGCCACGATACGGCATATATCTTTATGTAGATAATTCTTCTGTGCTTGTATATGTGACTGAACTCCTTCTAAGCGGCTGGACCGATTTGGATGATATTTTTTGTGTGGATTCAAGTGGATTCGAGAATGGTTTCGATTTAGAATTCGGCTCGATATCGGAATTAGTTAAAAATGCGCCAAATTATGTAAAGGCGTGCGATTGTTCATAAAAGAACATGTGCAATATTCTTCAGGCCACTATTTTGAGCTGCAAACTTCAAGGTGAAGTTGTACTTCTAACATAGATCCCAATGATTCTTTCAGACTCTCCCACCCATTCAAATGTTTGCAATTTCAAATTCGCTTGGCATTTGTTATGATCATTAATAAGTCACATGGTCAAATAAGGACAATTTATGGCTTAGATTTAGAAAACCCTTGCTTTTCGCACGGCCACTTATATGTTGCATGTCCGAGGTTTGGCAAACCATCGCATTTGATTGTTTATACCCCTCAAGGATTAACTAGAAACATTGTACATTCAATGACATTACGATAAATTTATTTTTTATTTATTATAAAAATATACCTGTTATGAAAATAGCTCGAGTTTTATCTTTTTTACCCTTTAATCAAAACAAGTTTTAAGATTCTATTCAGAATAGTTTCTATATTCAACTTAGTTCATAGTAAATGCATACTTACACGCAATCGAAAGGTTGAATTGTAGTAACTGTAGATGTGATGATGTCAGGTATTGTAATAACTTTCTTTGCAAAAAAATTCATCAAAACGGTCTAGATTGTTGCAACTTAGTCAAAAAAGATTGTAATTTTCGGTTTTTTTTATTGATTGAATATTAAAGTCGCACTGTTCAGCTACACGAGGGCTTTTGGCAACTGACCACGTAATATTGTAATTTTCGGATTTAAGACGTGTAAGGACAACGTCTGTTGGGACCACTAGTTTAGTATGAAATTCTTTTTAAAATGATATAAAATACTTTGCATTTTGTGCATAGTAAAATTTTCTATAAGCATACAAACTTAAAAAACATAACAATTTCTAAAAGTGTCCACAATTTTAGCCACCACTGTATGTGTATATATATCAGTGGCGTAACGTACACCCCCGGGACTGGGAACCAAAACTTTCTAGGGGAGCCAAGGCTAGACTGACGCCATTAACGTAGAATTTCACAAAATTAGCTTTACATTTTTTAATCCAATTTTTAAGCGATTTTCAAATTGGCGATCTAACATCATACAAAAGCAAAAATTTGATCGTTTATTAGATATCTTAGATCCAATAACCAAAATAAAAAAAACATTTTAATTTGCTGTAATCCCCGCGACGAAAGAGATACTTTTCTTTAGTGGGTTTTCTTTTCAAACCTAAATTACTAACAGATAAAAAGAAAGTCAGACGGAAAAATGGATAAAATGCTAGAAAAGATAAAAAAAAATTCACCACTGTTTTTTTAGTATACTTCATGTTAGCGATAGGGAGAAAAAAAAAAAGACGTTACTTTTTACTGAAGTGGCAAAGTAACTTATTATTGGCGTCTTTAGCTCTCCCCCCACCACCACATGTATTTCATTTTCATTTAGCGAACTCGTAAATAAGGTACATCTGTCATGCTTTTTTCATGAAAAATAGTATTGCGATACTTGAAAACGCATAGAGAGCATTTTAAATGATTATATGGTCTAGATTTATGATTTAAAAACCCATATGCCCATAGAAATGTCCGTAGATTTATGAGTATTTAATCAAATAAAGCATAATGAGAAATGGTTCACAAAATTGTTTTTAGAACATATATATTTTTTTTATATTCAATGCACTGCAATATAGGGAGTGTTCCTTCGCTGTTAAAGCATTTTGATCTCACTTCTCTCTTGTAATAGAAGTTTTTTTTAAACGTAATTAATTATTCTGGTTCTTATACTGTTATTTTGTTAAAGAGACAAGAAGAAACGCGGTCGTAAAATGAGTGGAGTTAAAAAAAAACTTTGAGTGGTTCTCAAAAACGAAAAATTCGAAAGGGGGGGAAAAGGACTATAATATTAATAGCAAATATGCAAAATTGGATAACTTTTTAATATCCGCAAGTTCATCAACTTGTGCAAGTGCTAGTAGTAGTAATGCCAGGGAACTTGATGAACAAATACTGGAAGTGAAAATTAATCCATAAGAAGAAAACACAGTTTCGGACACTTTAACTAATAAGGATATATATTCTATTTAAAGAAACGAAGAAACAAATTGATTAGAAATGATTTTGCGCATTATGTAGGTACGCCCATAGATGCAGAATTAAGGGAACAAATTTTAAAATTGGGCCCATACCAACCAGAAGGTAATTTCCAAAACGATGCAAAGGGAAGGAGCTTTTCATCATATCCAAGGCAGGGCAAAAGATCGAAAGGAAATGGCTGTGCTATTCAACACGACTTCATGTTGTTGTTGGCTTTTTGCTGAGTGAACAAATGTATTTTAAAGAAGTCTGGTATGAATAACTGGCAAGGAATATCAACAAAAAAAAAATAAAGAGCATGAAAATTCTATAATTTATATCCAAGCATGTCACACATATGACATCTGGAAACAAAATAAAACGGTGGATTCATCATTGAAATGCAATTTTAAAGAAGTTAATAAGGTTAGCCAAATCTTACGAAGAATCATAGACGTTACAATGACTCTAGCGGTGGGCTACCTTCCTTTTCGGGGACATCCAGAAACTCGAGATTCGACTCAAAAGGGAAATGTTTTGAATATAATAGACCTCTTGGCTAAATATGACCCTCTTCTCAAAGTTCATTTGTCAGAAAAAAGAATTCAAAAATATCTTAGCCCAAAAATTCAAAATGAACTTATTACTTTTATAACCTGTAGAATAAAAGAAAATATTATTAAAAATATAAGGAAATGTTCTTTTTTCTCTATTATTCTGAACACGACACAGGATATTTCAAAAAAGACCAATTAAGCATAATAAGGTATATAACAACTGATGTTAATGATAATGAGTCAGATAATATCAGAATTAAAACGAAACGTTCTTAGGCTTTATTGAGGCGGCAAATCAGACTGCAAAAAGTTTGGAAAGTGATGTGTTAAATTTTCTACATACACTGGACATTAATTTGGCGAAGTGTCGAGGACAAGGATATGATGGGGAAGCCAACACATGAGAGAAGCGTATGGGGATTACAGAAATTAATTAAGGACAAACAACCAAGAGCAAATATGTTCACTGTTCAACACACAACCTCAATCTTGTTCTAAGCGATGCATGTAATAACGTGCCTCATGTAAGAGAATTTTATGACATTTGTCAAAATATTTACACATTTTTTGGGTTCAGCATTAAAAAAGGTGGAGTAATCTGAAAATTGTGCAGAATAACGAGAACATTCAGCAGACTATTAAATCATTATGCACGACAAGGTGGTCATCTCGATTTGACTCTGTAATATCAATTCGCTACAATTACATTTCGATTTTAAAAGTACTTTCAAATATTTTACTAACCAGTACTACGCAAGACGAGAAACAGGAAGCTCTAGCGATTAAAAAACATATGGAAAAGTTTCAATTTGTTTTTTTGCTAATTTTCCAAAGTCAAGTTTTACATAGCATAAATTTAACTTCAAAATTATTACAATCACCAAAAATAGATTTGGAAAACGCTAAGACCATGTCACGTGATGTGTAAAGGTATATTATGTTATGGTTTTGCAATTCTTTGTATATATATATATATATATATTTCCGGCTTGGGGCCCAAGATCTGACCTTGCGGGGGCCACAGTTATTTTCCGTTACGCCACTGATATATATATAACATATATATCGGATACAAAAATTTAAATGGTAGTCAAATTAAATTACTCAGCAAACCTGCTAAAGATAACAGGCCACCTTTTTCTAAGATTTTGTGGATAGTCAGATTTTTTATATTTAAAATGATGTAAGATACAGTGAAATTTTAAAAATTTTTATTTCAAATGGATATTAAGCATATCAGTAAAATGTTTTAAATATCAAGAATTCGCTGTTTTTTTTACAACAAAAAGCGGACAAATCTTTTTTTTTAATTGCCTCAAATTCAAATGACGGGCCACTAAAATGTCTTGACCGGGCCATTCGTGACCCACGGGTTGAAGACACCTTCTTTAAAGCATTTTTAAAATGATTTAATAAAAACACATAAGTTTAACTCCGTTTTTTGTGGTACTTTAATTCTTCACAATTTTTGAATGTCATGTTCTTGTCTTTCCGCTATTTAGCCCTTCTTTTCGTATTTACTTTATATTATAAAATTAAATAAAATTAGTGAAATATTTCCAGTTATGAAAATCAGATTATTCTGAAATATGCTTGCATACATAGAACTATATATTTTTACTCAAAAAGTATGTTTATGTTTCTTTAAAAATTTATTTATATCTTTTCATTTTTACTAAAAAAGTTTTTTTAAAAGACAAAGAGAATCAATTTTTTAAAAAATTTCCTTAAAACATACCTTATTAGAGGAACCAGGTAAGAAAAAAAAAGGAACGGAAACATACGATGCCATACATTAAGTGTTTCGATTTATATTTCACTTATCCGAATGAAACAAATTTGATAGTCATCAAAAACAATTCAGAGTAAAATTTCCCCTTTAGAAGTATTCAAAAATAGAATTTCTTGGGAGTTTCTCCCTGATCAGCACCTTTCTAATAATCTTTTGACCTTTACAAATGAGACAGCTCAGCATAATCCCATTAAGAGTTTAAAATATCAACTAATAATCTTTGCGCGTTCAATCTTTTGGACTCTTTAATTATTGAAATCATTAGCTTTGAAGCAATCTTGTGTTCACGAGCCATGGTTTTAACAAAGATTATCCAGCGAAGTAATGAGATGTGAGGTGCATTATAAATTGAAACTGAATGAATTGAACTGAAACAGTGTTTCTATTTCGTGTGGATTTTCTATTTATTGGATAAGTAACGTGGGATTCTTATGAGAACTATACCTGCACTGTCATTGCTCTCTTGCACACCACTCCAACATGAAAACTTCCAACTCCAGTAATCAAAACTTGCGAGTGAGTGAATATTAACGTCATTCTGTTCAGCTACACGAGGGCTTTTGGCGACGGACCTCATAATTTTGAACCATGGTCAAGTGACGAGGACGACACCTGAGCTGGCACCCACCTCTCCTAACTACCACACCACACCGACAGGATGGGCTGCGGTAGCCCAGTGAGCAGAGTATCGGATCATGGCAGGCATGTCATGAGTTCGAGCCCATCACCACTAAAACCCCGCCGTGTAGGGGAGCGATGCACGTTAAATCTGTCGAAAATTCAAAAGTACTCTCGTTGGTGAAGTGTGGTTGTTTTGAGACGGGGTTGCCAGCTCGGGTGTCATCCTTGTCATTTGAGCATGGTTTAAAATTACGATGTCCGTCGCCAAAAGCCTTCGTGTAGCTGAACAGTGCGACGTTAATGTTCACTCACTCACTTACACCAACAGAAAGGCGTTTGAGCTGACGAAAGATTTAACACGTGCATCTCTCTCCTACATGGGGTCTTTAGTAGTACTGGGCTCGAACTCGTGACAAGCCAGCCACAATCCGATACCTTGACCACTAGGCTACCGCAGCCACCACATGAGACAGAAAGTTTTATTGACTTTGCACTATAAAGCACACGAGAGCATTTGGCGACGGACCTCGTCATTTTGAACCATGGTCAAGTGACGAGGACTGATTTGGCACCTTCCTCTCCAAACATCCACGCCACACTAATAGAAGGACATTGAGCATCAATACATTTAATGAAAATAAATTCCAGCCCCGAGTTCGTGACCATAATCACAGGCTACCGCGTTCACAAGTTGTACCTAGAAGTAACGTGATGTTACTCATTACGAACAACATTACTCTGAGCTACGATCAAATGACGAGAACGACACCTAAGCTGGCACCTCACTCTCCAAATTTCTACACCACGTCAACGTGAAAACTTTCAGCCCCGGCAGATTTAACTTGCATCAGTCCCTTTACGTAAGGAGCGTACGTAAGTAGCATCAAGACTTCCCCTTCCCCTAATGGCCTGCATGTTAGCGACTAAACCCTTGCAGACATTGCAAGTTTCCAGATGTAAGAGCCCTTTCGTGGTGGTACCATCTAGCAGCGGCTTTCGCTACCAAATTTCGACACTTGGATTGACGAGTCTTTAGTGGTACTGGACTCAAACTCATGACATGACTGCCACGATCCGATACCTTGACCTCTAGACACCGCGGCCACTCACTCTTTTACACGAGGAGTGAATATTTACGTCGTACTATTCAGCTACAGGAGGGCTTTTGGCAACGTACCTCGTAATTAGGATCCATGGTCACACAAGTAACGAGGATGCCACCTAGTTGGTACCACTCTCTCCTAACTTTCACATCACAACAACGGGAGGACATATTTGAGCCTCGACATATTTAAAGAACATCAGTCGCGTCTGCATGGCGGGTCTTCAGTACTACTACGCTCGAACTCATGACATTCCCTCCACTTGTCCGTTACCTTGAAACACGCAACACTGAGGAAGTCATATCTGAACATATGAGACATCTGCATCAATTAATTGTCCAAAAAATTAACTCTAAAGGAAGAAAAATGAAAAGGTATGTCGCTTCTTCAAACTAATAAGCGTGTCAAACATAATCGATGTAGATGAGCCTGCACTGTCATATTCTAATTTTTTTCCTCTATTTGATGCTTACAGGGACGTCTTAAGACATGATTAAACAGGGCCCAGGGCTTCATCCTCAGTGGGGGCATCCTTTCGTTCTCAGCTCAGTCTTAATAAGATCATAATCTGAATAATTTTAATGGTTTAATATTATTCCTGTACATATATTCTCCGAAAAACAAGGAATTTCAAACTGAATGTCAACTGGCAAGACTGTATTATTATGTAATGACCATTGTCAAATGACTAGACCTAAGCATATTACCATAATCAATTCATTTAGTCGAAATGCGGCTTTCGATCGAGTCGGTTTGTGAGATTGTGAGTCGTGTGCATTCATTTGTTTCACGAGTTATTATTCGTACGAGTATTTGACAACTTATGTTATGTACTTTCTACATTTAATGGTCATAGATGGGGCCTACATTTGTGTAGAGGCCCGACAGTGCCGATTTATCCAATGGGGGCTGGAGTGGGCACCCAGGGCCAGAAAGGGCTTAAGGGTCCGGATAAGCTGAACTTAACCAGATGTTCTGGTTATAAATTTCGATCCGCCAGTGCCAAGGGGGCCCGTAGATGTTCTGCACCCAGGGCCCGAAATGAGCTCAAACCGGGATTGAGGCCTTGGGCCTCAAGAAGTCTTAAGATGTCCCTGACCTCAGATGTCAACTGTGAAGTCTTGACAAAGCATTCTCCTGGATTCTACTACCCCGAAAATAAGTAGCACCTCCTGGTTGCCTGCCACTGAACCAACCATGAGCCGGAAGAGAACAAATGTGCTAAAATACCCCAAAAAACTGCTCTTAACATTAATTTTCGCAAAATTGACTTGACACGTCTGATGACATATCTCCATTTAGCTGAAAAATCGCTTAAAATTAAATTAAAAAAAAAAACTAAAGCGAATTTTGAAAAAAAATACTCTTTGAGGTGTTCAGGATAATGACCTACAGCTTCTACATGCCAAGTTTCAGACTTCTGGGTTTCTTAGTTATGCCGGTACAGCTGAAACACACAAATTGTTCGTTTTGTTAGTATACATATATAAACGACGTTGCATAAAAATACGTGTAATTCATTAATAATTTGGTGCATCGCAATTTAAATAGTTACATGATAAATTAATGTATGTACACGTTTGTTTTCAATTGATTATACATTGAAAACTAACTTCCAGGAAAAGGCCCTAGGTGCAGCAGTTGCTGGTCAAAAGAGAACCAAGTTTTATTCTTCTAGATTGCTTAGTTTGGCGGGAAATAGGTGAAATACACACACACAAACATACGTGTTAAAAAAAAATTTGCATAATATGTCAGTAACGTAATTTTTCACATGTGCACATCGAGATATTTTTTAAGAAAACTAAAAGTTTTACGAAGGATAGCACATTTTAAGAGACAAACTTTTCAATGAATTTCAGAATTCTATTTTATGCATTATATCTTAAGATAACATACAAAAACGACATTTAAATGTATTGCAAATAAGCTTACTTAAAATAATGCTAACGGAGTAAGAGCAATTAAATTTTTCACAAATATTAAGGGACGGATGTAATAAATGGATAATGGATAGATGGATAATAATATAACGGATGTAATAAATGAACTCATAGAATAGATTGATAGAGTACCACTATTATTCAGTTTTCTAAGAACCCAAAACCAGAGTTCCTTAGAACTGATAAGCACCAAAATATGTACAAATTTTTTTGCAAAGTCGACACTATAAAAGTCAACATATAGTTGGTAACCAACATGGAGAAAGCAAAAATTTTTCAGATGCAGCCTAAAGGTTAAAAGAGTGCACTCAGGCCTTTTTGATGCTATTAGCAAGGCTATGATGCATCATGAATATATGTGTACATCGAGATATTTTTTAAGTTAACTAAAGGTTTTACGAAGAATAGTATTTTTTAATAGATAAATTTTACATTGAGTTTCAAAATTCTATTTTTTGTTTCATTATATCTTAAGAAAACATACAAAAACAACATTTAAATTAATTGCAAATAATTTATATTATAAACTTATAAAATAATGCTAAAGGAGTAAGAGCAATTAAATTTTTCGGCCTTCCTCCTAAGAATATTTTATATTTTTTTAATAACTGTATTAAATTAGTTTAATATACATTTTAGTTTAGCTTATATTTTATTTGATTATTCCGAAATATTCCTTCGTTAGATTTAATTGTGTGGTTACTTTTTCATTTGTGATTTAGGTTTAGGTTAAGGGCTGTGTCCCGTTTATTATTCTTTTTTTCATTTTGACCGTAATATGTACACATTAGATTTAAATTTGTCTCATTTCTTTTTCAGTTGAAGAATTTTTGAAAACTTAAATTTCACATTCTTAATTTTAAAAAAATGAGACCTAATTTAATCTAAAAACAGAAACACTACAGAAGAATCAAATGTAAATGTATAAACATCAACATGACAAAAGAATAAACGTTACGCTGCCTTTAACCAAAATAGAATTTACAAAATGAACACAATTGTGACTACACAAAAAATGAGAAATTCATAAGCTGAAAAAGAAATGACAAAATTAACTCTAAGCCATTAATGGTTCTGAATAATCGAATAAAATATAAGCAAAACAAAAATGTACATCAAACTAATTTAATTTAGTTACTGAAAAAATAAAAAGTAGGCTTAGCATGAAGAGCGATGCATTTTTCTCCTGGAATACAGTTTTAAAATAAAATCTATAAGAAATATTACAAATACAAAAATCAAAAAAATTTTTTACTATAATAAGAAAATGATGCACCAGATTACTAGTGAAAAAAAATGCAAAATTTTCAGTTAATATCTGAAACTTTTGAGCTCAAATTTCTAAAGCAAATATACTGTGTTGCCAAACGAACAAACCTAAAATCCAGTTGTTGAAGAAAAATAATATGGAAAAATCGTTTAAAAATTTAATTTTAAAAATCTAAAGCGAATTTCGAAAAGCGTAATCTTCGTAGTGCACATCATCAGGACCTAGAATAATTATGTGCCAAGTTTCATACTTCTGGGTTGCTTAGTTTGGGCTGTAGAGGTGAAACACACACGCTTAAAGTCTATTTTATTAATTAGATAACACGTTAATTGTCTGTTTTGAATTCAATGGAGACCACACAATTGTCTTTATCATGTGATCGTCATGAATTTACCCCATTATATTATATTTGAATATGTAAAAGCGAAGAACTTCTTTTCTTCTTTTTTTGCGCACAATCTTTTTTCAGTTCTTACTATTAGCTCACACTCTCCCCATATATATTTATTTTTACATCTTGCTCAAATTTTTAATCGTTAATAAAATACATTTTATTCGTCCACTCAAGTTCAAATACATTTTATTTAAACCTGTAGTGGATGACACTTGATGCTAATACAGTTTTCTCAAATATTAATTCATTAATTAAATTTAATTAATTAATAATAGTTTAAGAGATAGTTTCAGTCGATAGTTTTAATAGTTTCAGTCGATACTATATCTCGTGCTCTGAGCGGCGCACGAGTGATGCAATTAAACAAGAAAGGAATGATACACACAAGAGTTGAACTATCAGCCTTGAAAGAATTCTAAGAGGAAGAGGAAGGAACTCTATGGGACAGGCATCACCGATTGAGGATAAAAAGATTTTCATAGTTTTAACCAGACTTAAAACTTTATACGCGTTTTTCTCAAAACTGTGTTTTTCAAACTTTCCTCCATCATACCTCAAGAATGGTTGGATCGAAGGATTTTAAATTTATAGGGTAGACTCAGCACATTTAGGCGCACGAAATCTGTGTGCGTGTGTGTGGACTACGATCATTCCAAAATTCACAATATTTCTATTTTTTATAACAAAAACATAAAAAAAACATGAAATTGGAAACTTTCTCTTCAGAGGTTTAACAAAAATCCACGTTTTGGTATTTTCAATTGAATATAGTCCATTCCCTGCATTTAAGCTTACAAATTAAAACGCCATTATTTCTTTTTATTTCAGATGAGCTAATCATCCGGAATCGTGGAGGAAATGAGCGGCCATTTTTTCGAGGCGGATGTGTTAACAGCGCTATAACTCACGTTTTATTGGATATTTTCGGCTAAAAATTTATTTCCTTAATTTTAAGATATATATAAATAAATGATAAAAAAATTTAGTTTTATGTTTTTACTGGTCGTCAAAAAAAATTCCCTAAAAATTTTTGAAAAACAGACCGTCACATGAGTGAATCACCTTAACGTGGTTAAAAAGTTTTTAATTTTGATTTAAAGGGGTTTTTTCCACTTAACATTGGGATTCTTCTGTCATATGTATTTATATATTTATATCAGTTGTAATTATTTAATGAAAAGTAACTAAATAGCACTTTTCTTTGTTGACCTAAGTAGGAATTGATTTAATTTCTTTTTATATTACTTGTTTATGTGCAAGTTTGGCTAACTAATTTAATATCGCAGTAAATTTATTTTTTTGTGTTTGTATTTTATTGTCTAATGATCATATCAAATAAATAATTTTAAAATTATTATTTACAGTGCTTAAAAATGTTTTAAAAATAATATACGTTTTTTTTTATCAAATCCCTATTCAAAGTTACGTTAAGCTGTTTCGCTTAAGTTGATGTTTTTCGAAAATAATATTCACGAAAAAAAGTGAATTAAAAATCGCAAGTATTATAAAAGACACACATTTATTTGAGCAGACATTTCTTTAGTTGCACTTTTACAAATGTTAGAAAATAGTTCAATTTTTCAGCCACATAATATTTGATTTTCTGTAATAGCATGAAAGGGAAATACCTTATTTCTTAGGGTTAAGAAAACAAATTTATTCCCTTTCTCCTCCGAAAAATGTGCTCCCCAAAAAGGTGATGAAAAGTAGATTAGAGAAATTCCTAACATTCCCAATCTCCGTCTACATCAATGGACGAACGATTATCCTATTCTATTGAGTGTTCAGGTGAAGTAATATTGATGTCCGTATCAGTACGTAATCGTTTAACAGTTGAAGTTGTACAACAGTAAATGAAAACTATTCTTATGATGAAATCCACTGGTTTTTTGTGTAATAACATTTTTCAAGATTCCAACGCCTCTTTTCGCTCTATTCCTACCTCCCCCACCCCTCTTACAAAGTCGATATGATAGGATATTATTTTGTATGGAATTCGATTTGCTGTAATACTGAAAATATGTGTAGAAATAATTTTTTTCGTCTTAATATAGTGTCTTTTGATTTTTAAATATTTTTTGCAAATACGGTATCTCATCTTTATTTCTAACTTTTAATTCTTCCTTATATTTATGTGAGGGAGATTCTTCCTCATCTTTATGCGTAGTATATCTTTCTTCTGGTATTTGTGTGAAGTATCAAAAGGCTTTTTTAACTTGATTACATACATGATAGAGTCAAAAAAGTTCCCGGAATAGGTTAGTTACAAATTATTTAAAAATAAAACAATAATTTGATCTTATTGGCCTTCAAAATATTGCTCTCCTGCATCCATACACTTGATCCAGCTTTCGTATAACTACTCAAAACACTCCTGGAATTCATTTTTCGAGAGGTCCTTAAGTTGCTTCGTCGCATTTTGAATCATCTGTTGTGAATTGTATGACCCCGTGAAAGGGTGGAGCGTAGCTGTCAACACGCTCAGACCCCACGTTGTCTATCTCGACGAAAACCACATGTTTGCCTGAGTGTTAATCTTGAACTTGACTTGAGCGTTCTAGGTGCTGTTGTTTATCACAGATATTTTTGTACTCTTGATCTTGGCTTCGGCGTTTCTAGGAGTGCCGTTGCTTACTAGAATGTATTTTCAGTCTAATATTTTAACTTGGTAGTTTAAATTATTAAGTTTTGTTTTATTGAAGTGTATCGAATGTTATGAATAAATCCAGGAAAAGACCAACTTGAATTTCAGTATTATTTGAATAACACCCACACACGCACCAATAATAATACCAGTATCTGTTATCATTTTATTTTATCACCAATTCTGGATCCACAGAACGACGTCCCTTCAACATCCTTTTTTGCCTTGGAAACAGGTAAAAATTCTCTGGTGCTGGAATCGTTTCCGCGTGCTTTCTTCATCCTCTCGAGCTTCTGAAGGGGATTTCTCGAACAAAAAACGGAATTTGATGTTTACTCTCTGCTCCCCAAAGGCTACATTGAAAAATTTGAAGAATTAAAACTTCGCTTTGTCAGAAAGGATCTACAGCAGTTCAGGAAATTGATTGAAAGGTTAAAGGGGATATAGAGCAACACAGGCTATGATCCCTAGTTCAGGAAATGAATTCCATATAGCCGTGTGTTTTCTTTATTAGTGCTGCCAATTCCCGAACCAGATATTTTCCCTCCAACAAATACCTGTGTGAATGTAGGGAACCATTCCGGGAACTTTTTGACTCTAATAGTATATAAACCCTTGTGACGAATCTTTACGGAACCTTTCCACTAATATTCTTAGGCGTCTTTGGGGATTGTAAATTCGCGTATATTTCCAATCAAATCTAAAAGGAGAAAACGGGATATGTAAAGTAGATACGATATTTAAGTAGAGCGTTCTAAGTTAGCGGAGATGAAGGCTATTGAGCCAGCAGCAGTAGTGACAAAGTTTATAGGATTCAATTGGATTACGATAGTGGAGCATTACTGTTAGTAATCAGCGAAGGAACCTTGGGAAGTTAATATACCTGAAAAGATCAAAGTACTACCAGGTGATATATTCTAGTTTAATACCGCTTACCACAAACGTTAGTTTAATAAAATTAATTTAAGTTAATGAAAGCTAATAATTAAAGTTGCGTGCATTTCTCAGACCTCCTATTCCGGTAAACCTTATTGATATTGCGCGTAGTTACTGGCTAATTTCCTACTTCATAATTTAAGTTAATATTAAAGGTAAATCCCTTTTTGACGTAGACATAAAGCCTACTATTTATTAGATTTTTGATGTTTGAACAAGTGAATAAATATAAGTTATTATACAAATGGGGCATCTAGTCATTCTTTGCCTCACATTAATCTTAGTGTCCAGGGTGGAACTCAGGGGGGTTACCACGCCCTTTCTTTTGAGATATAGTGCCAACCTTTTGTTTTCGTATACAGTGTTGACGTACAACATAACAAGCATACAGTGTTTCGTCTTTCATCATCATAAATGACTTAACGGCCCATGACAAACAGCCAAGGTTTTCTCTGAAGATTTCTCCACAACGAGTTCTGATGGATCTTTGATCTTTAGTTCTATTCATTAATTGTGAGAAAATAAGATTCCACCGAATCAGAACATCTCAACTACGGTCTTCCCTGACTTCTGGGTCCAATAGATCTTAAAAGCGATACCATTTAAATTGTGTTGCCATCATGCATTCGGGTCACATGAGCCATACAGTTCATTCTATTTATCTTAATGTATTTAATAATGTCAGGTTGTTTGTATATGCTGCATAGATCAAAATTGAATCTATTTTTCTAATTGCTGTTTTCATTAGGGCTGCGGTAGCCCAGTGGTCAAGGTATCGGATCATGACAGGCATGTCATGAGTTCGAGCCCAGTACCACTAAAGATACGCCGTGTAGGGCAGCGATGCACGTTAAATCTGTCGAGAGCTGAAACGTCCTCCCATTGGTGTGGTGTGGTAGTTAGGATAGGGGGTGCCGGCTTAGGTGTCGTCCACGTCACTTGACCATGGTTCAAAATTACTTGGTCCGTCGCCAAAAGCCCTCGTGTAGCTGAATAGTGCGACGTTAATATTCACTCACTCACACTCACTGCTGTTTTCATTTACACCACCAAGTATATACTCCGTAGAATCTTCCTTTCAAAAATTACAATTGTGTTTCCTCCTGGTGTTTCGTCTTAGTGAAGTGTAAGTTTTTCCTCATCTTATTGTGTAGCATAACTGGTTGATACTCAATCTTAGCTCTAATTGAGAGAGTTTTTAACACGCTTTTATTAGCTTTACCTGTATGGAACGGAATCTTTCAACTCGATTTGTACCAACATTAAAAGGTCAGATTAATTCGAAATGTTGTGCACTTGTCAAGCATCGAGGATAATACAATAATTTAATAATTTTGTTCCATTGCCTAGATCAGGATTAACAATTTCCCATTTCCAGATTTGGCGACTAATTTTAGATCCCATTCCCAGATTTAGCGACTAAAAGATTAAGTTACATCCCTAAAGCGAAAACGCTCATGGTTAATACAAATATAACAAACATCTGTTCTTTATGTAAAAAAGGGGAAGATGCGTCACCAATTTCTTAAAAAATAAATACAGAACTTTCTTCGTTGAGAATTTTGTGATGTAATTAAAAGAAACGAACCATCCCTGAAAAAACCATGTCTAATAAGAAGTACAACTGAATAAATGAAGTTTAATGCTTCAGCCATTAAGTTATTTCGAAAGCTTCATGGTTATAGGAGTCCCCCCAAAAAATGGTAAGTCTATTTATGAGTAATGTCAATTTTTCTCCTCTTCTCTATAGTTATGAGTTTGATTCTGAACATAAAAGTAAAGCTTCTCGTATGTATAAGAAGTATCAATTATTTCTTGTTCTTCTGTAGTCAACTTTTTCTAGTTCTTAATTAAGTGTAGCGCTGATTCTTAAAATGAACTTAAACACAGTATCTCGGCCTTACATGTAGTGTCAAATTCTTTCATTCTTGTAGTGCTAAGTCGTTAAGGCCGCGGTAGCCGAGTGGTATAGGTATCGGATCGTGGCTTGCCTGGTCACGAGTTCGATCCCAGTACCACTAAAGACCCGCCGTGTAGGGCAGCGATGCACGTTAAATCTGTCGAGAGCTGAAACGTCCTCCCGTTGGTGTGGTGTGGTAGTTAGGAGAGGGGGGTGCCAGCTCAGGTGTCGTCCACGTCACTTGACCATGGTTCAAAATTACGTGGTCCGTCGCCAAAAGCCCTCGTGTAGCTGAACAGTGCGACGTTAATATTAAATCATAAATCAATCATCATCGTGCTAAGTCGTTTTCATTTCCTACTATTAGCTCACACTCTCTATATATTTATTTATTGATTGATCTTCGCGTGGAATTTTCAATCATTATATAAAATACATTTTAAAGCCCTCAATTGAGCTGAAATTGTATATACAAGATTATTTTGGATAACAATACAATAATGTAATAATAATTAATAAAAATTAATTGATTAATATTAATTATTTAAAGAATTACATATACAGCCACGTTGGCATCTTTTTTGGCGACTTAGCGACTCTTTTGGCGACTTGTGTCAAAACTTGAAAATGTTTTCTTCTCACGTTTTAAAGCATTCATTTGAACTGAAATTTTTTTACATGATTGTTTTGGGTGACAATACGATACTTTAATGATAATTAATAAAACTTAATTACCACTCAATGCTATGATTCTGTCCTTTGTATGTACATATTTATATTAATTGTAACTATTTAATAAAAAGTAGCTGAAATAAAATTTTTCTTTGTTGATCTAAATAGGAATTGACTTAGTTTTTTTTTATTAATTGTTATATATATATTTAATTTGCAGTAGAAATATTTTCTCATCCTCACGTAGTGTGTCATCTGTTTCTAGTTTTCAACTACCTTTTAGCAACTAACTTGTTTATTTCACAAAAAGTCACTACTGCCAAATTAATAAAACCAAAGGCACAGGTAGGCGCAATATTCCTACATCCAGAAATACTTTTTATAATGAATAATTATATCTTTTTTAGGTTTAATTCTCCGGAATCTCATTGTCTTCTCGTAACAGGATTTGATTTTTATTTTTGATTAACTCTTAATTATAAAGCAACAATCGGTCTACTGGCGAAGGATCTTGTAATTCTGAACCTCGGTCAAGAGTGACAACGACGACACCTAAGTTGACACACACTTTTCCAAACTACCGCACCATAGTGAGGACTTTGAGCCTCTTGATAGATTTAACGTGCATCAGTCCCCACACAAGAGGATCCCAAACTTTTTGTCTTCGCTAGAATATTTTCAGTCTAATATTTTATTTGGAGGATTTAATTTTTGTAAAATTATTAAGCTTTGTTTTATTCAAGTTTATTGTGTTACCATTAAATCAAGGAAAAGACAATATTGAATTCCAAAATTATTTTTCAGAAAGACACCCACACACGATACCACCATACGTATTCATATTTATATTATAACACGAAATAGTTTCCTACTGTGGTAGCCACTATAGTCAAAGCATTCCCAAACATAGTTTCAAAATCTGAATAAAGAGCATTTAAATGTTGAAGGTAGGCAGAAAATTTTCATTTCCCTGGCAGATTGTCTGTAGCCAATTGAGAAACTGGGAAAATTCCCGACGTCCAATGTAAAACTCCTTTAGTTTAGTTGTGACAAGAAACGCTAAAATGGTAGTCTTTGTTTCACAATAAAATGTATGCTGTTACCTTGTAACTGCAAATTAACTTCATTAAACTTAATAAAAAAAGAAAGCCTGTATCAGTGTGAACACGCGTTAGAAGTTAACTTCTTTGGCTTATATGTATTGAATTGTATAATAAAGTTTTATTTTGAAGTAATCTTATATATAATTAACAAATTTATTATCATTATTATTTCAAACTGTATTTAAAAAAATAATTAGGATGGAAAAGGTATAAGTATAGACAAAATTTTCATTTTCAATACATAATACTAAAAAAGTTTTTATTGTAAGTATTTTGAAAAAAGTATCATTATTAGTCTAAATCAAAAATTTGCCTTGAAACAAAAATGCAAAATGTTCCATGCGTTGCAATTTTTGTCGAATTATAACAAAACAAACTTTCCAGAAGTATTCATCTAATGTATAGTTATAAATTTTTGGATGCATTGTAATAATAGTGATTGAGTGAAAGAAGAAATTAAAGTTTTTTATGTATAGGAAATCATTAAAATTCTTGAAATTTTTATATAAAAATTTGCGTTTACCCATATTTTGTAAATTATCATATAAAACATTACATTGCATGCATACATTTGTAAAGAATTGCTTAAAGAAGTTAAATCAGGTAAAAATATTAAATTTAAAAAAAAAATCAAAACGCATGAAACGTTTTTAAATTTTTAAATTTTTTAAAAACTATACTCATTTTTTACTCTCACCAATTTTTTTATGATTTTAATTCTAAGTTACATAGAGCCAGTAAAAATTTGGGGCATGTTCGTAAAAAATTTTACTGTCCACTGTTGTCTTAAAATACAAATTAATGAAGCACTATATAACACTTTCACAACAATCTAATTACACCAAAGCATATATATGATTTAAAAACTCACTTCTTAAATTGGATTTAGAAATTCCATTCGATTGAAAATTTAGTAAAAACACAATCTTTTATTGCCAAACTATTGGAAGAAATGTTGTGTTGCCACTAAATTTTAAAACAATAGATTGTTTGTATTATTTCCTTAAAAGAGTTTTAAAACTGTATATCCAACAAACTCTCTTTAAACTAATTTTTGACAGATTTTGAACCATTTAAATGCCTACTTCGGGTAGATTAAAGACTCACTTCCGATTTTTTTTAATTCATAAAATTGATTATAATTTGACTTCTAGGTAACATAAAAACAAAACAAAGTATGTATCGCAGAGTTAAAATAGGAAAGGCTTGTTAAAACTGCCGTTGAATGAGGAGAGGGAGGTGGGTGCTAGCTCAGGGCTAATACACGAAAATCACAAAAAAAATTTTAAAAGCCGTAATTTTTAATCGATTTTTTCAATCTTTGAACAGATTACGGATAATACTATTCTACATATGGAGAAAAACTTTCGTTAGATTATTTTAATAAATAATGAAGTTATTAAATATTTAATTAAAATTTTGAGTATTTTTGAAAAATCGCAAAAAAAAGATTCCGTCATTTTTTTTTATGACTGATTCTAAAAGAGAAAAGCATGAACTTGTTGAGAATAAAATATCAATTCATTAACTCGAAAGGAAACTTAAAGGGAATTATTTAAAAACCATTTTTACAAAAGCGTAACACAATTTTGACTCATTTTTAAAAAAAATCGTAAAAAATAGAAAATATCATTATTTTGTTAAAAAGAAATATACCATATCGTGGCGAAAAAAATCATCTTTCCGATTCTGTAATTATTTTTGTCTGAGATAGATAGTATGAAGTGGCAAGTGGCATGTAATTTACGGAGTGCCTGTCCCGGAACGGGACGTACCTCCTCATCAGAATTTTAGAAATAAGGGCCGAATTAATGATTTTACTTAAAATTAAAAATAATAGATATAAATAAAATGGACAGAACAATTCTGCTGGAACGGCGACAGAGTGAATCTGTCGGCCGAAGGAACAGTATAGACCCCCATTTACACCTCATGAACCCCCAAACTATTTTTTCGCTGACGTGAACCTCTGCAGTTCGTCATAGATCCCTGGGAGTCGATATAGACCACTTTGGTAATCACTGCTTTACACGGTAGCTCTTTAGTGGCACCAAAACTCGAACTCAAGATTCCCAGGTCACGAGTTCGTGACCATGGCCACCTCGTAATTGGATGTGGAAATTTAAAGAATCTGGTTTTTGCTTTTCTCAAGATCAATGCTTCTCAAACATTTAATATTTGCTACCAAATTTTCAATCACATTGTTCATCGCTTCCCCTTCTATACAATATCAATTAAGGATTGCAATACCGGTATATCGGGATACCGAATACCGGTATTTTGAGCTATTTGCACAATTTTGTAATACCGGTATTCACAAGTTTAAATACCATTTTTTCGGTATTTACTAGAAATGTTTTAAATTGTCTACACCAGTGACCCGCAACCCCCGGTCCGCGGACCGGTATCGGTCCGTGGATCAAATGGTACCGGGCTGCCTAAAGAGCATTAAACTATTGCCATTTTATTTAAAGTGGTGCAATTCTCTCGGATTTGCGCAACTTTCCACGGATATCACTTTATATATTCCACGTTAAATCACTTATATTCATTTTTGGTGTAAATATATTTTATTCTGAAGACATGTTTAAATGTAACTAAATTAAAATTGTTCAATCAAAACAATCTAAAATATAAACAATCAACGTGTTCCACCCTCAGCGGGCCGCGGTAAAATTATCAAACGTTGAACGGTCCGCAGCGATAAAAAGGTTGCAGAGCACTGGTCTACACTATGTATTCAAGGATTGCCAACATAGCAAAATAGTATACGTTTTTGTTTTTATGTCTTCCTAACGGGTGGAATTAGACAGTGAATATAACGCGCGTTGCATCGTACAATCAAGAGTGATAAAATATGTGAATCATCCAAAGAGAGGTGGGCCCAAACTATCCTAATACAGTTCAGAGCGATATTGTACGCACGCAGAATTCGTAGTCTGATATTTATATCTGTGAAAACAAGGTTGTAGTTGGGAAAAAAGTCCGTAATATTTCGATATTTTTTTAATTCGTGAGTTTGTTATTCACATTGTATTTGCGTATCATACTTTAGGGTTCAAAATATTTTTCAGATTTATTACATATATACTCATAAATAGTAACCCATAATAATGAATAAGAATAACTGTCAAGAATATAATTATTTGTCTTTAAATCAGTTGATAATACTTCGGTTTGGTCTCATTATTTATGTGATGAAAAACCACAGACCACACAAATTGAATAGTGGTATTTGCGCTTTTTTGTGATTTAAATAAATAAGATGTTTCTTTAACTGTTTGCTATTTTGTATATACTGCTATAATTTATAAGTTACACATTATAATGTTTGTGATATTTACGCTCTCTAATATATAAAACTCTCAAATAAAACAAAGGAACACACACTTGTGTTTCCTTTCTCTTTCTAAAATTTCTATAACCGGTATTTAAATCGGTATACTGGTATTAAGACCTAAAAATACCGAATACCGACATTGAACTTTTAGTCCAATATTGCAATCCCTAATAACAATGTATTGAATTCAATAATAATGTAGTTTGATGCTAAAGCTAGAATACGACTTTAATAATAAACCATACAAATTATCAAGATATGCATTAAATTTTGTATATATGACAAGCCCCCGGGGTCATTAGTAATTAACTTAGTATTTGTGAATTAATACTCAAATGCATTGTGCAGTGCTGATACGTTTAAAAGTATATTATTATCAGTGCAAGTAAGTATTTTAATTTTTATTGTGTCAGAATGTATATTGTTTTCCTTCCTTTCAGTAAATAAATAATTTTTTTAAATAATCTTTTATTTTTAACTATTTTATATGCTCCACCACCTGGTAGGGTTATCACGCCTCCTCTAGGGGAGGGCGTCCCGTACCGTTTGAGAAACATTGCACTAGATTTATATTAATTCAAAGCAAACAAAAAAATTATTCGTAGCACGTGTTTGTAAGCACCAGCAAAGAAAAAATTTTAAACAGCAGTTCTGAAAGAATGAGAATTAAATAATAATAAAAACTTCATAGGAATGTTTGTTGTTATAAACTCGTCACTGTGATTAGTATTTACATCTGCTGTTTTCAAATAAATCAGATTTTTTATTGATCCGATTTTTAAAGAAAACAAGCGAACAATAAATAAAATGAAAGACAGCCAGGTGTTTCATAATTCGTGTTTCCTGTGACAGTAGCAAAAAAAATTTTATTTTTTTCTACAATATTGAATTATTACTGTCGGAAAAAAGGCTATCCACGTTAGCATAGCATTTTATGTTAAGAACCCAGAATAGAATTATTTCTTTGCGTGACTAGCTACAAAAACCCAATCTTCTCAATTTAAAAAATAAAAGAAAGGAAGTACGGAAAGTAAAATATAGGAAAAATGAACAGAAAATAATATGTTACCGTTTTTTAAAGGCTAATGTGTAAACGGAGATTTTTTGATATATATGCATGAGACGATGTGTGTGTTTTGGGATATAGTCATTTCCAACAGGATTAAAAAAAACATTCTGTTACAGTCTTTCATTGAAGGTAATATGGAGAGACATTTTTTTTATATCAGCAATATATTCACAATGCATGAACATGAAAATTCGCAAGCAGAGTTAAGGACGGAAAACACAACTAGTACAGTGTAAGCTACGTATTATTTAATTTTTCTAAACAAATTTGTCAGATTCGGTCATGATGTAATGTTCCCTGAGTTCACTATTAAAATTCGATGACATAGAACTTTTTCAGAATTAAGTTTACCGTTAATTTAGTATACACATAAAAATGTATCAGTACTACACATACTGGATAATTCACTTTAACAATGCCAAGTTAAGAACAAGTGTAATAATTACCAGTTGCCCCATGGGGTTATAAATAAAATTATATACAAACTGAATACTTGACCTTGATAAATTGTACGGTTCATATAATTAAAGTCGGATTGTATCTTAACACATCCAAGTACATTATTATTGCATTCCATACATTGTTATTGTGTTGAGGGGGGGCGTCATAAAAATTGTGAACATTGGGTCGCTAATATTGAAAGTTTCAGAAGGACTGAAGTATACTATTTTTTTCTGAAACTTGGAATAGTACCTCGAATAAATTATTTCAAAACATAAGAGCATTGCATACATACATTTCAAGTTTCTTCGTAAAAAAGGGGCCGTATAGGGTAACGATGCGCATTAAATCTGTCGTGAGCTGGTGTGGTGGGGTAGTTAGGAGAGGGGTGTGCCAGCTCAAGTGTCGTCCACGTCACTTGACCATGGTTCGAAATTCCGTCGCCCAAAGCCCTCATGTAGCTGAACAGTGCGACGTTAATATTCTCTCACTCACTCGTAAAAATAAGAGTTTGCGTTGTACTGCGAATATAATTAAAAATTAAAAATTGCAGCTTGAAAGGACGGGTTCGCATTATACGCCAGATTTTACGGTAATTAGTTTTGACCAATTATTGTTTTAATAACTATAGGGAAATTATCGTGTTATAATCTAAAAGAGTCGTGTATAGAAAATTTCAGCTCAAATCAGTGATTTAAAATGCGAGAAAAAAGTTTTCAAAGTTTTGACCCAGATATAGTTACGATGTGAATAGAAGAAACCCCATTAAAAAAATGATGAACTTTATTCTTTTATTACTATTTTTTTCTTGTGGAGCAAACAAAATACCTTTAAAAATAATAGAATAAAATGCAAACGAGAAAATCAAACACATAGAAAAAGCGACTTACTCATTCCATAATCACGTGGTCTTCAGAAGTATTAGTCTTACAGATGTGAAATTCGGTAGGTATGTTTCTTTTGTTTAAAGATCCGCTGAGAATGGTTTTGCAAAAATTGGCTCCCAAGAGAGGTTGTGGGGCGTAATATATAATAATTCCCAATTTGAACGATTAAACATACAGAATTAGAAATTACCAAACATGTTTTTGTTGTTGTTAAGTAAAGGTCTACTATGAACGGGTTTCCCTGATATCGACTTCCAAAAGGATTGCACAGGAAAAGAGGACGTTATACAGACTAGGGTTGGCAGCCCCGGGGGATCTAGGTGTTTTTTCCAATCCCGGGATTAAAATAACTAATCCCTGGATTTAATTTTTGTCTGAATTATATATTTCAAAGTTTTTTTCTCATCGAAATTTTCAAAGAATGCAACTCTTAGAAAATTTATATATATATATATATATATATATATATACAATATAAAAAATTCAATACATAAATATATATATACACATATATACACTGCTGGACAATTGCTAAGGACGGATAACACTATCATCCATAGCAAACACAAAATGAAAGGAAGCAAAATGTGGAAAATTAGAATAAGTGAGGGACATTAGTAAGAAGAAGTATGAATATGCAAATTTTTTTCCACGTCTGTTCATCACTTGATAGCGTTCATAAGAGCTTTAAAGGCTTTGACGCGTGTGGACAGTTGTTGTTTCAAGTCAAAGTTTTACAGGAAAGATTTAATAGACGAACTTAAAATTTTTGGCATGTCTTCCCGACATCACATAGATGATTTTATGCGTGGCCGAATTATTGGAAAGATCGAAGAGAAGGGCGAAAAATAACAGATGTTGCCAAGGAGTTCGACATCGCTCACAGCGTTGTTTCACGGCTGTGGAAGTCATTTAAAACTACTGGAATGTGTAGTAGACGGCACGGGGGAGGACGTGTTAGAAGTACGACGCCTGCAGAAGACTGATATATCGTCCTATCAGCAAAAAGGAACAAGCGCACCACAGCTCAGCAGGTGGCAAATCAGTTTCTTGCTGCCTCAGGAAAGCAGATCTCCCGAAAAACGGTTGTCAGACGTTTGAGGGGAGGAGGACTATACGCACGCAGACCTGTTGTGTGTCCCATTGACCAGACAGCACCGTACTGCCCGTTTGCAATGGTGTCGTGAGCATCACAATTGGACTGAACAGGACTGGACACGCGTACTATTCTCAGATGAGAGTAGGTTCAGTCTGTCATCGGATTGTAGAGGCCACCTGATCTGGCGCGAAAGTGGTACTGCTTATCGTCCAGAAAATATCCAGCAAAAGGACCGATATCCGACATGCAGTATCATGGTGTGGGCCGGCATCATGATCAATGGCCACACGCGCCTACATGTGGTTGCGAATGGGACTATGACGGGCCAACGATACATTGATGAAGTTCTACTTCCTCATGTTCGTCTTTTCCGTGGTAATGTCGGTGATAAATTTGTTTTTATGGACGACAACGCAACATGTCATCGAACACTCGCTGTTAAGGATTGTCTAGACAGCGAGGGTATTCAACGTCTCGTATGGCCAGCGCGTTCTCCAGATCAAAACCCCATTGAAAATGTGTAGGATGCTTTGGGGAGGCAAGTTGCTGGTCGAAACTATCCTCCGACAAACAAGAACACCCTCATCCGTGCGCTCACAGAGGAATGGGATAAATTGCCTCAACAGCTGCTGGATAATTTTGTGCAAAGTATGGTACGACGTGTGGAATGTTGCATCACACTCCACGGTGGACATATCCCGTACTGATACCTTTCTTTAAGGTGCCTGCTGACTTTTAGATGCATTGTTCCATTTCTCCGTACACAGATCAAATGAACATTTTTTTTCTCTTTCAGATGTTTCACAGCTTTTGCACTTTCCAGAACAATAAATATTCTTTATTCTAATGTCTGAACAGTGTGGTAACTATATTTTATCCTACTAGGCCTCATGTCTCGCTTAATGTTATGCTACATAGCAATTTGTGATCCGTCCTTAGCAATTGTCCAGCAGTGTATAAATATATATACATATATATACACAAATATATAAACGAAAATATAAAAATAAACAGATAGTTATAACCAGTGGCACACACAAGGGGGGTCCTGGGGGCCGGACCCCCCCCCCAAAGCCCTTGATTTTTTTCCCGATTGATTATAATTCTAAGTATATAGTACGTAAAATTTAATTAATTACTTGCTATTAATGATTAATTTTATTAATTAATGCTAATTATTTATTCAAAAACTAGTTTTTTACTGTGTTTTGTTACCGAAAATCGACAAAATCAAAAGGAGCATGATACAAGAATGGTTAACTTTCGATCCCGGACACCCCCTTGAAAAATTCCTGTGTGCGCCACTGGTTATAACCTAAGATAACTATAAATAGGTAGAAGGCACAGTAGTATAATGACAAACTCCTGGCCTTAGGAACCAGGATTGAAGGTTTAAACATGTTTTGGGGCCGACCAACCTTCACCTGAAATTTGTCATACTATGTACCAAGAGGAAAGGAAAGAATTATATAAGAGGAATTTAAATATTAAAAAATCATTAAGCTAAATAATATATGAACAAAAACATATATAACCTACTTTTATTCGCAGTGTAGACGTAGGTCGGGAGTGCATCAACTAGTAATATGTTCCCGCCAAATACAAGGGAGTGAAAGCAGATCCGCGTAAAATTAATTGCGAAAGGATATTAAGAAATATATATATATATATATATATATATATATATATATATACTTTTAAAAATCATAAAATAATATTCATATGAAAATTAGTGTGAAATATAAATGAAACACAAAAAAATATAATATTATTAAAATTTAATAAGCATGAGGCGCCATCTATTTAATAATTGTAGAATAAATTAGATATTGTAGAAAATTTAAAAAATCATTACAAAACATAATGACAGTAAATAATTACAGTAATACAAATTGTATCATTGAAAACCATTAATTATAAATATAATTACAAAGAAAGTTAGCAGGATATCCATGTCAAATAAAGTGATTAAAAAATTTATTAAGATTTAAAAAAATATTGGCTTGATCGCTAACTAATACATTATTACGATAAATATAGTTAAAAATAATATTTCTATATATAGATATTGATAAATTTGAATTCCAGTAAGGCACTTTGATGATATTAAAATTAAAGGCATCTCTTTTATCATAAATATTACTATGTAATTTCAAATCCTTAATGTACAGTGTTACATCTAGATGATTAGTTTTGATTGGATTATTATTAAATTTAACTAAGTTTAAGTAAGCCAGATAAAAATTAATAATGGGATTTAAATTATCATTTTTACCAAAAATAATTAAATCATCAATATATCTAAAAATATAGTAGTCATTATTATTAATATAATTATATTCATAAAAATGTAAATAAAGATTAGCCAAACTATTGCTAGCTGGGCCCCCTTGTGGGAGTCCTTTCTCTTGTTTATATAAAGAAACATTAAAATTAATATAATTTTCTTTTAAGACAAAATCTATGAGAGTTTTAAATTTGTTAATATTAATATTAAGATTATACATACTGTGGTTTTCTAAAATTACTTTAATAATATCATTTATATCAATGGAATTGAAAAGATCTTCAAAGTCATAACTATGAACTGAATAAATATTTTTATTATTAAAAAAATCTATAATCTCTTCACTATTTTTAATTATAGCTTTATTACATTGCTGATTAATAAAGTTTTGTATAATATTATGAAGTAATTTGTCTGCAGTAGTAATATATGTTTTAAAACCATTTGTCACAGTTCTAAATTTAACAGGACTTTTATGGAATTTTGGAGTTAAAAATATATATGGATACTTTTAATTTTAGGAATACAAAAACCTAATTTTTTATAAATAATAATAATAATACGATTACTAATTTCATTATGTGACAAATCTAATTTTTTAAAAGATCCATTATTTGGAAAGGGATCATTAAGAATATTATAATATAAATACTTACAAATCCCAGCATATATATATAGTTACCAGGTACTTTATCAATGTAAACTATGATAAAATTCTTTTGTAGTTCATAAATTTTCTGTTTTATATTTTTAAAAATAGTTTCATATTGAGAGAATGGTAGCTAAAATTCATAAGGTCTTTTATAAAATATTGTACTTATACTCATCAAATGCCTCAATAGGTAGTCCAAATTTAATTGCAGATTTTGTAATAAAATTATCTGTATCTTTAATAATTTGTTTTTTAACAGTAATGTTGGTATTAGAAACATTTAATCTAAAACTAGTGCCTTTACTCATTATATCTTTTAAAATATAAAATAATATAAATATAAATGTAAAATTTAAAATATTTAAAAAATATATATATTCGTTTATGAAATATGTACGTAGAATTTTTTGCGCAGTTATAAGTTTATATATATATATATATATATATATATATATATATATATATATATATATATATATATATATATATATATATATATATATATATATATATATATATATATATATATATATATATATATATATATGTGTATATATATATATATATATATATATATATATATATATATATATATATATATATATATATATATATCTGTATATATATATATATATATGTATATATATATATATATACTAGCTGGTATACCCGTTCTTCGCACGGGTGAACTGAAAAATTAAACAACACAGATTGAAGGATAAAGAAGTTTTTAATGAGTTAATTTTACGTGAATTGCAAATTAAACTAAAAAAGCTTCTTTGCGCAGCTCAGCTAAACAAAAAGAGAGAGAGAGAGAGAGAAATAAAACACCTTTGTTAAATTTTAAGTATGTAGATATAATAGCTGATATAAAAGGATTTTTTTTTATTTATAACTCCCCGTAACACTCTTGAGGGTCGATTTTTGAAAATACCTTCCTAAGCTGATCTCTGCTCAGCAAAAGAAACACATTGTTAAAAGTTTTGTGTAATGAACGCTTAAAATAGTGTAAATAATTTTTATCTGAAAGTATAATACATTAATATTACTTTCTGTAGTACTTATTTTATGTTAAAATTGTAATATTCGCAAGCAATGCCGTTTATTAAATTATAATGACGATTCAATAAAAAACATAGCGATATGTTAACGATAGAGTAAAGTTGGCAAATGCCTAGCTACTTTCATAACTCGAGCTTTATTAGAGCTTTGGAAGACCCGCCGTGTAGGGGGCGATGCACGTTAGTACTTTCTCCAACCGCATCATGATTTACTGCGTTTTTCATACAATATTTTTTTTTGGATCACTACATTTAAAATTAAGGGATATACATAAACAAAATACTCCACTTTGGAAAATTTAATCCGTTAGAGCTAATAAATTAATTAGAAATATTCCACTGTAAAATTAATTATATATACCGTTCACTTAAAATAAGTAGTCAAATAATTTTCTAAGGTCTCTTCATTAACATACAAAAAAAATAACACACTTAAATTTTGACAAACTGTTTTTTCCGCTAAAATACTCATCATGGAACCCGTGCTGCTATATATCTTGGAAGAGTGGATTTCAAAGAATATTCCTGCTAAGTATTGGTAGAATATTCCTTCTAAGTTGGTGTGGTGTGGTAGTTAGGAGAAGAGAGTGCCAGCTCAGGTGTCGTCAACGCACTTGACCATGGTTCAAAATTACGTGATCCGTTGCCAAAAGCCCTCATGTAGCTGAACAGTGCGATGTTAATATTCACTCACTCACACACTTCAAAAAATACAGTACAGTAGTTATAATTATTTTTATACTTAAAAACGCAATATCTGCCTATTCAATTAAAATTATAGCGTTATAATTAACTACTAACCACAAACAAATTTTGAAAATTTGTCCAAATGATGCAGTGTGAAAGAGAAAGTTTATTTACTTTAAGTATCAGAACTGATAAAAGCATTTATTTGGAAAAAAGATCAATTTCTTACTACCAAATGTGCATAATAAAATGTAAAAAAAAAACATTAAAATAAAGAGAGATTTATAACAACCTCTCCATTCAAAACTTAGTTTGATTCTGAAATAAAAAAAATAGGCATTACATCAGAGGAATTAATTAGAAGCGAGCACCTTGCATAGCCAAAACAAAAAAGGTTTTTCACAAACAAAAGATAGATATATGCAGACGTGTTTTTTTTTGTTTTTGCAGCGCATACCAGAATTGCTAGCAGATGACAGAATTTTTTCCTACTTACATTATCGTTATATTTTGGACACTTCATACAATATCTTTATAAATTATAGCCTATGTGCTATTCTGATGTATAAGCTATATTACTGTAAAGTTTCATTAAAATCCATTCAGTAGTTTTTGTGTGAAAGACCCAGAAAGATACTCACAAACTTTCGCATTTATATATATATATATATATATATATATATATATATATATATATATGCAGCTCTTATTTCTCGTATGGGAGAATGTCGCACAGATCTAAGTGGCTCACTGCAATATATGCAACTAGATCTTCTATTTCAAATGAGGTAACACTTGAAATTAATACACATTCTGATTCAATAGCAGGATCAATTTATACGTTAAAGCCATTAAGTGTAGCAGAAGAACTAGATAAAGTTATCAAAGAGATATATGCACCAAAATGAAGCCTATTAAATGTGAGACACTGTCATTAAATACAAAAAGAAATGTCTCTTTTTTCAAAATGGAGGGAGACGCGGTGACTACCCGAAAAGAACTTACTCCTATTTAATGACGATAGCACCTACTAGTATAGAATTCGAACCATTTTCTTCGGCAGGACAATTAGTAACAAAAATAAGCATCCGTTTGAACGATGAAACGCTCTACGAGGTGTTTTTTTTAAAGCTTATTTACAAAAACACAAGAAAAAAATTAAGAAATATTTTCTTAATTCCATTATATACTATTTTTTTTATTTGTTTTTATGATGAATTAAGTTTTCTATATTTGTCCCAATATAAAATTAAATTTATTTTCGAAGTAAATTATTTTAAATCAAATTTTTAATTATATTTTCAGTTTCATTATGCAATTTCAACTATGCTAATATTTTTAATAAAAAGTCCAATCCTAATCCCAGGATTTGGATAATGTAATCCCGGGATTGTAAATATAACCCGGGATTGCAATCCCTATTACAGACAAAAGAAATTCCTTTTTTTAAATATTAGACCTGCATACCTGAAATTTGCAAAACACGTTTTTCTTCTTAGGTTTTTTTTTCTGAAATCGCCTCCAAAAAGGGAGTTACAGGGAGGGAAAAATAAATGTACTTCCGTTGTAATAAAAGGAAGCCGTGTTCTTTTTAACACTCTTTTACTAACTTCACTGTACTCAATTTTTGCCCACTTTAAAAGGTCAGATTAGTTTGAAATTCTGCTCACTTATCAAGGATCGATGATAATACAATAATTTAATAGCTTCGTTTCATTGTCCCGATCATTATCATCAGGATTAACAATTTCCCACATTTTCTGATCCCATCCCGTATTCTGGCGACTAATTCCAGATACTATTTCTAGATTTGGTGACTAAAAGATTAAGTTACAACTTATTTCAATTAAGTATAAAAGTGTGTGTTTTTTAGTTTATTTTATTAAATCAAGAGAGGAGGGCTGTAAGAAGGCTTTTGAAAACAGTCAAAAGCTTGATGCTAGGAATATAATCCAACAACATCATAAAATACCTAGCCCAGTGTGTGGATAACGGCTAATTTAGATACAGTAGAACGTCGTTTATCCGAATCAATTGGGACCGGACACCATTCGAATACGCGATTGTTCGGTTAACCGAAAACCGAATGCGATCCATGCAGTATATGAAACTGGACACTATACGAATATTGAAAATCATCACATGCGGGAAACGTGCTTGAAGAAAAAGCAAAATAGGTGCAAAATGTCGTACTTTTACCTTTATTGTGGAAAATAATCACTTATTTTTCGCTGCAAGGTCTCTGATTCTCTTGAGCAGCAGTAATTCTGTAGCACAACACTCTGATTGTTGCTCGTACCACTCTATTACTGTCTCTAACGCAGAAAACGCGTCAGCATTTGCTTGCTACTTTCGATGTTGTTGCCCTCGTCTTCGTCCGTTTCATCGTCGACAGGGTCGGATTCTTCTTGCACGGAAGTCACAATTTCGTCCTCATATAGAATTTGAAACCCACAGTCTTCTGCATTGCATGCCATCCAGGTTTGTTCATCTTTTCCATCGCATTCTTGAAATCCTGGGATCGATTGGACAAAGTCTGCAATCGCCTCCATGTGCAGTGTTCGAAAACGTATTCATATACAGTACACGTACTCTACAAAAGAAAAACCTGCTCCGGGTATTTGACGCTCCGGATAATAAACGTTTGGATTAATGACGTTCTACTGTATTGAGGATATTTAAAATTAAAAAGTTACTTATAAAACTCGTTTATATGTTTTGTGCTGTGCAGTTAAAATTATAAGATTTTTGCGCTTTTTTCTTACAATTTATGATCGTTTATGCACATACATTTCACGTCGGACTGACCACTGATCGGAACATCTGCTCATGCACCTCTGCTCATGCAACATCTGCTCATGCAACATCTGCTCATGCACCTCTGCTCATGCAACATCTGTTCATGCACCTCTGCTCATGCAACATCTGCTCATGCACCTCTGCTCATGCAACATCTGCTCATGCAGGGCCCAAGGTCACGCATACTGAGAATGGCACAGTAGGCCTTGGACTTCATGTGCTGTTGCGCACTGAGTTAAGTTTACGCACACATATTAATTTTAAATAAAATTTAACAACAATAATTGATTTTAAGAGTTATATGAATTCCTTAATTATAAATTAATCGACTGAAATAATAGTATTTGATGAAAATTTTAATATAAAATGTAATTAAATATTATCTTAATATAGAGAATTAAATTTTATATTAGGGGTAATTACCCGAGAAAAAAATCCTTTCTTTCTCTCTCACCCACCCAAAAAAGTTACAAATTTCGCTACCTTGATTGACAAACACTAGTATGCTGAGAATCTTTGTGTGTCCCAATAACGCACACTACAGCAGTATATCATGTTTTGGCTTATGACGAATATTGCATTAATAAAAATAAATGAAGAGTATATCTGTAACTAAGTTTGTTAGTTTAACAAACTCGTATTTTTTCGGTTCATATTTTGTCTTCACTTTCGCCCAATATCAAAAGGTTTCGTTACCCCCCTATTTTCCCCTTAAACACATTACATTTGTATGTATATTTAACTATACTAGCTGTTTGAAAATCTATCACACTCAAAATGTTAATCTATTCAACTTTGTGTTGTATTTCTTTCTTTCTTTTAAAATCAAATCATATTTAAAATACATATAATTATATGACATGTTTCGAGTCAGAATCAGACTTAATTTTAAAAAGGAACTTTATTCAATGGATTCTCGACATCACACATATGACACTAACAAGGGGAGGCTACGATACATGGATCACCGATTCGATCCATTTTTAGTACACGTGTAGGGCATAACCAGGAGTACAACGGGTGCAAGTAGTAAGGTGCGCTTCTCAGCCGTTTCCGAGAAATTAATTGATCAAAATTCGAGTTGCCGTGCAGTCGTGTGATGTTTATTTTTACCGGCAAGTGAAGAACTTTATCAAGAGACTACAGAATGCCGCAATAACTATTGTTTTCCCTGCTTCTATGACCGATATCATCCTACTTCGTGCAGTAATTCGGCGCTTGAACAGCACGATAGTGAATAGAAAATAGGGTAGAATAAATAGTTCTACAAAATACTGGGAATAAAAGTATTAATTCTTCAATCTCCTGTATATGATTTTTTCAGAATCCTTTTTTCCGTTAAAAAATAAATTATTCAATTGATTCCAAAATAAATATTATTCAAGACACCTAAATTTGTAAAAAATATGAAATATTAGAAAAAAAATCGAGTTCACCGGCGGGATTCGATCCAGCGATCCCGCGCTTACGAAGCAGGGCTCTTACCGCTGCGCTACGCGCTCGTTGAATTTTTGCTAACGTAAAACGCATATGAACGCAACTCAAATTTCGATTAATTAATTTCTCGGAAACGGCTGAGAAGCGCACCTTACTACTTGCACCCATTGTACTCCTGGTTATGCCCTACACGTGTACTAAAGATGGATCGAATCGGTGATCCATGCATCGTAGCCTCCCCTTGTAAGAAGCAGAGAGAAAAAGAACGCCAAAGTGAAATCTAAGTGTTTTACTACATGAGAGAAGTACCTATGATTTTGTGAGTGTAATTGAAAGTTAATGCTGATATATAGGGCTATTAAATATAATGATCTGGGATTACAAATGTTTAGTGGTTAGGCCATATGTTTCGGAGAAATAATTGGGTGATTAATTTGATACTTGAAAGAGATGTAATGAAAAAAAAATAAAGTGCTATATAGGAAATTTAATTTTACATCTAATTTCATTATCCTTACACACACACACACACACACACACACACTCGTATATATATATATATATACACTGGTGTGCAAAAATTAAGGACGAAGTCGAAAAATTAGCATATCAGCTGAACGAAGAGGCAGAGCGGACAGAAAGACCAATCAGGAGATTAAGTAAGGTGATGTACGGTAGCACATGCGCAGATATGCAGGTAGACGTAATCGGGGAGTGTCTGAGTAGTATAAAGCATGTTGTCGGTGTAAGATCAGTATTTCTGGCAAAGAGATTGCACGCCGTATAGCAGTTAAAATCACACCGAGTTGATGCCTCAGCGAGAAATGGCGAATAATCAATCTGTTAGACGACATCTGGATGCTTTTACCCGAGGTCGAATCATTGGGAAGTTGGAGGAAGGCCGCAGTGTGACAAGTGTGGCTGCAGAGTTCGGAATTGCTCACAGCATCGTTTCACGACTTTGGAGACAATTTCAAACTACAGGAACAGCTATCCGGGGTTTCAGTAGTGGTCGTCCACGAGGAACCACACCCGCAGATAATCGGTACATTGTCTTACAGGCCAGAAGAAACAGGTGGCAGACAGCGGGAGAAATCGCTAGACCCACGACACAGGCGACTGGACGACCGATATCGCGTTTTACCGTGGCCAGAAGACTGCACGGTGGTGGTCTGTTTGCACGACGCCCTGTACGGTGTGTACCTTTAACGCCTGCCCATCGGACAAGGCGTTCTCTGTGGTGCCGGGAACACCGGAATTGGAGAGACAATGAATGGGGCCGAGTACTCTTTACAGATGAGAGCAGATTCAGTTTGAGTAGCGATTCTCATCGCATACTCATCTGGAGAGAGCGGGGAAGCCGCAATCATCCCTCGAACATCATTGAAAGGGACAAGTATGGAGGTCGCGGTGTTCTCGTTTGGGGATGCATCATGCTTGGTAGTCGTACAGACCTTCACATCTTCGACGCAGGTTCAGTCAACGGGACCCGTTATTGTAACGAGATTCTTCTTCCATATGTGCGTCTTTTTAGAGGTGCTATGGGTCTGCAGTTCCTTTTCATGGATGACAATGCACCATGTCATCGCACAGTAGCTGCCGAACAGCTCTTAGAGAGTGAGGATATTGAACGTATGGATTGGCCGGCACGATCTCCGGATCTCAATCCCATCGAGCATGTATGGAATTTTCTAGGCAGACGCTTGGCAGCTCGTACCTTACCACCAGTAACGATTCGGGAGCTTCGATTGGCGCTGCAAGACGAATGGGCAGCAATGCCTCAACAACTCATTGACACCCTCATTCTCAACATCGGCAGACGCTGTGAAACCTGCCTACTAGTCAGGGGAGATCATATCCCCTACTAAAGACCGGATGTTTCTTGCTGGACACCCATCACAGGGATTATTCGGCCTTCAGTCGCATTGCGCTCCATGCTACTTTTTCAATCAAGCTTCTTTTTATCCCTCTGATTTCTCTTTTAGTAAGTGTTGCTTACATTACACATGTCCTTACTTATTGGGGATCTTACGGTATTAAATGTATTGATTTGGAAAGCTTTTGTACAAAGTTATATTGAAAAAACCGTCTCGTCCTTAATTTTTGCACATCAGTGTATATATGGAAATATTTTAGTAAAAGATTATAAAAAAACATTTGTTTTAATAATATATTTTTTAAAAGATATATTACAAAGTTTACTTAAAATAAATTTTTAAAAAAACCAGGGAGGTTAGTAGTTTGCCTGACGGCTGACCAATTGCGCAAATAACACAATTGCTCATACTTATTGCTCAAATTGTAAAATTGTAATTTATTGCATCATGTAACTCTGATATATATAATCACCTTTTCCTCTAAACTGCACTGATTTTTTATTCCGTTTTTGCTTCTGCACATTGACAGAGTGGCATATACAATTGTCCATGAGTAAATATTGTTTCCTTCGATGTTAAACATAAACCGACTTTTTCATAACTCTACCTCTGTGACTTATTAATAGTCATGGAAAATGCCAATGTTACAGGGAAATGCGTACATTTCAGTACGAATGGCATATCCAAGTCTTCTCAAGTGTCCACTGTGTGTGTGATCTTTAATATTTATACAATTTCATCTTTCTTTTCTCCTGAAACTTTTTCTTCTTGCAGTATATTTTTAAGAATATTTTTTACTATCAATCTTGTGCCATTATACAGTCCGTAATATATAAATTTCTTATTAGCATGACAATACAGCCTAATTTTAAAAATTCCGTTTTACGGATGGCATTCTCGATGGAGTTGGTGATGATAGATATTCAGGCTGATATTATAGCACAGGGCTCGGCAACCTTTTAGCTGTGGCGTGCCAAACCAATCTACCAATTTGATTCAGCGTGCCACACAGTAGAGCATTTTCGAAACAATTCGATTATCATGATAATGCACGCAAAGTTAGAATAGAGGTCAATAATATAGTTTTACAGTTTTGTTATACACTCATGGACAAAAAAAATTAGCACATCAAGAAGGAGTCGTCAAAATGAAACGAAATTTTACATACGTAACGACTATTTTCATATAAATAAAGGATTAGAAAATCAAAGAAAAAGGATCATTTATTTCAGAGAAAAAGACAAAAGAACGGAGGATTTAATACTCTGTTGAACCCCCTCTAGCGCGAATGCACGATGCAATAGGATCGTGAGATAAAGATGCATTTGAGACAAAGAAGTTCTGTACGATGTCTTGAGACATTTTGTTCCCCATTTGCTGTAACCTTACCTCTAGTTCATTCAAACTCGAGGGATGCCCAACTCGCCGAACCAAATGATACTAGATATGCACGATTGGAGACAAATCTGGCGTATAGGCTGGGGGTAGAAATAGTGCGGAGACAATTTTGTGACACCCATGCCATGTAAGGCCCAGCATTGTCTTGTTGAAAAATGACTCCTGGGAGCCGTTACGTGAGTCGCAACACATGTCGTTGCAAGATGTCGTGGACATACCACTGATCTGTCATGATGTCATGGATCAATACTAGGGGTGACCCTGTACTGTAAGCAATGACACCCCATACCATCACACCATCTGTGGGAGCGGTGTGTCGCTGTAAAACAAAGGCAGGATTGAGTCGTTCACCACAGGGTCTCCACACACGAACATGATTGTCATCACTGCTGAGATTGAATCTGTATTCGTCGCTAAAGATGACCTGGTTCAATTCCGCTGCAGTCCAGTTTCCTCGTGCACGATACCACTGCAAACGGAGACATCTATGGGTGGGCGTCAAGGGCAGCCCACGTAAAGGGCGCGGCAATCCCTAATGTCCTTCAGCCAGGCGCCTTCGTATGACTCGAGAAGACACAGGGGCCCCTAATGAAGGGGCTACCTATGCCTGGATGGCGGCTGATGTAGCAGTTAGTTGGCTGTATGCGTGCATTTCTTACGATGTGGCGGTCTTCACGACCACTGGTCTGTCGATGGCGTCCTGAGCTTGGACTTCGTGTAAAAAACATCTCTCGGATCCACTGGTCCCCAAACCTCCTCACATCACAATCAGAGCGGCCAAATGGACGAGCTATTAGCCTAACTGGCCACCCAGCTTCCATCATGCCGATGATTCTCCCTCTCTCAAACTGCGACAGCTGCTCATATTGTCTTCGAAAACGGCGTAATGGCATGTCTACCTCAGCTCCTCCTTTGTAAACGATTCAGCACACTCAAACATGCTTTGGTTTTACATGTTTTATACTCCACGGAGAACGACGTTAAAAGCCCTCTACCGGCTATATGTAATGCGCAATCACGCTGCATTTCTAATCATTTGCATATCTCCCCGACATATACCTTCATGCCAAGTTTCGTTACGATCCCGCAATTATTTCTTGGATAAATAATCCCGGTTTTGAACTATTAGACCTATGCACAAGAAATTTGGTAGGCACGTTCCTTTCATGGACTAGAGATCCTTTGGTTTTGCCAAAATTGTCCCCCAAAGGGTTTGTGCTCTCTCTCTCTCTCTCTCTCTAAGTCCTAAGTATCGTAAAAGATACGTATTCACGTTTTTTAACTATTAGATCTGCAGGTTTGAAATTTGGCTGGTATATTCCTTTCAAGGAGTAGAGAATCGCAACAAAAGATGCTTTTACGAAATTTGAACCACAGGGGGATTGCGAGGGGTAAAAGGGACTATTAAACATAGATTTGAAATTAAGTTGACATGTTTCTTTCATGCAGTAGAGATCCTCTAAGAGAGGGGGGTTTGTGAAAATTGATATCCAAGAGGGGTTGAGAGGGCGTTTTATACAAAAAAAAATTCCATTTAGGATTAACTAAACCTATAAACTTGAAATTTAGAAAACATATAACTTTTACTGAGCAGAGATTTGATAAGAAGTGGGATTTCCAATATCTACTCACATGGGTGGTGCGGGGGCATTATAGACTTTAAAAAAATCCTCTTTTAACTTATTAGACCTTCAGATTTCAAATTTGGCAAATCTGATTTTTTGTTGAGCAGAAATATGCTGAAAAAAACTTTTGTTATGGTTGTTTAATTTGCAATTCACACATACAAAAATTCTTTTTCCTTTCAATTTGCTTGTTTAATTTTTCAATTTACCCGTCTATATAAAATGAAACGAGGAACAATTTTAGCCACCCAAAAGTAGGTTCATCTAAAATGGTCATATTAACTCTTTACTTACCTACGGTACTTATAAGTACCACTCACTTTAAAATTACATAGAATAATAATTTTTATGAATACTCTGACAATACATAGCAGGAATATTCTTTTAAACCCACTCTTTCATGATATATGGCAGCATGGGTTATATGATGAGTATTTTTTTACCAAAGTTATATTAGTTTAGTGGAGTTTTATAGCAAAGTTACGTTTTTATTTCGATCGGATTGCGGAGATTGTCATTTTTGTTCCGGAAAAAGTAGTTAATATCAAAAGGTAAGTGTCTTATTTTTTTATATGTTAAGAAGCCTTAGAAAACGATTTGATTTAGTTTAAGTGAACAGTGTATATATAATTAATTTTATAGTTGAATAACTTTGTGCTACTTATATACGTATGTACCGACTGTGTGTTGCAGCAAGAACTTAGTTGTTTTTTTCGTCCGTGTGGCTGATTGTTGTTTTTTGTTGTGTTGTTGAGTAATCATTATAGTGCAATAGAGTTATGCTTTTTTTGGCATTTCTTTTAGCTTCACTTATTTATTTTACCGTTCTATTGAGTTATTTTAACGTTTTCAAAAAATTTTGAACTTTGAATCTGAGGTTGCTGGTTTTTTGGAGACACAATTAATTGAAATATCTATTCTTATTTTAAAAAAACAATATTTTAATTTCTTTATGTGTAACTGAGATTTAACAATAATAGGGGTTTTTCAAGGTGCTATTATTATTATTATTATTATTATTCACTTTCCTTAGAAAGTCTGGAGAAAAAGGTGCTCACTCTTCAAGAGGCTTTTGATTGATTACAGAACCTACTACTTGAAATCAATGATGTATTAACAAGTGATTTTTCAGATAAAGAAGTCCCAGCAAATTATCTGCTGGAATTTTAGTGAGATTCTTATTATGATGATAAAGAGATTGAGCTCAAGGCGCAGTTGTTCATGTTAAGAAAATACAGCACTTCTTACCCCAGGAAGCAGTGCTTCAAAAAACATTCAATCGAAACCTCATTCAAAATGCACAACGTGTTACGAATTTCTATGGATTAATGAAAAAACTGTTTCTTTGAATCTCATCAAATTAAATTTATGTGTGAAAAAAGTAAATAAATTTTAAAAATTTAATAATCTTTAAAAATAATCATTTTGTGATGTAAAATATTAGTGTTCTCTGGTTATTTAGCAATTTTGAGAGTTAAAACTGCGTTAAAAAGTAATTCGGTCTTTTCGTATTATAAGGATATTTGAGACCTTTGTGGACTGACGGTACTTTAAAGTACCAATTTAATTAATTAGCTCTAACGAATTAAATTTCCCAAAGTTGAGTATTTTCCCTTAATTTTCAATGCAGTGATTCAAAAAAAAAATATTGCATGAAAAATGTGCAGTAAACTATAATGTGGTAGATAAAGGGTTAAAAATTTAAGCCTAATGTGAAAATTCAGCTAGTGAATTATTCTTCTATTTTGGTTTTGTAGCACTTCTCTTATAAAAATAGAGGTAATTCAAATTTTTTTTAAAATTATTTTTTGTTGTCAAATGAATCCTGATCAATTCCTGATTAAAAAGTATTTTTTCTATTTAGTTTTTCCAAATAATTATTTTTAATAACGATCAAAGTCGTTTTATTTTATAAATGTTTCACTGTTTACTGAAGTATTTGTCATTAATTTCAATAAGATGGTAATCGATCGTATTATATTAAAATTGCGAATATTTATTACAAAGATTTTATTTTTTTATATTATCGAATATTAACTTCTGTATTTTTTTAATTTAACAATTATTTTATGTAATAAACTCTGTACGAGAAATTTTACTTTATTTCTAAATATAAAGTTCCAAAACCGAAGCAACCGACGTACCATTTCGGTCACTTAAGCCTCGTTCTAGGACCAATTCGGAAAAAAACTTCCTATGTTTTTTTTGTTTGTTTCTTTTTCTTTTTTACTTTTCATTGGAAAATTACAGTTTGATTGATGCGTGTTACGGTCGCTAGGGCTCACTCGAAGCCAAACGATCGGAATTGTCGTCTGTCAGCACAGAGATGCGCTAACCGTTGCCTTGCCTTCTTAGCGAAACGAAAATTCTGTTCTATTACAACTGAGTGACGTCGCAGTCGCCTCTGTAGCGATGAGAGAAGCCACAAGACGAACAGGTAAAAAACTTTTTTTTTATTTCATATTTTGTTTTGGCAACACGAAAACGCAGACTGTTTTATGACTAGATTTTCTTCTTTCCATTTTTTTTGTCGCGATTCTAAAGTTCTAGAGTTAGAATATTTTTTTCGAAGAAAGGTATCATATTTTTAGAACACTGTAAAAAAATGGATGTTCGATCCATTTCAGAAAAAAAAAGAAAGAAATTATACAACAAAAAAAATGTTTAGGTAGATACCTATGAACCGTTTAGAAATTTTCACACGGGAATTTGTTTTACTTCTCTCTATATATACCTTTAAAATTAAATATATTAACAGCTTGGGGGATCAAAAATAGTTCCTTTAAAAATAACTCCTTTTTGTTCTTAATCACGAAATTATTAAAAGTAATGAAACAAATATTTTTTATCTTAATATATCGAAGGATTTAACTTACTCCCCCCATTAATAGAAGTCATCATTGATTTATATTTAAAGTCCTTTTTGCCCAAGTGTTTTTATGTCTTTCAAATTTTGCTTACTTTACTTTGTGACTGGCTGCTTTCTGTACTGTAATTTGTTTTTAAAAAAAGCGTACAAAAACGGATCTTTTATTTTATTTATTTTAATGTTTGGTGTCAGTTGAATTAGAATATACATAGAAATGTTTTAAGAATATAATTACAAGGAAAAAATTATTTAAATGCAATTTGTTTGGCAAAAAATTAAAAAACACATACGCACGCACGCCTATTTTTAAAACAGTTTTCAGTTATGAAAAATGATTATAAGAACAATATTTTGCCTATATGTAGCTAAGAATTCTCTACAGTGTCTGAAATAAGATTTTTGAAATATATTATTTAGAAGGGGATTTATTGACATTTTTTTTAATATATCAGTGTACATAAATGTTAACAAAAAACTCCAGTTAATACTTAACGGTTTTATCGTAACTCTGAAAATATAAAAATTTGAAAAAATTTGAACTTCTGTTGAGAAGTTCTAGCGATACAGAATTCAAAATACTATATTATGGAAGTATTTTTATGAAAGGAGAATGTTTTGAAAACATGTCCCTTTTTCTTTTTTTTCTTTTCTTTTTTTTTGCCAAAAAAATTGCATTTAAATTATTCTTTATTATAATAATATTCTTAAAACAATCTTATATGTATATTCTAGTTCAATTGACATTAAGTATTTAAAAAAATATTTCTTTATACTCTTTTTCAAAATCACGGTCCCAAATGTAGTCAGTTATCTTAAGTATTTTCGAATCATAAATTGCGATTAACATATCAGGAAATATGAAAAATTGCCTGCATTGCTTATAATAGCATTCTTTTTTACCTGGTACTTTTGTATACAAATATATTATGACTAATAATTTATTTAAAAAAAATATTTTATCAACTTTATTTCTGTTTTTATGTTTTTTTCTTCCACCATTTAAAAAAAAATTCTTACAAGTGTTTATTTTTAAAAATAAATAAATGCTTTAATAATTCAGACTGTTAAAAACTATCATGAAGGCTTTATTTATTAGTTCACAAATTCTGTTTTAGGTTTTGTAAAAAATTTCCTTTTCTAATTAATTTGTAATTTTTAAAATATATTAAAAATTTGTTCCTTAAGCAATTTATTTTTACGAACATGTCTTTAAATAAATACTAGTTATCTTCTTCAAAACTCCAGTTCTTGAGGATTACATTTGTATATTTGTTGTTATTGCTATTATTGTTTTTGTGTGATGATGATGTCTTGTCCATGATGGCACCGAAATTGTTTTTGGAAAAACCGTATTGTTTTTGGGTATAAAAGAAAAAAAATCTCCTTTTTCAATATATGTGTGTTCTAAGCAGAAAGAAATGGTGTTCTAAATTCGTTTGTAAATTTATTCCAAAATAATAATGCTGTACGGTGATGAGTTCAGAGCATTACCGTAAAATCCAGCGTATAACGAGCCCTTTTAACACAAAAAATAAGACGTAAATTTACGGGTGCGCGTAATACGCCAGGTATAAAAATGATAGCTTTAAATATATATAAAAAAAGTGATGAGTATAAAGAAAATTAGACTTCTATTTGTATCTAAATACTGTTTATTTTAAACTTCTGGGATAATACCTCGAATAAACGACTTCAAAACATAAGAGCAATGAATAAGAACATTTCAGGTTCCCTCGTCAAAAAAGGGGGTGCGCGTTATACGGCGAATGCACCTCAAAATTAAAAATTACAGGTGAAATGTTTAGGTGCGCGTTATACGCTGGATTTTACGGTAATTTTGAACGATATTTTGATTTTTTTTATGTTCATAATAGAAAACATTTGTTCACACACACCAACGTATGTTGATTCAAATCTACAGCAATATTTGACAGCTAAATCATGTACAGTTGAAAAATTGCTTGTGAGAGTATAAATTTCAAAATACAAACTCAAACTCAGTAGTGCAACAGCCCATGAGGGCCAGGGCTTTTCTCAGCATACGTGACCATTGGGCGCTAAAGTGCATGAGCAGATGTCTCGATCAGTTGGTCAGTCTGAAGTGAAGCCCTCTGTGTTTTAGTCCCCACTCAAGCATGGTACTCATTTTATCGACCCACTGAAGGGATGAAAGGCTGAGAAAATTCAATATAATTCCTTATAATTGCTTTTCAGTGTAGTATGGTGCTGTAGACAATAATTTTGATTTGGATTTCAGATGGGTAACAATTAACATTTTGCAGTGAAATTGAAACAGGATTTGTGAAAAGATCTGCATTATTTATCATTTTGAAAATCCTCAAACCTAACACAGAAAAAATCCTGCAAAAAAAAAGAATATTAAATTTTTAAATCTATCATAGATCGGAGCACTAGTAACTTTGGTAGATAGTTCCTGCATTACATAGCGAAATATAACGAAAGAAAAGGCAAACGTTTGTTCACAAAAGAAGCTATATGACCAACCAAGGTAGGAAAAATACAGCCTTTACTCTATAGTCTTAAATTTAAATTATTTTAATGTCCCCCATAATAACGGTAAGAAAAGCTAAATCACATATCGAATCTTCATTTTAGAATAGGAAGTACTCACTGGGCCCTTCAGTGTTTTCTTCCGAATATTTTAAAATACGCTCTCTCAAATTAAAAAAGTCTTGCCAGTAAAAAAAGCTTTGAAAAGCCAATTCGCACAACAAAACAGGTGCATTCTCTATACCAGGAATGGCAAACCATTGGCCCGCGTGCCATTGATGGCACGCCACCGATCAAACGCGATAAATCCTTCAATCAAGGAATTTTCAGTGAGATTTTCTCAGTTCAAAGCATTATCAGAAACGCTCGAGTTTATTATTTACCCTGATGTGACATCATTTGATAAACTGAACTTGCTGAAATTTGACGAAAAAACTTATTGATTTCCAGTCTAGTTCAATATGGATTCAAAAAAATTTTTAAACAAGAAAAAAGTTAGAATTGATTGAAATAGAAAGATTATAACAAGCACAATGTAAGTAAAAATGCCAGTAACGAAATTTTAGAAACGTGAAATTCGATTCCATATACATTTAACTGTTTGAAGAAGCAGACTCATGCCGTTTTAACCGACCTATGTCTACAAGTCATTATTTTCAGAGATGCATAACTTTAAAGACTCGCTTAGAAACCATTTGGCAGACGACTCCTACTCAGCATGCATTCTGTGCTAAAAGTAAAATCCTACCCAAGTTTAGTTTTATTATTTTTCCAACAATCACAATTCAAAATTATTTGACGGCACGTGTATACTTCATTTAGCATTTATTTGGAAAAAATGGTACGTTGATCCACAAAGGTTCTCCACCCTGCTCTATACGATATATTTCTATTGTAACTCATTAAAATAAGTTTTTAAAATAAATTGTGTGAGGGTTACGGTTGTCTAAGACACAACCGTACTTCAATCAAACGTTACAAAAAATTAGTGATTATTATTATCTTTTCAGTTTTTTAAAAATTTTTTAAAGCTTCGCGTGCCACTGTCACAACTTCGCCTTTCCACACTGTGGCATGCGTGCCGCAAGTTGGCCACCCTTGCTCTTGCACGACGCAGCCTAACCGCAAACTTTTGGCTGCTGATGGAGAAGTTGGCGATTTCCCTGGAATATTCCAGTCGCCAATTCTTCTTGGACCATCGTTGGCGGCTGCTCTTTAGAGCAATTGCAAATATTAATTTAAGTTTTTTTTTCAAGTATACACGTTGTACTTTCTCCTCATATCCTCTGTGTTATTCTGCTGCACAAAGTAGCGCATTTGAATCTCATTTTAGACCATGCATCATTTGATGAAAAATGTTTCCTTTTGCATGTATTAAGGTCTATTAAATTTTTTACCATCTTTTTTGAATCATCTTGTATTTCTTGAATAAGTTCATTACACTAATAAAGGTATTGCTGAAAATTTCACTGTAAACTAGCTACTTCTGAAATTTTTTCAAAACTACATTTAAATATATCTTTACAAAGGTTATGACGTATTTATCGTTAAAAAATTTATTCATTCAAGAAAAGTATTTCATGAGAAATACTAACACAATAAATATGTATCTAAACCAATATTAGGATGATTCAGTACAAATGGTCCCTTAAGCACTATGTCATCTTTTTTCGTTACTACAATGCAATCCTACTCCATAGGTTTAAGTAAATTGCGTGGTTTTCGTACTTTCTACTGTGATGGGAATCAGAACCTTGAATTTGTGGCCAGAGATTGCCTCTCAGCATGAAAATTTTAATTTTTTGGTTGAAAGAAAATAATCTTTTCAGTATTCTCATCAATTGTAAGAAAAAAAATCCGTTTTTTCCCCCTATGATGTACTATGTAATTTTTCATATATTTAAATGAATTTATTTTCTCAGATAATTAAACTCCTAGAAAATATGGAATAGATCCCCATTTTTATTAAAAAGGCAAAGAAAAGTTAAAAAACACTTCGATGAAATTGCTTCTGATCACTGCTTTCTAAAACCGGAAAGAAGTATTTAAAATTACTATTTTCAATAAAGTATACTATACGCACAATATTAGCTCAATTAAATACACCTCTTACTAGTATGAGTGCAGTCTGCCGAATATTCAATTTTCTAAGGTCAATATTTTTACTAGATGTAGATGAAACAACTTTGTTAAAAAGTGTGATGAATTCCAAAATAATTATTCTGATATAATAGGCCCAAACTTTTCCCCTTCAATTTCTTGATATTTACCACCGAGTTTTCCACAGTTAACCCAGGCATAAGCTGTTCACCAATTATGTAAGCAAATAATGGTCAAATATGGAGTGCTAGAATGCGACCTAACAGAAGTATTTACAGCAACGTTATTATTCTATACAATTCCTGTCACTTCCGCAGCCACAAATAGATTTAGCAAATTAACAATTATTTAAGAAACGGGGTGAGCCAAGCTCGACTCCGCATTTATCACCAATAGTAAGTGAAAACAAAGTCGCGTCAAACATGGATTTAACTGTAGTTATTGAAACTTTTACAAAAACTGAAGCTAGGACAAAATTGTGAAACATGTTGTGAATTTGCTGTTAATATTTAAATCCTACCTTCTTATAATAATGGGGGACCAGGGGCTACCCTTATTATAAGATACCAGGGCCTTTGGATAGCTGCGTCACTGTTCCGACCATGCATTGCTGCGTGATTTCCCATCTTCTAGGTTTACTCTGTCTGTTCTGAAAGCCTGTGAACACTGCACTAATGCACCCTGTATTTAGGAGTCTTTAAGTTTTATTTTGAAATTCTAATAAATGAGAAAATTTGTGGGTTTCTCGTAAACATCATTATTGACCAAATTAAACTTTTTTTTTTTACTTTTAAAAAAGCCATTTTTTTTCAAAATTTGCTGGTTTAAAATGCGATTTTATAGTGATATAAATATTGCGTAAAATAGTGATTAAATTTATGTTAAAATTGTAATATTAGCACGCAACGCTGTCCCTTATGTTATAATTGAGATTCAATGGAAACTTGGCGAAATCTAGGCGATAGAGCCAAGTTGGCATCATTTTTGGCGATCAAGTTGGACACTTGGCGACCATTTTTGGTGAGTTTGGGACCCTCTGGATTCTTTTTAAATTTGTGGATAAACCCATTAATTTAGCCTAGTGGTTAGAGCATCGGACTCCAGACCGGAAGGCATGGGTTCGATACCCGATACCACCAAACACCCTCCGAGTACACACGGAGTACGTGCTCGTTAAATCAGTGGGTCCGTAGTCTTGTGGGCTTAATCACGAGCGCAGGGACTGGAGAATATTTCCCTCCCCTTCAGTTTACATGCAGAAATTGTGGAGGTGGAGATAGAGGTCGTGTCGCCATCTATCGTTCCTTCGGGGAATTTCGCCGAGCTAAATCGTACTGTCACCTGTATGGTGCTCAAGACCAACGACAGGCGTACCTCTTGCCCATGCCACGATGAATTTCGTGGGCCTCGATCTGACTACGTCAGACAGGTGGCATTAGAAAACAACAACAACAATTTCATGACATACGACGCAAGTGGGTCTTTCTCGAAAAGCCTGCGAGGCCTTTAAATAGAGAGATGCTCGCCGAGTGTCATTTTGTCTAGTTTCAACGAGCGATTAATGAGTATTGTTTTGACTAGCGATTAGTAGATTTGCCTTGACCGTGATTACCGAATATCTCGGCTATGCTTGTGAATAACCTTTTTTACATGCTTATATTTTGAATACTGATAATTGTGTCTGAGTGTTGCTGAAGGCGTGAAGACCTTCTGAGATTTATTCTGGAAATAGTGCTGCTGAATCTTGTATTACGATTGGATTTTCGGCAATAAATTATCATCGCTCTTAAAGAACTGTCTTGTTCCTTGTGACTGATTTGCATAAAATCGTCGAACCCCGATCAACGCAACAATATGTTCATTCAAATTTTAAAGGGGGAAAATGCTGTCGAATCACTTCAAGAAAGTATTCTGAAAGTAATCAAATGCCTTTATTTCAACTTTCTTTTGATAGCTGCTGCAGTTTTAATCATGTTATTGATCTCTTATGTTATATGGGTTCAAACTGAACAAAGAAAATCTTTTTAATTAAAGTTTCACAGTTACGCATCGCTCTCTATTCAACTGTGTCTCGAAGTAGCCCGTAAAAAAGCACTTCTTTTAACATGTTATGCTTTTCATCAATAAAATTGTTAAAATGAACTGTTTTCTTAGTTTATCCGTATTTATTGATAATATATTATATCCATATAATAGTCACAGTCTCATAAAATTTGTAAATTTACCATTTTTGTTAGGGGACTATTTATTTATATTAATAGACAAAAAGATTCGAAACAAGTTCTTTTTACAAAACTGCTTTACCCATCAAGAATATCACCATTAAATTCTGTTGCCATGGTAACCAACCTCAAGTGTAAATATTGTTACGTAGATCCGGGGGTTCGTGGATTTTATGCAAAACAATCACAAAGAAAATAAACAGTTCTTTAAGAGCGATACGAATTTATTAACAAAAATCCAATCCTTTAAATACAGGATTCAGCGGCAATATTCACAGTGTAAATATCCGAAGGTTGCCATACAACAGCAATCAAACACAATCACCATTGTTTAAAATACACGTACGTAAAGATTATTCACAAGCACAGCCGAGCTAATCGCTAGTCAAAACAATCCTCACTACTCGATGGCTTAATCAAGACTGATCGCCGTACCGGCGAGCATCTTTATTTATAGGCGCGACAGAAACTTCCAGAAATATAACCGCTCATGTCATTGAGTCGTGACCTAAGTGGAGAGATTCACTACTCTCTAGAAGATTCCAGAGGGTTCCGAACTCGCCAAAATGGTCACCTATGTCGCCAAAGTTGCCAAAGTGGTGCCAACTTGGTCACCAAAAATGATGCCAACTTGGCTCTACCGCCAAGATTTCGCCAATTTCTCATTGAATTGTCATTATAACGTAAGGGGCGGCATTGCTTGTGAATAGTACAATTTTAACATGAAATAAATGTAACATAGAGTAATATAAATGCATTAAACACTCAAATACAAATTATTTACACTAATTACACAAAATTCGTAACAATATTTTTCTATCTATTTTCAGTGATAATACACCGTATTTACTGCAGTCTAAGCCGCTCTACTTTTCCATTGTTAATGCTATCGAAAAATGGGCGCGGTTTAGATTTGTTGGATGAGGAAAATTGAGTTTCCGGCCCTTTCAAAAGGAAAATTGTAGCTGTCCATTTGAACCGACGGCTTATCCCCTTCAGCCATTTACCTCCAGTATTCAGTCTATCCTAAACATTGTTGTCTGCTCGTGAAACATTTTTTTTGTTTATATGCTTTCTTTTAATAACCTAAACATCAAAGATACCGATAATAGCAACAAGACGAGTTCACTATGGTGCAAGTATGAGAGGCAATTTTATATGCCCAAAAAAACGGAAACAGGACATCGGCCACTGAAAATTTGACACGGATGAAATAAATATACCTCGATCGCGCAAACAAAATGATATAATTTTTGCTTATTCCAACCATCCCTTTAATAATTCTTTTGCATTCGTGTATAAAACATTCCTTAAAAAAATGTTGCATAACAAATGCGCTAGATGGCACAAAAAAGACACCGTATGAGAAAAGGCGACGCCGGTACACCAATTCCGAAGTCAGCTGTGACACTACGAGTGACGATTCATTTTCAAAACATGATACTTACGGTTAGAGCAATTATAGGTTCATGCATGTATTTGAAAAATTTTAATACTAGTAAAATAAAGGGGGGTGCCTTCATTTTAATAGGATAAAGAGAAAAATTGGTAAAATCGGAATCTGTTAAATAGGAACTCAGTAAGTTGAGGTCTGATTGTATATCTATTTTTAACCGGTATATAAATTTTGTGTGGTTGCTATACTTTACTACTCTTAAAAATATTTGTTAAGATGCCGCACTTTCATTGTGAATTAGGTTGCAGCTACACAAAATGAGGACAAAACATTAACTCGGAGGACACGAAAGAGGATTATATTTTTGTTACTAGAGAATGATGTTTAACCTAATTTTGCTCAGAGTAATCATCGTAATCTTTCGTACAAATAGATTCAAATCATTTTTCTTCTTCTGAAAAACATGTTCGATAAGTTTCTTTCATCTAGCAGCCTGGATATTCGTAATTACATAAAAATATACACTTCTCAGCATCATTTTAATTTTTAGAAGCAGCCAGATGTAAAGTGGAACTATATCTGATGAGCATAACAAATGTACTATGATTAACTTTTGGTAGTCAGGGACTGACTAGCTGGAGCTTCAAAGCATTGCAACGTAGCTCCAAAATGATGTAAAAAATAAAGGACATTAAAATGTGTTAACGCAAGACTTTTTTCAGCCTGTTCCTTCAACCCACGTGGACCAATGCTTCACAGACGAATTCAAGAATAACATTAACAGGGGTCACCATTTGAAAGAGAACGTACAATTGGAATAAATAAAGCAAAAGAGTAATACGGTAAGAATGCTCGATACTTGGATGGCAAGGACCTTTCAACATTTTTGGTAGGAATGAGTGAACTATGGTCATCATGATCATCTACTGGGAACTACGACAGAACGCGCGAACAGAGCGATCGTTCGATCAAAGCTCACGGCCTCTGATCAGTTCTTAACTACGACCAGACGCATAACTAGGACTGCAGTGATCATCGACAGACGATTCAGCAAATAGAGTTTAAATATCGGAGGTTACTCGGCGCTTACTGCCTCTCACTGCCATACTCCTCTAGACGCTCGTGAAGTAGCTTTGAGAGAACTCGACCACGAATCTTACGGACTGGAGTAGAATTTTTTCAGTGATGAATCCCGTTTCGAAAAGAGCCTCGATTACCAGTGAGTACATGTCTGGAAAATGGCTAGGGCAGCCGTGGAATACTCAACAGAGATCGACTTCCAGGAGGTATGATATGGAATATTATTTTATTTGATAGTCGGGCCCCTTTAGCTGTCATCCGGGATATCCTTACAGCATCAGTACGTCAAATATATTCTACTCCCCATAATGTTATCCTTCCTTTCACGGAACCCTGGACTTGCATTTCAACAGGATAATTGTCAGTTGCTTATGGCACTCGTTTCTGTTACTTATTTTCGTGCTTCTAAAACACTTTCTTAAGCGGCGGAATGACCAGATGTCTCCCCACTTAAGCACATTTAGGCTATTACGAGCAGACGTCTCTTATCATCCCTGCATCGACCGAACTATCTTGTTAATTGAAATAAGCTGCTGTTTATAAAAACTGCAACTCCATGAAGGAGTCATCAGAAGTAAATGAAATGTAATACACGAACGACTTGTATTGGTACAAATAAATGAATTAGTTTTCAAAGCAAAAAATAAACAATATTAAATGTCCGAAATTAGTATTTGTTGTAATCACTACGCGCTGAGCTGCAATGAGTGCTGTTATACGATGTGACATGGACTCAACGAGACGTTGAATGCCTGCTTGTGGAAGAGAATTCCATGTTGTTTGTATGCGCATCCAAGGTTCGTCTTTTGAAACTGTAGAATGCGGATCACGAGCGAGACGCCGACCAACCAAATTACGCACATTTTCAATAGGCGACATATCCGTCGAATAAGAAGGCCAAGGAGGAAGTTGCATGTGTTGGGCTCAAAAGTAGTCTCGAACATTCCTTGCAACATGTGGGTGTGTATTCTCCATTTGAAAGATAACTCCAGGGATGCATTGAAAGATAACCCCAGAGATGCTTTGGGAGAAGGGAACAACTTCCGGCTCTAGAACTTCACGGTCTTACCTGTTGTTTAGATTACCCTCAATTCATAGCAGTTGAGATCATACCCAGACCATAACTCTGGGTGTTTGGTCACTATGACGTTCGATAATGCGATCTTGAAGACAGCACTCACCAGCATGGCGTCGAATGCAGTCATCATGGTTCCACAAATTAAAGCGGGGTTCGTCAGAAAAGACAACATGTTGCCAATCCGTCCTCCAATCTTTGTGTTCATGGGCCCGTTGCAGACGCAATGCAAGAAAATGGTTCTTAAATTGTGCTCCATAGATCCTCGGAGGTCCCCAGAACCTTTCTGGGAATTCGCGAAGATTTCTCATTTAATATTAAGATTAAGATCCTTTTAAGATTTAAGATGTGAGATCCTAGACTGGATCACTAAACTGCCCCCAATGAAAAAACTCTTCTAAAACATGTATTTAGATCAATAATATTACTTCAGTTTTTTATTGTTTGTAGTTACATAGCCATTACGGCAATACAATATTTTCAAAAATTAGTATAAACTCATGTGCAAGGATGAAGAACTGTTTTCTTAAGAAAAAAAGTGTTAAAAAAGTTTGTATAAGTAGCAGAGACAGTCTTAAGATTATTGAGGAACCTGTAAATCCCTCAGCAATATATTGGAAGTATGTAAGAGGTGGTCATAATCTCTAGAGGGTCTGCGCTGTCAGGTCCATGTTGGTCGACGCTGCCGTAGGAGACCCACCAAATTTACGAGTCCTGCCAGCCAGATAACAACTTATATCAAGGTCCGAAGTGGGTCAACGTATTCTTGATATTTTTCACTCTTGTAACTGTATTTCTTGAACGAAAAACTTTTAATTCCTACGATACCATTGGTGTTTCTTTTTCAGTACATAATTCTTTTGTGCATCACATCTGCTGATTTTTGTTCCATTCGAAATAATCCTTCTCAGATATTATATATAGCACATAAAGCCAATGATTAAGAATTCCGAAAAGAGGAGTAAATTGTGGTAAACATTGTCGCAATGCATATAAAATCTTTGGTTCCACTTTTTTTTTACCATTTTCTCTGGAAATTCTGATGCGTGTTTCGTCTTGCTAATGTTACGAATGCTTGGCCTCCTGTTTCTATAAATCTATTCATGGATTTTCTGGCTTTCGTATTTCTGAAGCCAGAAGCAGGCGCTCGGGGCACAGAGTCCCCCCCCAGGCTCACGAAATAGATAATTCTAGGAAAACTAGCCATTGGTTACCACAATGACCTCTACAGTATCCTCCTATATGGCAGTCTTCATGGGTACTAAATGTGTTTGTCACTTACCTCTCTTTTTTTTGGGAGTGTCAAACATTTATTTGCATTCTCAAGGTACTTGTTTTGACTCCACCGCAACCACTTTTGCTCCAAAATATTTTCTATGAACATGCTACATTCACCTCCCCCGTAAACAACTCAGTAGTTTTCATTGTTGTATTGTACGATTTATTATGGTTTATAAATGTAAACGAACAGAATATAAAAATAGAAATGGGCATCTGTGATCTCTATTGAAGGAAATTGAAACTGATCAAGCAAGGGAAGAACCTGCTGAAATAATGCATATTAATCATGATACAGAAAGTAAACTTGAGAAAAGCGATGAACACTAAACGTTGAGTTGAAAGGAAACTTTTCAAATACTACCTAAAGAACTCCATCAAGAGAAATAGGAAGGCATGCACACACTTCTCCCTGTCAAAAAGACACAAGTAAGAAAATGACAGTTTTGCCTGCAAATAATACAACTCTAATGCTAGCGAAACGTGCCTGTGATCACACACTTTTGAAACGTGTGGCTACAACGGGACGTGGGTAGCCTAGTGGTTACAGCATCGGATTCTAGACAGGGGGGCCTGGGTTTGATTTCCGATGCCACCAAGTACCCTCCGAGTACACACGGAGTACGTGCTCGTTAAGTCAGTGGATCCGAAAGCCTTGTGGGTGGTTGCAGCAGAAACCACGGGTGCAGGGGACTGGAGAATATTTCCGTCCCCTCCAGTTCCAAGCCTAAATTGTAGAGGTGGAGATAGGTGGTGGCGCCATCTATGCCAAAGAAATCCAACCCGTCTCAGGCTCTGGGCACTTTCATTTCTTCCCTTCGGGAAGTACACGACAACAACTTTTGAAACTTCTCGACTCACTTTGATTGAAATTTTTTTTCGAATTATCAGGAAGAAATTGGAAAGTTCTTAAAAGTAGGTCTAAGTGTACTTTCTTTTAATTAAATTATTCATTGGAATTACGATTTTTATGGTGTACAATTAAATTAATAATAAAAAAAAGTATTGGAATTATTCAGTCATCCCGCGCGACCGTTAATATCGAGGGCGCATCCACACCATGATGGATGATGCCTTAAGAATTTTTTATCCTCGAAGGAATCATGAAATTACTGACATAATATATTGTTCTATTTCACAATGCTTGAGGGGTGAATAAGCTATTACTCGAAAAACAACTTTTAAAAATGGTGTGAGGAATTTGGGGATGTTTTAGAGGAGGAAGAATGCTTAAGGCATGTTCTGCATACTCACCTCAACATTTTTTTTACTATGCATCACGTGTCTTACAAAAAGATCTTTAAGCCAGCGTTTCTCCATCTGTGGGGAGCGCCCCCTAGAGGGGCGGGATAACCTTATGTAGGGAGCGCGTGCAAGTCGAAAATAAAAAATTCTTCAAAAAATTATTAATTTACTGAAAGGAAACAAAGCAAAATAAATTCTGCCTTGATAAAAAAGCAAAATACACTTTTACCCCAATAAATATATCAGCACTGCACAAATGTATGTGATGATTAATTTATCAATACTAAGTTAAGAATGTTTAATAATTACTAGTGTCCCATGGGCTTATCAAATACAAAATTTAATGATTAGTAATTTGTACGGCTTACAATTAAGATCATAATGTAACTTTAGTGTCAAAGTATATTTTTAATGAATTCAATGCATTGTTATTGTATGGAGGCGGGCGCGATGAAAATTGGGTCGCAAATATTGAAAGTTTGAGAAGCACTACTTTAAGCTGGTTTTAGCTCTCTTACTTCTCTTCACTCTGAATATGTAAACCATGCACTGTTGAGTTTATGAGTTTCTGAAACATCTAACTTCTTCACATTTATTATGAAAGAAAAATATTGACTGATAACGGAAACTTTTCCGCTCAATTTCCTCATGCAATTTTTTGTCACTTTACATCTGGTGAAATCATTTTATTATAAAAACTATTAAAAGACTTAATGTATATATTTTAAATCAAATTTTCCTTTTTCCTTTTCAGAGGCGTGGGTTGTGGTTTGGTTTTTAACCTTCTTGTGTTTGTTAGCCAATGCTGACGAAGACATCACCAAGAGATCCTACATGGACAGCTCCATCGAGTCGTATTTCAGTGAAGTGAGTCCTACAGCAACTGTTTCTCTTTATTACGATAACTTTCCTTCAACTACCAGTAGTGAATTCTATAATCTATTAATAGTTAATTTAAGTTTCTATTTCATATAAAATATACAGTCATAAGCCAGAAAAACCAAAGTACCTCTCATCTCTATTACGTTCTGATTTAGGGGGGCAGACTGGGAATAGTAAAACTAAGAATTTCGAGGAATTCTGTTACCATAACATGATACCGTAATACTTGTGTAGTGGTGTACTATTAAACAAGTTAAACCCATTACTAGAAAAGTAGGAATAGGACGTGCGTATTTCATTTAAATGGATACACACATCATTCCAATCATAGACATTTGAAAGTACTCAACGGAGTTTCCAGGGATTTCTGTCTAAACTAATCATATACCATTACAGGGCCCCTCCCAGAAACATAAACCTGGTTGTACTGTCCTTATTGACAAGCGGGAACGCTGTCAAGAGTTAATTGCCGAGTACATTTTATTTCATTTGTCTGACACAGTTTGCAATTTGACTTGCCAAACTATGCCATTTATTTTCAATGAAGTGTCCTGAATAGAATCCAAGCGAAATGCACTCATCTGTGGTATGCATTCAACAAAAAGACATTTGTTGGCGTCGGGCTCGGTTGTGTTTCTTTCGCGGAAGAGTCGAATGTTCTTCATTCTTTTAATATGCAGTATTTTTTTTTGGTTCACACATCCTCTATTCTCTGATATATTTGTTTAAGTAAAATTATCAAAATTATTTTTTGCTGAAAAAGAATGAAAATGTGGCTTTTAAATATATGACGCATATAACATCTAACGTAATTGAATAATTTTATATGAATTTCACTTTTTTTCACAATTTATCTTGCAGATGGGTTGTACAACATATTACCACTAATAAAATTCAATATAACTTTAAATATACAAATTTTTTCCTAAATAAAAGAGTATCTGACGGATTCTAGTGTGCAGTATTACCACATATACTCGAATGGACTAAATTCATGTGACGTCACGATCACATGATTCCAGTTAGCTTTTTTGTGCACGTGCATACGGCGTCATTTGTTTACGACTATCTTGCTCTTAAACTCGTGTAGTTAATTATTCTGTAGCTGTTTATTTGGATTTATTACTTTCAATTTTCATTGCACTCAAATTGTGTCTGCTTGATTATGTTTTTAGTTTTCCTAGTTACATAATTATATAATTGATTTCAAGGCCAATTTTTATTAAATAATTTTAAAACCAACAAAAGGGTATAGATTTTCAGATCCGTTATAACTTTTGTGCACAATAATCTATGAAACACTAATCACTTAAAACGAATAAAAAATTTTAAAAATTGGGCATTTTATGAGTTTGAAAAACTTAAATTCTTAATTTTTTAAGTAGTGAAATAAAAGCTGGTCAAACTGACTTTTTGCTTTCAGAATCAACTTAGTATAATTTGATAAAGCATAAAAAAAATATTTATACAGTTACTGTATTCAAAAATATTTTTTGAAAAAGGGCCCTTTTTTAGCTTTAAAAACTAAGTGACTTATGCCAATTTAAAGAACAAAAACAACTCAATTACTGAAAATTATTTGTTAAGTCTGGTTGTACATTTTTTCTTGTTTTAAAAATTCTTATTTTTCAATGCTGGGGCTGAAATATATTCAATTACTTTTATAACCTGAAACGTTTGTGGAATGTCTAATGCAACAATCTTGTGATTTTTTTTGTTTTAAATTCACATATTTTTAAGTAGTGTTATTTATCATTTAAATTGTATAAAAGTATTTGTTGTTTCTACATCAGATACATTTTGAATTTAATTCTGAATGGATATTTCATTTATATATATGTATTGCATTCTTTCAATCTAATTTTCAGTTCATTGTGCTGTAAACATAAAATTCATTTTCATCAATGAATAAATATTTATTAATCAAAAACTTTCATATTTTAACTCTCTAATTTGAGATAAACAATGGTTTAAACAAGTGTACTTTTTACAAGTATTTTGGAGCCATCTATTTATAGATAAATCATATGTAACTCATATGTCTGTAATCTTTCCGTTGGCGCTTCATACATTTTTTTTTTGTTATGTAATCATTGATTGCATGAAGTAATGCAAATACATGCTTACAAAATGCTGGAGTGCCTCCAGCAGGACAAGTGCATGTTGCACTTATAACCTAAAGTTAAAAAAAGTATTAAATATTACAGAAATAAATTTTAAAATTAGATTGCAAATTTATATAAGTGTTCGGTATTTACATATCGGTCTACTGACTAATATATTTTGAAAAATTTATGACAAAGTTAATTTGCAGCTCAGTTTAAATTCAATTATTTTAAGTAAAGATCATAATTTTTAAAATTTATATAAATAAATCATGTGAATGAAAATTTCAAATAAATAAAAATTAACAGTTTATAAAAACACGTCATAAAGTATTTGAATTAAAAATAGTATGCCTTATAAGAAAAATTACTAACAGTTTGGGAGAATCTTAATGTTTACACAATATTACTCCTTATTGCATTGAAGTTTTAAATGAAAATTAATTTTACATATCTTTTTCAAAATGGTTTGGCATTTCTTGCGTTTACTTTTAATGTGCTGGAATCAAATTAGGATTTACTCATAAATAGCAATAATTATAGAATGATTAAAGCTTTATAATGCATATTCATTAAAATAGGAAACAATGCAACTGATATTCAGTGCTACTTTAAAAAATAAAAATCAAATTATAAACTTATCACTAATAATGTAGCTATTAAAAAAATATAAATTAGCCCATTCACATTTCTTTCTATCTTTTGGAATCAATTTATAATTAAATAACTATCAATGTTAATACATAGAATCCTATTTTGTATTTTAAAACAATGAGTTACATTAAAGCATAACAGAGTAAATAGTAATGCAATCATAATAGTTTCAAAAAAAGTACCTAAATTAAAACAAAATAATTTATAAGTTACCTGACAAGTGGTTCTGATTTGAACAGATGGTTTGTATGTCATTCTCTTCTTCATTTCGGCTTTAACAAAGCCTTGAATAAAAAATCATCATTCACTAAGCAATCAGGCTCAGTAAATGATGTCTTGTTTACGAATTTATCGTCGAATAATTTTAATCCTTTCGACACATTCGCAGCAACACTTCGATTTCCAGTGGCACTAGGAAACTTCGCACTGTAATTTAACATTTCATGCGAATTGAAATTTTTTAAAAGAAGCGGTATCGAACCTATACTATGAGCCATTCTTGTGAAAAAATATGAAATAAATAACTACAAAATTAACTAATAACTAAAATAACTAAGAACTATATCTAAGTGTACCAAGAACTATAAATAAATATCCCAGATGACACTAACGAAGCAGACTAATATCTAATTAGATAAATAAATTAGAAAAAAACAAACATTTGGTAAAAGAGTTGTTAAAAATATTTCCTAACAAATATATATACTAGAATAATGCAAAAAATACAATGATATCATATATTTTTAATTAGATAAAATTAAGACTCAAGAATGCCGTCAACAAACATATAGGAAAACCAACGCTATGAATTCACACGTGCAGTTATTGACACTGGAATCACGTGTTTACTTACTGGCGTCAGTCTGTCCGTGAAGTTACTCCATTGGAACTATTCAGATAGGATGATTTTTCAATCGTGAAGCATTCCACATATTCTGCCTTTCCAGTTTTTCAAATTTTGTTGCCAACAATTTTCAAATTCGTTTGGAATTCTCAAGTGTATTTTATTTTAATCATTTTTAAGTTTATATAGTTCTTTCATTATCTTTATTTCGATCAAATTCTTTATTTTCTTTCAGAAAAATATTTTTATTATCATTAGAATTTCCCCTTTCTATGAAATAGCTCGGAGTTTTAAGGTCACTGCAGTTCATTTTCATACATGACGGTAAGAATCTACCAACTCTTGTGATTCCATGTAATTGCTCCTTCATCAAAGACGGCAATGTCATTTGCCGTGGGTCCGAAATTTTCTTCAATTAGCCTTTTGTGCAAGTGGGGGGGGAGGTCAATGTAAATAAATCATGACTTTTTTCAGTTTAGAACATGCATCTAATTACTGCTTAGGCGACTGAGTCTTCTGCTGATGGGAGTTCATTGGTATAGGTTAAGCTTCTTGACCTGACTTTGATTTTTCTTTCACAGGGCAACAGGGATGCGTAAGCAGCCCTCAATCCGCTATCTGTATCTGAGATCTGGACATTGTGCTGTCGACTTTGATGGTTAGGTGGAGGCTTGGCTTCAGGAAGTAGGAATCAATGGGGTTGGGTGCCAGAGAAAACCTCGGCTTCTTGAATGCAGTGTTTTGATGGGATATTGGGAGTGAGCTAATGGTGTTGAATGCCCGATTTAGAGTAAATTTATGAAGTTTAAAATTAAAGGAGAAAATGGAATTAAAAGAATAAATGGGGATTTTTTGCAGTTCAGTGAAAGAAAATTTACTAATCATTTAATATGGATTCAATTAGTAGACATGTTTTTTGCTTATCTGTTTCAGTTGCTTTAAATTTAGGTATTAACAGCGAAATTTTTGGTATCTTTTTTACCAAGCTAAAAATTAAATTGTGAAAAGTTTAGAAACTTGAAGTAGATTAAAAATATTGTCTTCCTAGATCCCGCCAAATCCTCAGATGCTTTACAGTTTTGTTCGTTGCTATGATTTTGGGATTCGTTATAACTTTGGGTGAAAGAGTTGAGGGTATCTCCAATAACAATGTTAGCGTAGGATGCACATTCTCGTATTTTATAGCTATTGAAAGTGTAATTTTTAAATTTGTTTTCAACGAGAGTATCTCTTTTTTGGTTTGGGGAATTTTGGACACTTTGTGTAGCAGGCTCTGTATCAGTATTTCTTAAAATTAATACAGTGAGGATTATCATGCTTTTGTTTTATTTTCCAGTTTTTAATTGTATGCTCTTTTCCACATTTTAAACATCTGGGTCTTCGATGGCAATTTGCCGAGAAGTGATGAAAGTTATTAGAATTGAAACATTGAGTAAAACTCCTCCAACAAGGAATCCCTTAACCTTTATTTGCATATAACTGAGGTTAGTTAGTTCGAAGATGTTTTGGTTATTCGCATTTCTTGGTAAAGAAACTTGGAAGAATGGAAGTGGAAATCGAGTTTTCTTATATAGGAGTTGGGCACAGCTGATAACAGTGTATCCAATTTTCTTAAAATTGTTTTGAATTTCTTCTACTTTTGTGAAGATGATGGAAGAACTTAAATGACAATTTTATTAGGTTTCTCTACTTTGGGTTTTATGACATAGTATTCAAAGTCCTCTAAGGCTTGAGGAAAGTCATTATTACACACGCATGCCTTGGAATAATTCGAGTCACTTTCGAACAACCGTTTTGAGCAGCTGTGAGGGTGAAGGGTTGCCGTAAACAAAATGATACACTTTGACGTCTGCTATGATCCATCTTCACATTGAAAAATTACTAGGCAATTTTTCTGCTTCGGAAAACGAACATCCAATATTATTTCTTTTGTTCTGCCCTCACTTTTTTGACGCTTGTAAACAGAAGTGGAGCGCCATTCTGTTAAAAATATTATACGCCATTTCTAATGCGTTTGACGAAGCCAATGCTGCCATCTTTAAAACCATCTTGTGTATGACGTTGTGAGAAGAAGAACCCCATTGGCTGGAGTTTCGAGCAATCTTAACTTCGAAAAATTCTTTCAACTCACTAGGAATAAGTTGCTCGAAGCCGTTGCTATGGCAGATCGGTAGAAATTGTTCAAAAGGATTGCTTGGAAGAAAAATTACTAAAATCCGTATATATGTGATGCCTTAAAACTCCGATATTTGTCATCGCTATTAACATAAAATTTAATAATTTCACCGGAAGTTTTACTTTTAATGTCGGGGAATTTTTCATTAATTATCTAAAGTTGCTCTTAATTTTCAGCATTATCAGGGGTGGGCTTAGGAGGAGATTTAAGCTTAGCTTTCCACGTTAATTATAAATCAAAAGTGATACCCCAAGGTTAAAAAGTATTTTAAAAAATGCTGCTGGAGTGTTAGTCAGTGCAGTTAGGGATTTAAATGCGGTTAAGGAACTAAAATGGAGCTCAGAGAGACGCTGCACCCGCTCGGTGATTATGGAATTGAATGGATGGATTGAGATACAAATGTAGTTTAATTACAGCTCTTATATGGTTTATAAGGTTGCAAAGATAATGAAACTAATAGTTGTATATATTTAATGGTCACTAATAATGGTTTCTTGTATTGACGCAGAAAAGGCAGCTAATTTTGGCAAGCTCATCACCCAGCTTCGTAACAAACAAACAAAAAAAATGGGTTCCAAACCAAAAGCGGATTCAACTCACTTTTTCTTACAAAAAATATTGTGCGTTCTTCGATCTTTCAGCATGAAACATTCACTTTGGAAGGTATTGGAACACCATCTGTTCTCTGATATGTCTACTTCAGTAAAATTATCAAACTTGTTTTTTATATTGAAGAGAATTGCAAATCGCTTTAATATAAGACTGTTAAAGTTTAAAGCTTTTGAATCATTTTTTTTCTATTCATTATTTCTCAAAAATCTTGTGGATGGGCTGTACAAACATTTAGCACAAATAAAATTCATTACAACTTTTTAACCTATACGTTTTGCCTTGATTTCCCTTAGATACTTACTTAGTACATATAAGACAATTGGAACCTTTCGGAGATTATTAACATTGGGTTGTGCAAGAAATACCAGCATGGAATGCACAAAGAATGGAATCGTGATATGGGGCTCCACATCCTAACTCTTTCTCTGAATCGCCAAATTATCCAATCCCGTTTCACTACGTACAATGTCTTTCAACAATTTTCCTTTTTTTCTTTTCGAATTTTCCACATCTATATTTGTTATGTAGCATATATATATATATATATTGGAGGAATATATTTTCAAATTATTATTTTATAATTTGCTGGGCATGGGCTTTTTCTCATTTGGCAATTATACAGCTAATTTCTTCTTGTTCTTTTTTTAATTTTATTTTCCCAAATGTATAACAAATTTATGTACAGAAAGCTATTTTTTAAGGAAAGGTTTTGTTTTAAATATTTTGAAAACACATAAATATTAGAAATAGATTCCTTGAAATAAATGCTCACATTTCAGTAAAATGAACATTTAAGCTTCATACATGACTGGCTCTAAGAGCTATACTCAGTGAAATGTTTATGTTCCTTCAAGGAGAAACAGAATTTATTAAGGGCTGAAAACATACTCAAAGATTATTAAATCAATAATTTGAATCAATTCCACTGTTTTAAAGGTTTTAATCGCCATTTAAAGCTACACGATGGTTACTGTCGATGGACCTGGTAGTTTTGAACCTTGGTTAAGTGACGAGGACGATACCTAAGCTGGCAGCCCTCTCTAAACTACCGCCCTAAACTACATGTAACAGAGGTCGCCAAAGTGAGGGTCCATAGACCACTAGTGGACCGCGAGAAAATTTCGTTGGTCCTCAGAAAAATGCAGTATATACTTACTCATAACGTTAAGTTATATTTTAAGATGCATTGAAACATAATTCAATTCATAACAACTATTTAACACTTAAAAAGTACTATTAGTGGTCCGCGAGATTTAAATTTTGAATTTACTGGACCGGGAGATCAAAACTTGGTGACCGCTGAACTGTAGGACTTTAAACCTCGACAGAGATTTAACGTTCATCAACGTCTACACGGCAGAGTTTTAGTGACACTAAGGCTCGAACTCATGACACACCGGCCATGAATTCGTACCCAAAACCTTTAGAATATCGACTAATTCTTTTCAAGTAGAAAGAAAAAGTCATTCTACATATGAATTACCGCTGGAATCGGTAGATTTCCGAATAAAGATTTAAAAGTTAAAAAGAAAGGGAACATTTTTATGCTTTGCTTTTCTAATTTCAAAAATTCTCCCAACTCAGGCTAATTGTTATAGTCATAGTCAATATCCTTAGAAAAACTTGGATCTCTCTGAAATAGCTTAAGAATTGTAATCCTGCAACGTTTCGCTTGACAGCTTGGCCGCAAAGTATATCAAGATAATAAGCAAAAAACATTTCAACAAAGATTTAAAAATCTAAAGCTAATTCTGACAAAAAAACCGCTTTGAAAGGTTCGTACTAGTATTACCCATTTTTTTCTGGGTACCAAATTTCGTATACCTAGGTAATTTTATCCTTACGTAACACAAGCAAACTCTTCCGGTTATTAATATAAATATCTTGAACAGACAAAGATAGAAAATACTCATTGATGTTTGATGCTGCTTGGTTTTGGCTTTTTGTTTATAACATTGAGCTACATGAGGGTTATTAGCGATCAACTTATAATTTTTAACCATGGTCAAGTGATGAAGACGAGCTGGTACAAGAGTATTGTTTTAATTTTTATTTATACTGTGAGAACTCTGAGGACCAAATCAATTAAACGTCATGTATGCTCCATTATTCCTAACAATAGCCTCTGGAGAGGAATCAGAAGTTTGAAATCGCAATTAACGTTTAATCACTAGGCCACTACATCTTTTTAAATATTGAAAAAATCCAGGTATGTTGTTTCCCCTGCAGTGATACACTGCTTGTGGGAAAAGTGAGTTTTACAGGAAAAATTCTCAAATCATTATGAACTGGAAAAATAATAGAATAGTAGTCTTGAAATGTGCCCATGATTACAGGTTTGGTGACTTTATCACCCTTTGTGACAAATTTGTTGACAACTGATAACCTCAAGGAAGCCTCTAGAAGTCTCTGGGATCGACCCATCTGGAAATTTCGTTGACTTTCTTTGACTCGGACTTTTGAGACAAAGGCCGAGTCACTCAAGATTAAAATGTGCTCGTATGTTGACAACGAAAAGGAAGACTTTATTTGTATGAGTTTCTGTTAGTGGAACTGTTCCAGGGAGCTGTTTCTGTAGCTGTAAGGCTTGTTTACAAAGAGTACGTTTTATATTTCTGTAAATAACCTGTTATAACATTTCTTTGTGTATATACACCTATTTGTCTTTTTGCAATCATTTATTCGTCCTTGTTTGTTATTAAATATGTTGTAATTTATTTAATTAGAGTCGTGGGAGCACCCCCCCCTCCCCACACCCCTACCAACTCGAATTTATAACGAAATCAGTTCCAAATAAACATATTGTGAGAGTTCATATATTGAACTAATAACATAATAATTTTACGTTGTATAATATATATATATATATATATATATATATATATATATATATATATATAATAAAAAGTTTTTATATTTTAAATAATAACTTTAAGAAAGGAACGATTAGTATCTGAAAACGTAATAAAAAATTCTTCTTAACTTTTCAGAGAACGTGCTGGTGGAATGAAGTGTGTAAGAGAGAGTTTCAAGTTCGATTCCGTTGTCGGTGTCCAAGATGGTCTTTTTGCAGATCTCCAGGCAGATACTACGACGCGCATTGCTCTATCACCAGAACCGGTTACATCTGGTTGCAGAACGAACCAGATTTAGATGATTAATTCTCGTCTTCCACACTACCCTTGTTTAGTGATGCTCTGTAACAAATAAATATACCTCGTGTTAACACTTTATTTTAATCAAATGAAAGATTTTACTGATAGAACACAAATTCTCATATTCCATTTCTCATTTGTGTGCTTGTTCTTTCTTTTCTTTTATGAATACTGTAAATAAAGTTATTCAAATATATCCGGTGTGTTTTTAATCCATTCTGTAGACGAATAACACTAATTTGTGAAATAAATGTTGCCATTTGAATAATTATTCTTACAATCTCATAAAAGAACCCTCTTTTAGCATATGTTCTCATTGAAACTGGACCCAATTGGCTTCACTATCAATAACAAAAAGGGAACTAGATTATCGTACTACTGGTGAACTAATAAGTTTATCACTAACAATAAAGTTCATAAAAGATTTTTTCCTCATGAATGTTGACCCCCTAATTTTAGAAATTCTGAATTCCTGAAAATTTTGCTCAAACTTTTATGAGTAAATTAAAGTGTAATATTATTCCTGTATATATTAAATGAGTGCCTGAAACTCAGTTATGATACAAAAATTTCTATACAAAACATTTTAAAAACAGTTGATAAATAACTATTTTTTAATTGTAAAAATTTCAGAAATTGGGGGAAAAAATTAGCCTTTATCATAAAAATTAAATACAATTAAGAAAAGAAAGCAAATTGTACCATTCAACATTTTTTTAAGATATTTGTGTTTTTTAAGTCCTAAAATCTCTGTGGTTCTAAATTTTTGTATAATTATCTCCAATACTTGAAAAATGGATAGAGCCATTTTGGAAAAATAGAAAAAGCTGGTAGAGGAATCAATTCCATTCAAAGGCCATATACCTAAACCTACACCTAACGTATATAGCCATATACCTGAGATTAGACACGGAAATATATTTTCCGTGTATAAGACGAGAATGTTAGGAACTTTTTAAAAGCTAACATACCATGTGATCGACTTATATATGAATCCGCTATTCTCGGAAAAACGTAGGCTTACACAGGGTATCCAGTCAAAACGATAAATTCTGCAATGCCGTATCCGTTGTTTGGAATACACAAAAAGACAGCTTGCATGACCGTGATTGTACCTCGGTTCCAGTGGAAGATCCAAGCCTGATTATATCGAATAGAGGCTCACCAAGTTCCGAAAACATTGCCTCTGATTGACTAAGGGGATGATTATAGACCCGGACAAAATAGACTTCGAAACAATGAACTTTAATGCCAAGAAGCGCTGGTGTAGCTAGTCCTTAGTGGGCCTTGCATCAAAATTCTTTGAAGGATCTTTTTTTGGAGGCCCTTAGCATTTTGTCACTTACGTATTTTGGGAGACCCGTATCACCAATACGACTGATACGCTTTTAGCTATCAGCCGCGAAGGTATGCTAAAAACTGGAAGAGATCATGAACAACATCCAACGTTCAGAACAACAGTTCCAAGTTTACACCTAGTTACTCATCAATGGAAAACGGGATGAAAACAAAAGGAAGGACAAATGTCCTGAAGAAATTAATTTAAGAAACTGCTAAGATCAAGGATACCATGACCAGTGACCTTCTTTCTCTCACACTTAATAGTTTAGATGACTGCTCGGGACATAAGACCCCATTTACTAATGTAAATAAATATGGAAATTAATTTTGATAAACAAAAAACTTTAACAAGCAATGAAAGCAATTAAACTAATAACTTACCTGTTAGCTATAAAACGATGGAAAATAAAGAACGTAAAGGCAAACAAAAGTAATCATAGGATGACTTTGTTTTCCCCAAAAAATCTGCCAGGCCCGACTCTCCAATCGCAAATATTGAACTAATTGGAAAGGACAGCCAGCTTGCCCAATTTGAACTAGACGCGCGTAACAACTGCTCCCAACCAATTCCGAGCAAACTCCACCTGAGCCCAAGCTCCCATCCCCAATAATGCTGAAAATTAAGAGTAATTATCCAGAACAACTGAAAAAATAATTAATGAAAATTTCCTTGACATTAAAAGTAAAACTTCCGGTAAATTTATTAAATTAGGCGTTAATAAAGATAACGAATATCGCGGAGTCGAATATCGCATTGGCGGAGGATAGTGACTTTGAATATTACGTCATAAAACCCAACGTTGAGAAACATATTAAAATTGTCATTTAAGTTCTTCCATCTTCTTCGCGAAAGTAGAAGAAATTCAAAATAATTTAAAGTAAATTGGATGCATTGTTATCCTATATAAGAAAACTTTATGTTCCACTTCCATTTTTTCCAAGTTACTTTACCAAGAAATGTGAATATCCAAAAAATTCTTCAAACTAACAAACCTGGGTTAAATGCAAATAAACGTTTAGGGATTCCTCGTTAGAAGAGTCACTCAATGTTTCAATTGTAATAATTTTTATCAACCTCGGCACATTGCGATATAAAATCCAGATGTTTGAGCCGTGGAAAAGAACATACAACTTAAAGCTGCGAAATAACAGAAAAGCAGGATAGCCCTGTCTGTATTAAATGTAATATATATATGGACATGCAGCCTGTTACATCTAGTGCCCAAATTTCCCAAAGCCAAAAAAGGGTTCTCCCGTTGAAAAGAGATTTAAAAATAATGCTAGATATAATAACGAGATACGATAAGGTGTTTCCTTCGCCAACGTTTTATTACAGGAGATACTCCCGACTCTTCCATTCAAAATAATAATGAATCCCAAACTCGCAACAGAGATAGTGAACAAACCAATAGTTTTCGAAGCATCTGAGGATTCGCCAGAATCAGGAAGATAATATCTCTAATTTTCTTCAAGTTTTCCAACTTTTCGATATGACTTTTAGCTTAGTAAAAAGAATGCCAAAAATTTTTCAGTTACTACCTGCAAGCAGCTAAAACAGATAAGCAAAAAGCCTATCTAATTGTTGAATACCATGTTAAAAGATTAATAAATTTTCTTTCACATAACATCAAAATAATTCTCTTTATTTCTTTAATTCCGCATTTTCTCCTATAATTTTAAACTCCATTGATTTCTTTTACCCTGAATCGGGCAGTCAACACCAATGGCTCACTCCCAACCAAAAGTCTCCATCCAAGAAGCCGAGATTTTTCTTTGCCAGCCTACCCAGGGGTTTTTTCTTCCAGAAGCCAGAAACCACGCCTCCATCTAACCATTCAAAGCAACAACACAACTCTAACTCTCAGTTGCAGTTAGAGGATTGAGGGCTGCTGATGCAGCCACATTGCCCCGCAAAAATGTCAAGTCAAGTCAAAAGCTTCTGTTTTAGCTACTAATACACTCATGTCCATTAATTAAGGATATATCAGAATCACACAGAAATTGAACTCTAAAATAAAATTTCACCTGTAGAATTATCACACGCATCTAGAAGAAGAATATGCAAATTACAGGAAACCACCAGATGGCACAGATAGTACCTCACAATGACCAGAGTGTAAGAGAGGGGTATATAAGGAATGGTGGCAAAGAAGTAAAATTGTTCACCAGCGCTTTTAAAGCCTTTCAGTGCAATAACCGCATAGTTATGGCACAAAGGAAGCATTTGGATGATTTTTTACGTGGTAGAATTATTGGACGACTGGAATGTGGATGTACCCAGCTGGAAGTATCCGAGGAACTTGGAATCACGCAGAGTGTCCTCTCCAGGCATTGGCAACGATTCCAAGATGATGGTAATGTGAGATGTTGCGGCACAGGTCGCCCCCGAGTTACAACGCCGAATGGGGACCGGTATTTGACAGTTACTGCCAAAAGAAACAGACAGACCTGTCTCGTCAGCTCTCTTCAGCTAACGGTAAGACAGTTTCATGGCAGACCGTGTACAGACGCTTAGGGCACATTGGTCTATATGCTCGTAGGCCTGTCAGATGTGTTCCACTTACCGCAACTCACTGTCGCCTGCGATTAACCTGGAGTAGAGAGCATGCATTGTAGACACCCCAACAGTGGTCTTGTGTAATGTTTTGCGACGAGTCCAGGTTTAGTTTGCAGTCTGATTCTTGCCAGACTTTAAATATGGAGAGCGCCAGGTACCCGTTACCACCAAGAGAACACCATTGAACGACGCCGTTACGGTGGTGCAGGATCGCTCGTTTGGGGAGGAATTATTCTTCGTTCCAGAACTGACCTGCATGTTCAGAGTGTAACGATGACAGGTCACATCTATTGGGGTGTCATTCTGGAACAACATGTACGTTTGTTTCGTGGCGCCATGGGGGCTGAATTTCTGTTTATGGATGACAACGCCCGTCCTCACCGTGCAAACATTGTAGACGAATGCCTTCAATCGGAGGATATCACACGTATGGATTGGCCAGCATACTCATCGGGCTTGAATCCAATAGAGCATGTGTGGGATATGCTTGGCCGACGAATTGCAACCCGTCAACCCCCTCCCACTTGTCTACCAGAACTTCGGGGGGCATTGCTTGATGAGTGGTGTAATATTCCCCAAGATCAGATTGATAATTTGATATTCAGCATGCCTAGGCGTTGTAAGGCTTGTATTGCATCGTCCGGGAGACATACTCCGTATTAACCATCATACAAACCATGTTATACTGTTTTTTGTAAATAGGTTCTTTTTTGAAATTTGCTCCAGGGAGTAAAAATCGCAATTTTTATTAATTATGTCAAGCATATAGCATGTTTTTGGTCTTCACTTTTTGTTGAATAAATAGACTTTACAAATAAGCCAAATTTGTTTTGCTTCTGTCTCTTTCTTTGCCTGAACTTCATTATTCTTAATTTATGGACATGAGTGTAAATTAGACAAGTACTTCTATTTTAAAGTTTTTCTTATATTATAAATTATACTTGTTTTCGCAAGTAATGAATTTAAAAAAAATTTATAGAAGTGTTAACTTCTTTAGGGACGTTTTGCTGGAGAGTGAATTTGAATGATGCTTTTTAAGAAGCCAAGCATTATGACGCAAATAACAATGGATCGGAATTTTCCTCAACAATGTAAAGTCCTTCAACAAAAAGGCTTACAAGAATGACAAAATTTGGCGCCAAAAATCGATTTTCATCCAAGCTGGAATTCATGAAGTTGCTCTATTGACTGTATTAATTAACTTTGTTTAAAAAGAAATGCTTTTAACATGTGATTAACATGAAATATATTATTATATATAAAATCCTAATCCCTATAATTTTTTAGATTTTCTTTTTTTACAAATTTCTATGGACTTTCTTGGATTTAAATTTTAAATAAAAAAGTTACAGCCATATTTTTCAAGTAGATTGTTACATCGTACATCTTTCTCAACGCTGCCTAGTTGACTGAGATGGAATATTGTAAAACTTTATTAAAAAAATTATGAAATTTCGTAATTTTGAAAATTTTCTCTTTTTCTGCCTTTTTGCACATAAAATATTCATAAAAAATGCACTTTTCCATTTTAAGGAGCCATTAAAATACCATGAAAAAATTTGCTGAAAGTGCCAAATGCCAGTAATAATTAATTGTAAAATAAACCAACCACAGAATTGACCAGTTTGAGTTTTATGGAGCATGTGCAGAAAGACATTTTTCTGATACATCACACAGCTGATAGTTTCCTTAATTTCTAAAAAGCGATTTAGAGTGAAAAACTTTGAGAATATAAGAAAATGCTGAAATGTTTTTATCAGATAGTATTATGTACATTTTGAATCTTTCTTTATACAGTGAATGCAAACAAATATCTAGGTTTTCTCTCCCATACATAATAATAATGAATAAATAATTTTATATGGCAATACTATATAATATCTTCTTGTTTTTTGTTCTCCTAGCTAATCCCTGAAACCACATTACAAAATTTGAAGTTATCACGTCTATCGTGTGGTCATAAACACGCATACTCTATTTCTACCAATCACGATTTTTTTTTCATTTTATTCAAATGAAGTACTTTTCTCAAAAGAAAAAAATAGTCTTGAATGGCTCCAACTATTACTCGCAAAACTTAGAAAAAACAGCAAAGCAAAAATCTAATGGCTGAGCAAAGTATCTAAAAGGCATTTTTTTTAAACTAGCAGTTGTGTGTTTCAAGTTTTGTTTTTTTTAAAACTACGTAATACCGTTTGACCCAAATTTTCGTCACTCTGAAGAACCAAGACTCCAAATTCTTAGTGTGGTACCCGGACCCCTGGGGGTCCACGGCGTTCTTCTACGGGGTCCGCGAAGGTTTCTCATTTAATGTGTTAAGATTTCCCTCTCTTACACACTCTGAAAAACCTCGGGGAAAAATTGAAAGATGTGTCATCCTGGACTAGATCACAAAAAATCGTTTCCAACGAAAATATTTACTAGTATATGTATTTCGATAAAGAATATTATAATTCAGATTTTAATTATAATAATAATTATTATTATTACTGCATCTACATAGTCTTTACAAAAGCATGATATTTTCGAAAAAGATGTAGTAGAAACACACACACAAGTACAAAGATTAAGAACTGAATTCACAGAGCTCGTCACTATGATAACGATCAGATCCCTCTGGATTTCCTAATCAAGTGGCGTTTGAATTATTTATTTATTTGAAACTTGTATTTTGTAATATTTTTATATGCATATCTGTTTAAATGTTTACTGTTTTCTTAAAGGAAAAAAAAGGAAGTGTTCAAAACGTCTGTATAACTTGCAGAGGCAATCTTACTTCTAAATCTGAGTGAATCCTCTAAATCAGTGTTCCGCAACCTTTTTATCGCTGCGGACCGATCAACGTTTGATAATTTTACCGCGGCCCGCTGAAGGTGGGACACGTTGATTGATTACATATTAGATTGTTTTGATTTAACAGTTTTAATTTAGTTACACTGGTGTGCAAAATGTAAGTACGAGACGGTTTTTTCAATATAACTTTGTACAAAAGCTTTCCAAATCAACACATTTAATACCGTAAGATCCCCAATACGTAAGGACATTGTAATATGTAAGCAACACTAACTAAAAGAGAAATCAGAGGGATAAAAAGAAGCTTGATTGAAAAAGTAGCATGGAGTGCAATGCGACCGAAGGCCGAAGGCCGAAAGGCCGAAACATCCATGTGATGGGTGTCCAGCAAGAAACATCCGGTCTTTAGTTGGTGATATGATCTCCCCTGAGTGCTAGGCAGGTTTCACAGCGTCTGCCCATGCTGAGAATGAGGGTGTCAATGAGTTGTTGAAGCATTGCTGCCCATTCGTCTTGCAGCGCCAATCGAAGCTCCCGAATCATTACTGGTGGTAAGGTACGAGCTGCCAAGCGTCTGCCTAGAAAATCCCATACATGCTCGATGGGATTGAGATCCGGAGATCGTGCCGGCCAATCCATAATTTCAATATCCTCACTCTCTAAGAGCTGTTTGGCAGCTACTGTGCGATGAAATGGTGCATTGTCATCCATGAAAAGGAACTGCAGACCCATAGCACCTCTAAAAAGACGCACATATGGAAGAAGAATCTCGTTACAATAACGGGTCCCGTTGACTGAACCTGCGTCGAAGATGTGAAGGTATGTACGACTACCAAGCATGATGCCTCCCCAAATGAGAACACCGAGACCTCCATACTTGTCCCTTTCAATGATGTTCGAGGGATGATTGCGGCTTCCCCGCTCTCTCCAGATGAGTATGCGATGAGAATCGCTACTCAAACTGAATCTGCTCTCATCTGTAAAGAGTACTCGTCCCCATTCATTGTCTCCCGAATTCCGGTGTTCCCGGCACCACAGAGAACGCCTTCTCCGATGGGCAGGCGTTAAAGGTACACACCGTACAGGGCGTCGTGCAAACAGACCACCACCGTGCAGTCTTCTGGCCACGGTAAAACACGATATCGGTCGTCCAGTCGCCTGTGTCGTGTGTCTAGCGATTTCTCCCGCTGTCTGCCGCCTGTTTCTTCTGGCCTATAAGACAATGTACCGCTCATCTGCGGGTGTGGCTCCTCGTGGACGACCACTTCTGAACCCCCGGATAGCTGTTCCTGTAGTTTGAAATTGTCTCCAAATTCGTGAAACGATGCTGTGAGCAATTCCGAACTCTGCAGCCACACTTGTCACACTGCGGCATTCCTCCAACTTCCCAATGATTCGACCTCGGGTAAAAGCATCCAGATGTCGTCTAACAGATTGATTATTCGCCATTTCTCGTTGAGGCAGCAACTCGGTGTGATTTTAACTGCTTTACGGCGTGGAATCTCTTTGCCAGAAATACTCATCTTACACCGACAACATGCTTTATACTACTCAGACACTCCCCCATTACGTCTACCTGCATATCTGCGCATGTGCTACCGTACATCACTTTACTTAATCTCCTGATTGGTCTTTCTGTCCGCTCTGCCTCTTCGTTCAGCTGATATGCTAATTTTTCGACTTCGTCCGCAATTTTTGCACACCAGTGTACATTTAAATATGCCTTCAGAATAAAATGTAGTTACACTAAAAATGAACAAAAATGGTTTAACGTAGAATATAACGTGATTTCCGTGGAAAGTTGCGCAAATCCAAGAGAAATGCACCACTTTAAATAAAATGGCAATAATTTAATGTTCTTTACGCGTCCCGGCACCATTTCATCCACCGACCGATGCCGGTCCTTGGACCGGGGGTTGCGGATCAGTGCTCTAAATCACTCAGCCATGAGTTGAGAGCCAGCGAGAAGTGTTAAAAAAATTAGGGGTCCGTGGTATCAGGCTTCTGCATAAATAGAACCGTAGCAATCGACTATTGCAGAGGTTGTAACCTTTGAAAGAATAACGGTCGCGTATTCTTGGTTAATTTAAATATTGAATTTATTTACTTCACACACAACTTTGGAATATTATTTACTAAATTATGCATTGAGAATTTATTAAACTTAATGAAAGATTGTTACAGTCCAATAATTTGTGAGAGGAGGAATGATTTGGTCACTGCTCCCGAGTAAGTTCAAAGCATCTCTCCTTCATCTTCCGGTCGACGGGGTTCGATTCCTCGGGGGTCAAAAAAGGGGTTGCGAGATCGGCCACCCCGAAACCTTATATCTGCAGCTGCAAGATGCACGTGTCAGTGTCGGGTCCACCAAAGTTACGACGTTGGAAGTTACGACGTTACAGCTCTCGCCCTCTCTTATGGAACTTTTCCGTTGAGAAAAGTTTAATGGAATGACTATGACAATTGACAGATTACCGACACATCCCTTCACCAAGCACCACTATATTCCTGAGCTGCAATTTTAACTATTAAAGAAAAACGCTGAACTAAATTTGGAATTACTTATTTCTTGTGAGTGAGTGGTTCTCTCTCTCTCTTACTAGGAAATTTACACAAATCCATAATACGAAAATGATCAATAGCAATGTAAGAAAACATACTATAACATTAAATAAAAATACAAACACTCCTATCACAATGACTATTATCAATTATACTAACAACATGTTACATCAAATGCTAGTGTAAGGCCTTACACTAGTAACATATAATATTCTTAAAATTAATTACATAAAATATTCTTCGCCACAATACTTAATAAAAATTATACTAACGACATGTTGATATGATATGCTAAGTGTACAACCTTAGACACAAAATATTTTTCACAATATGCCTCTTGCGCAAACTAAATAATCATGTATATTTTAAAACCCGATACACAATATAAAGCATATTAATACATTCGCTTTTCATGGCTTTATCTTTTGACACGCATCTTCATTCGATATGATATACAGTACTAGTAAATAAACAAAATTATCACAATTATTAACCCTTAACTAAAAAAAAACATTATAAGCAACAATTATTATTCATGAACAAGAGAACATTGTTAACAACTCCTAAATATCAATCACTGGTCTGCTGAGACTATCTGCATTTTTGTGACTTTTACCCGACCGATGAACAATTCTAAAATTATATGGTTGCAAAGCCAAAGCCCATCGCAAAAATCTAGGATTATAACTAACGTTTCTATTCAACCACACCAACGAGTTGTGATCGGTCATAACTAAAAATGAATTTCCATCTAAGTAATAATGTAACTTTTTAATTGCGAAAACAATACTAGCACATTCTTTCTACGTGTAGTACAATAACGCTTCTCTACCTCTGAAAATTTCTTACTCAGGTAAAGGATTGGATGCTCCTAACCTTGTTCATTTAATTGAATTAAAACTGCTCCCATACCTGCGTTTGAAGCGTCCGTTTGAACAATGAATTCTCGTTCAAAACTTGGCGCGTACAAGACGGGCTTATCAGTTAGTTTCCCCGTTAGTTCTTGAAATGCGTTTTCACACTCGGTCGTTCTTTAATCCGAAACTCATCCTTAGGGGTCTGTATGTACCAAAGCTAGTATAAAAGGCTGCGTATCGCTGTGCAGTTTTACTCAAAGGGATTTGCCAATATCCCTCAGATAAATCTAAGACGGTAATAAATTTAGTCACCGGTACTTTTTCTACGCGTTCTTCGATATTCGGAGAAGGGGAATATATATATATATATATATATATATATATATATATATATATATATATATATATTCCGTTCTAATGATCCCGTTTAATTTCCTGTAATCAATACATGGACGAGGTTCTTTCCCAGCTACCTCAACTAAAATCATAGGGGACATGTAATCCGATTCTCCTACCTCAATGATTCCTAATTTTAACATTTGATTAATTTCGTTCTTTAAAATTTCATTTTATCGGTGCTACATTCGATAGGGTTTCGTCCTAACTGGTTGATCGCTAACTAACTGGATTTCGTGTTCAACCAGATTAGTTAAACCGGGATTGTTTGAAAAGCCTTTAGAGTATTTATTTAATAATTCGCGCAGTCGATCCATTTGTTTGTCGTTAAGGTGTTTGTTCAACTCGCTAGCCTGGATTACGTCCTCGAAATCATAAACGAGGGAATTGTTTTCTAAGTACGGGATTTCTAATTCCTTTTCTGCGAGAGAGTTTTGCGTTTCATCATTAATAATTACTTTAATGTGTTCTGGCCTTTTGTAATATGGTTTTAGCATGTTTATATGATAGATTTGAGATGCTTCGCGTCTGCTGGGGATTTCGTCTAAATAGTTCGTTTCCGAAATTTTATTTAAGATTGTCCCAGGACCTATGCACTGCACTGCTAATTTATTTGCTCTGGATGTAGCTAACACTAGGACTAAATCCCCATCCTTAAATTAGCGTTTTACTGCATTTTTATCATACCAAGTGTTCCGCATAACTTGCATTTCCCCCATTTTATTTATAGCTACTTCTTGACATCTTTTTAATCTATTTATTAACTTAAACATATATTCAGTGACGAAATCACTTTCTTCTTCCGGTTCGATTACTAACGTCTCTGGGGTTGAAAAATTTTTCCCATACAACAACTCTGACGGTGTATACCCGGTACTTTTGAGAGAGACAGTCCGCAAAGCCAAAAGGATTGACGGAAGATGTTTCTCCCATTCGGAGCCTGCATCTAAACATAAGACTCGTAAGAGTCGTTTCAACGTTCGATGAAATCGCTCAATAGGGTTACTCTGAGGATGATACCCGAAATTATGCCTGACAAGTATTCCGAAATTTTCAAAGAACTCAGTAGTCAGAGCACTAGTAAAAGAAGTACGCTGGTCACATTGTTTTTCACGGGGAAACCCCATCCGACTGAAGATGTTTAACAACGCATCTGTGACACTAACAGAACTAATATCAGACACCGGAATAGCTTCAGGGAATTTTGATGACATGCAAATGGCCGTGATAAGATATCGATTCCCTTTAGATGTGGTCGGGAGAGGCTCACATGCATCAATATTTAGCTTAGTAAAAACCTCCTGAATAACATGGACCAATTTTAGTGGAGCTTTCTTTTTATCATTGGGCTTCCCAGTCCTCTGACACTGATCGCAAGTTTTTACAAACTCTTCCATATCTTTATAGCAATTCGGCCAGGAAAAATATCGGTTTAATTTGTCTTTGGATTTCGTAATTCCCAGGTGTGCAGATGTTCTCTCGTGACACAATGATTTTATTTGGTCGAGCAACCCTTCTGGCACTACTATTAATTTCAACACGTTACCTAACTTATGTTCGCGATTTTTGACCAATAATTCCTTCTCTAGCGAATAAACCTGATTTGTAGCCTGCACTTGACTGACTGCCTGTTCGTATAAGGATTTAATCTCCTCGCTATTTTTTTTGTGTGAGCATTGATTAAATTTTCTCGCGTAACCCTTAGCAGCGCTAATTCCGGAACATATTCCTGGAGTGCAGGTATTAAAATTTCATCCTCTACATCCGAAGAAACAATTATAGCTTCATCTTCCTTTTTCTTAGCATCACCACTATCTACCCCCCCCTTCTTCTATGGCCGTTTTGACTTGAGACTTTGTCTGGACAGCATTCAGTGTTTCGACTGGCAGGAAATTATAGCTAAGTTTCCTTTTATGAGCTCGGCTGTTTTATTTCCAAGCAAATATGAACCGTGTTGGTGTAAGTGATTTCCACAAACCGCTGCCTTAGTTTGCACCGTTCCGAAATTTCCGGAAATTTCCACGACCGCCAAAGGTAAACAAACCAATTCTGAGCTTAACGGTTGTTTTACCCAAACATTTTCACCAGAGAAAGAAGAAGGATTATAGTATTTTGCACATACTAAATCTATTGTCACTCCCGTATCTCTAAAAATGTCTATCTCGTGACCATTGACAGAACCCTTTGTCATATACGAATTAAGAAAATCTGGGTTTTCATATCCTTCAATATTATTGAGAGTTTTCTTCGTTTTGTTTTCTATTAATTTAGGGCAAACGACTTTTATATGTCCGGGCATATTGCAATGATAACATCTCTGTATCACGCGTTTTTCAAAAGTTCTCTCTCTAGTACTCTCCGGAACAGAAGCTCTTAATCTGGGGGAAGTTTTCCCAAATCTATTTTCTTTTTCCTTGACCCCTGAGTATGTCAAAATTTTATCATTCCTGCCCAACCTATCCATGGGTTTCGAATTTACCTTTCGGACGTCCACATAAATATCAAAGAGTTCTGCTATTTGAGTAGCTGATTTAAGGTTTCCCCAATTATCTAAAAAATGATCTTTCATACTAGCACTGGCGCGTTTTTTTAATTGATCTACCACCATTAGATCTTTCAGATTTTGAAACGTATTTATTTCTAAGCCAATCAGCTACTCATATAGATAATTCGTAACTTCAAAAGTGAAATCCTTCCAGGTGCTATCGGATTTCTTCTGGTATTGGACAAATTTTTGACGAAAGACCTCCGGACTTAACTTGAATCTTTTAAGTAATAATTTCTTTACATAATCGTAATTTTCGGCTTGTTCCTCCGGTTCGCGAGCAATAAATTGCATGATCTCTAGGAGTAACAAACCCAATAATTGCCCCACCCACTCTCTCTCTTTTCTAATGACGCCCTTTTAGCCTGGCGTTCAAAAGATCACTACATATAAACTAATATCTGACTGACTAGGATCGAAATCTGGGATCAATTTTTTAAAGTTTAAATTAGAGGTTACAGGACATGTATTTATAGAATCATTTGATTCATCGTTTACCCTAATTCCGGATTCTATTTTAAACCTTTTTAAATCAAATTTCAGCTGTAATTCTTTTTCTTTAATGCCTGCTCCTTTACTAACTCCTCCAATCTTATGTTTTCAGCCCTTTCTAACTCCTCCAATCTCATTTTTCAGCCCTTTCAAACTCCTCCTCCCTTTTTCCATTTGCAATGATATAGTCACATAAAGATTTTTAACAAATTCCTCTTCATAACCTTCACTGTTAGTGATTGCAATTTTTATGCTAGGGAAAGTCATATTTAAGGTGCATTTATTCCTAATTTCTCAGCAAGTTGCAACATATCTTGCTTTTTCCCTTTACCAAGGAAAGCCATTTTTTAAACAATATCAAATAAATGTCACGCAAAATATTGCACTATTGTTACTGTTCTCCATTAATACAATAACACTCTGGTCCCATGCATACACAGAAATACACAAAGAACACTTAACACTAAAAATGATCAAAATCATTCAAGAGACTTAAAACACAATAAATCTTAAGCTAAAATTGCACACAATGCTTGAAATACAATTACAATTCTCTAGAAACAAAATAACACTGTTCCCATGCAAGAAAAAACACTAAGTATTTCAAAATTTGTAAAGAACATTTTAACCAAAATTCCTAATACAATATGCAGTTTGCAACTCAAAAATATAACAGTACTCATCCATTTGAAGTACTCAGCTTGCTGTCAGAAGTAAATTATGTGCAGTAATATGGCACTAGTGGTTTTGAACTCTTCCGTGTGAACAATGGTCCTTTTGACCAATCTTGAATCTTTCACCCTTAACAATAAGTGTGGTCAGTTTGAACAGCCTTGAATTCACTCGTGGCACAGCTTCAAAGGAGAATTCAATCTCAGCACTGCTTCCGAAGACCGCTTTCCCTCCGGACACTCTGGGCGTAAACACTATAGATTACTTTGATGTTCTTTGAGCAAGGCGCTCTCCTTCTTCGAAGCTGAATTCAATCGCAGCACGGCTTCCGAAGATGTCTTTTTCTCCTTGCGTTGCGGTCCGTCCGTAAAAACCCAAAATTTCCTCCTCTCACGGGTCCTGAATGGTAACGTGGCCGCGGTAGCCGAGTGGTATAGGTATCGGACTGTGGCTTGCTTTGTCACAGGTTCGAGCCCAGTACCACTAAAGACCCGCCGTGTAGGGCAGCGATGCACGTTAAATCTGTCGAGAGCTGAAACGTCCTCCCGTTGGTGTGGTGTGGTAGTTAGGAGAGGGGGGTGCCAGCTCAGGTGTCGTCCACGTCACTTGACCATGGTTCAAAATTACGTGGTCCGTCGCCAAAAGCCCTCGTGTAGCTGAACAGTGCGACGTTAATATTCAATCAATCAATCAACCTGAATGGTAACTTTTTATACCAAAGCGCTGCCACCAAATCTCTAAGCTGTAACGTTTGAAAGAATAACGGTAGCGTATTCTTGGTTAATTTAAATATGGAATTTATTTACGTCACAACTATTGAATATTATTTACTGAATGATACATTAAAATTATTAAACTTAATTAAAAATTGTCAGAGTCCAATATTTTATGAGAGGAGAAACCGTTGGCTACGGCTCCCTTGTAAGTTAAAAGCATCTCTCTTCTCTCATCTTCCGGTCGACGGTGTTCGATTCCTCGGGGGTCAAAAAGAGGTTGCGCTGCAGCTGCAAGAGGCACATGGGGGTGTCGGGTCCAACAAAGACGCCAACCGCTGTTGATGTTTGGAGAAGCGACGTTACACTGGGCAATCTGCTATTTTATATAGTTAGACAAATTATCGTTTTTTAAGTATATTCTTTCGTTTCATTTTTCTTATCTTAATCAATGCTTTCAGTTTTTTAAACATGATTATTTCATTATAAATGCAAAAAAAAAAATAAATAATAAAACACAAAACACTTTAAAATTTGAAACCTTTTCAACTTTCAAACCACTAAAAATGACAAAATTTAAACTTCATCAAATAATTTGAAACATTTTCTTACACTTTGATAAAAATAATAACGAAAAAAAAACTAATTAAGATCTATTAGTTTTTTTTCTAGATTTCAAACCCCCAAGTGTTCAGGTAAGTTTACGTACAGTGCCTAGTTATATATTGTTAAATTACATCGAATTACAATTGAATTTTAAGTGCTTGAACTTCAGTTTACATCAAAGACAACATGAATGAAGATTTTCCCACATTTATAACTTGAATGTTTGAATAAATGGTAATCAAAAATATACGGAAACATTTACAGTAGACATTTATGCATATAAATAAACATAAAAATCAATTTTAAATTCGAGCTATTCAAAAACATTCAAATTATTCTTCAAAAATATCTATTTATGCAAAATACCTCAACATTTATCTTTTTTTAAAGGCTAACTGAATAAGTAATTAAAATCTGGATATTTTTTGAAATCTCGACCGTATAATGCTAGAAATTTTATGTTCGAAATTCCCTTTGAAATTTGAAAAAAAAAATGTATCGCGCAGTTAAAACTTATTTACCATAAGTTCTATCAATTCTTTGAGTATAATATAAATTTCAAATTTTATTATATAGCTTTTTTGGTATTTTTTAATATATTTCGAAGATTTCATACAATTCAGTTGAAAACTGCATGCAAGGAGCAAAAAATATACTAAAAGGAATGACGAATATACAAAAAAGTTTTACATAGAAGCAAGACTGAGAAGCTGAAGCGTAGGAATGAAACTTTTTGAGTATATCTGAAGTAGTTTTCGAAATATTTATTTTAAAGTTCAGAAAATTTGTGTGCGTTATGTTATACTTAATATTAACTAAATGATTAAAATAATTTGTTAATAATAGTCATGTAATCGTTTGATGGCACATTCATATACTAATAAAAATTATAATTAATTATAATTTGAACAATTATAATTAATATAATTATTCGAATGTCAAGAATTTTATGTAATTTTAAATTCAGGCATTAAGATATTGATGTAGAAAATATAAAACGACCATCTAAAATACATGAAAAATGCAGTCTGCTATAAAATGATCTTGACAAACAAAATACGGCATTTTCACTTACTATGGCAGAGCCGCGGATTAGTCAGGGGCGATCTGGAAAAACAGAGAGAGAACCGCGGTTTTGATGGATGCTGCTCTAGCTTTTAAAGTTCTCAGGAAAAAAATATATATATAAATTACAAATGCAAAAATAAGTCTTGTAATTTTCCATACATTTTTATAACAACGAATTGTGGAATTGGCTTCCAATACATTGTTGTGTTTGACAATATCTAAGGTAACCAAGCCTACTTTAGATAGATTTGTACTACTTTTTCGTAACCGTATTTCTTTTAAAATTAATTCATGCAGCCAAAATACACCTTTTGCACTCTTAAAAATTTATATAAACTATAACGGTTAATTTTAATTTATGCAACTTGTGAAATGTTTATAATTAACCATTTCCGTCTAAACAGTTTACATGAAAAAAAAAGTTTGGACTCCCTCATTCATTAGGGAATTATATAAGATTCTAACATTAAGTTTTTTTTTTCACCGAATAGGGTCGAGCGGTAGTGTATCGTGCTTCCACACCACAGGTCTTGGGTTCTATTAACGGGCTGGGCAAGGTCGACTCTGTCTTTCATCCCCGCTACATTGGGTCGATAAATGAGTACCAAGCTTGCTTGTAGTCTTAAACACTGAAGGTCTCTCTTCAGACAGACCACCAAATCGGGACATCTGTTGATGCACCTCAGCGCCCAATGGTCACGTATATTGGGATGGGCATAGAAGTTCCTGGCCCTCATGGATTGTTGTGCCACTGAGTTTGAGTTTTAAATTTGAAAATTGCCTCACTTTGGGGATATCCTTTAGATAAACATGTATTTCCACTCATTTGCAATTAAACATTTTCTTTCAATTACGTTTATTTCAGAAGGAAGTTTGATTTTTCAAATGTATTTGCTTAATAACATGTATATTTGTGTATTATATTAAAATTTTGATCAATCCAAAATTACATGTTTTTTGCTCCTCTAAAAGCTTTTAGAATTTTAGAACTAATCTTACAATCCATATACGTTTTATAGTAGTATATTTAAAAATGATAAAGACATTTTTACGACTGTGTGAGCTTTGATGCCTCGTTCATAAATATAAAAAATTGCATTCAGCTACAGTTTTTAAAATGTACAGAAATAAGTGGAGGAATCGGATATTTACATATTATGAATATTTTTGACTGCAGTAAGATATATTTATATTTCAGTTTCTTTACAATTTGAATAGAAGTTGTAAACCTTTTTGCGAATAGTTTGATATTGAATATAAACCCATAGGCTGTTTAGTATTGTAAAGTGTTTTATTTTGATACCAGCACACATTAAAATAAGACTCGTTTGCAGTTATATCATCAGCTTCAGTGATATTTAAATTTTCAAAAATAGTCTACTCGTACGAAAACATTCTTTCAAAACTACACACCACATCTCATACTATGTCTTCCATACAGCAGGAAATATTTATGTATACTCAAAAAATTTATTACACGATACATTTCAAAATGTTAAAATTGTTTTTAAAATTTGGTATGGATACATTGTGGAAATGTCGGTTAACTTCTCTGAACAAAATTGCTTTAGGTGTACTGTTTCGAAAGACAAAATTAATTAGTGAGAACTTTTCTCACAATAGAATTTGTAATGACTGAATTGTGTGAAAATGTAGTTATCGATGTGTGACATTTTTTCCTTGTAATAAAAGAAACAGAAAGATAAGAAATTAAACATGAGTAGAAAATTGTTAGAAGTATTGTCATGTGCATTTGAAGAAGTATATCCCCCATTAAAATTAAAAATTTTTGACTGAATGTGTGCTATGTCCATCACAAATGCCGATGTAGAAAAGAAATTTTTATTTAATACAAGAAGTTCGAAAAGGAGAACACTAGGAATGAAAATTTAGATTTTTTCCGAAAAATATTCAGTCAACATAAAAATATCATTTATATGATTTTAATTAAAATAAATTAAAAGTATTGAAATCCTTTTTTATGTTATTTTAAATTAAAAATATAATTGAATAGAGAAAGATCGATTTTATTTCATAAATATAATAATCGTATGTATATCACCGTATGCACCATTTATTGTCTTATTATTTAAAAAAAAGAGATAGGGCCTTTGCTCTTTTTACCTCATTACTTTTTTAAAAAACAGGAAAGTGAGCGCGTGTTCTTACTCTGATATTCAAAAATGAATACAGGATGCTTTTTTCTGGTTCAAATCGCAATACCAAATAATATATTTTTTTAATTTTTAAAAAATGACAGAAAATTAAAACTTGTTTGAAGAAAATATAATTATTTTTCAACTTCTAACACACTATTTATTTCATTTTTTCCTTTTTTTTTACCCTTCATTTTGTTTTAATTTTATTGTCACTGAACATATAGGAGAAACGACCGACATACAAGATTGCCCAAGGCAACTTAACACCTAGCTGTAAATGATTGATCTCTTGGTTCTTACTTGACAAAGGGACCGAACTAAGTCATAAAATTGACCCCGTTCGACCTCCCAAGTTTTAAAAGGGGGAAAAGAAAGAAGACTGTTGCATTTTTAAAGCGACCGGCAAAATAACAGTAAACGCTTTCGGAATAACTTTTAGGAGGAAGCTAACCACCCAGAGGGTTAAAATCTTTCTTATGCAACGGCGTATTATTGTAGTTATGAAGAAGAAATGTGGTATTTAAGTAATTCAATAGATGTGGCAACTATAATAGATATAGTATAGCAGTATTTTCATTTGAAGAAAATATCTTTGAGGAGGTGATGAGGAAGAATCGAATGATGACGAGTATAATAGCAAGTATGAATCCTCTACTAAAATCTATCCAGATAATTCAACTGAAGGTACAATTATCAGCCTAGAAAAATGACCACATCGTATTCAATTGCATATAATTGTTAGCCTATGACAATATTTTTAGTACTGTGGAACATTGCGACAAAAAATGTGCAAACAATTTTTTTAGTTCTCAAAAACCACCTACAATATATGAAACCAGACGCTGATTTCTAAAGTGCTTGGGATTTTGATTTACAGAAGAATGTAAAGAAAGCAGAAACCAACACACATACAAGCAATGCTTCTATAAAATTTTTAAACAAACTAATATCCAGAGAAAACGTTGCACTCACTCACGACGAAGACTAAAGATGTGTATAAACAAGGCAATGAATGTCCTACTATAAAGAACAGAAAAAATTTGTTTACTTGTAGAAAGTGTAATATAAACATATTGTATTTCCTAATTTTCTTCTTTTTTCACCTTTGTATGCAAATTTTACGTTGAAAATAGAATGTAAACACCCTTGGGTACACGATATCCAACACGTGAAATATCGTTCGTTTTATTACCGCGTGAAGTGGAGGGTTAAGAACTTCCGCAAAATGAAAATATTCTATTCATCTAATATTTGCCTCTTATCAAAAAATTTCAATCAAACTTTGAACTCATTTTTAATCACAAGAAATGCTTAAAATTTAATATGTGATATGTATGTGATAAGTAACACATACATTTGTTTGATATATAATCAGTTTAAAATTTAGGGAAATTCCGTAAATGGACATATTTTTAAATTAACATGTAAAATAAATAATCCATTTAGTGTGAAACACTAATAAATAAAATAAAAAGCATATTCATCAACAGCCAGCCTAAAAATATCATAAACCAAACCAATAATGTTTTTATTTCGAATTGGTAAAAATTTGTAATTATTAGAGATTTTTCTGTTTATTTTGACATATTTGTAGACATATTTTTCATTTAAATACATAAAATAAATAATCCATTCATTAGTATGCACTAATAAATAAAATGAAAAGCATGTTCAACAACAGACTAAAAATATGTTATACCCAACCAATGATGTTTTTACTTCGAGCTAGTTGGCGTTGTCAGGTGTTGGCTAGTTGGCGTTGGAGGTGTGCCACCTCCCGCCACGCTGCGTCAAATGTGCAGGGCCCCATGCGGCCAAAGACTGCACGCTGGAATTTGAAGCACCCATGAGGTGCGCTAATTGCTCGGGCGCGCATGCGGCAAATTGGAGCCGCTGCCCAAAACACCACTCAAATGCCAAAAAGAACGGCAAATTCAATAAAAACAGGGCCCTAAGCCAGTGCTTCTCAAACTTTCAATACTGGCGCCCCCCTTTTCAATCACAATTTTTATCGCGCCCCCCCCTTATACATTAATAATGTACTAAATGCAATAATACTGCAATTTGACGCTAAAGCTACAATCTTTATTATAAACCGTACAAATTCATGACATAAGTATTAAATTTTGTATATGTTACTTTTAAGCAAAAAAAAAAATTAAGTAATAGGATAATTATTATATTATTTTTCCTTTCTCTAATTTTTAAATTGGAACATATTGCAAAATGCGGTGGCTGCTTAGAAGACAAAATATAGATATCAGCTAAATGTAGAAAAAGAACTCAGAGGGTCAATTTCTAATCATAAGCATTCCTTTGAAAAACTTTGCTCTGTAAGACAAGCCCATGGAAGTCGCTAATACTTATTAAACTTGTTGTTAATTTAGCATTAATTAATTAGTAATAAAATACTCTTGTGCAGCACTGATACATTAAAAGTATACCGGCTGAAGTGCCCGCTCTTTGCACAAGTCATTTATAAGAAAATAAAATATTATTGATATAATTGCTTAATTGTGTGTGTGTGTGTGTAAGGGAGAGAAAGCCAAGTGCGTGACAATGTTTACAAAAAAGTAAAATGATTTTTTTTAAATGATTGCTCAAATTATAATTAGTTTTAAGCGAACTGTAATTTTAAGCCTCAAAGAATTAGCATTTAGAATTGTGATGTTGAATAATGAACAATAAAAAAATTCTGATGAAGAATAATTGTATTATTTTTAATATTTAAAGCGAAAAGACTTCAAATGTTTTAATCTTGGAGCAGGTGCGCACCCGATACTAATGGTCGAGCGGGGTTATTGTGAGTCACCCCAATAATTTTTATAATTATTTTAATAGTACGCAATAAAAATCGTAATTCCAGTGAATAATTTAATTAAGAGAAAATATACTCACCTACTTTCAAGGACACAGAAAATATTCCGGAAAAAAGTTATCACACTGGGAATTCAGACAAAACAAGTACCTTAAGATCGTAAAAAAACGTCTGTCACTCCCATAAAAGAGGGAGATATGTGACAAATATATTTTAGTTCACATTAAGATTGTCAAACAGGAGGATAGTGTCAGGGCCATTGGTAACAATTAAACAGTTTTGCCAGAATTACCGATTTCGTGTACTCTGCTCGGCTTGACCACTCTCGGATTAAAAGTGTATTTATTACAATATGGAAGCTCTAAAAAAATGATGTAAAACGTTTTTCATTATGCTTGTCTTAGTAATCCTTCAAACTTCCCTAAATGAAAAAACAAATACATAAGAGCAGGGACGTAACTAACCGTACAAGTAAGCTCGAAGGTCAAACCGTAGCAAATACATTCTGCTGCCTACAGCTGATGGCAATAATATATAATAGTGATGAACTTTTTATCTTCCTAAAATTTTTTATCATTATGGGTCTGGGTTTTGTCTTTCCTCGGAATGAGTTGCATTTTCCCTTTGAAAAGAAAACGTAATAAAAAAATCTCTCATCATGGGATTACAGCAAATCGAATAAAACGTTTTTTTTATTTGGTTATAGTATCAAAGATAGCTAAAAAATGAGGTTTTTAAGTAGAAGCTTTTTTTTTTATTTTTGATTATGTAAAATCGCAGATAATATATATATATATATATATATATATATATATATATATATATATATATATATATATTATTTCCGTGTAAATGTGTATATTTTTTATTTTGTCAGAAAATATTCTGTTTTACTTCTGTCTAGTAAATAATTTTTTTTAAATCTTTTATTTTCGATATGCTCGCGCCTCCCTTATAGGTTTATCGCGCCCCGGGGGGCGCCCCACAGTTTGAGAAACACTGCCCTAAGCCAAGTAACAACCCAAATAAAAAACTACAGCACAGGCACCTCGACCTGATATTTCAAAGTCGAGAAAAGTCTCGCCCAATCTGGACTACTCTAAAGTAGTCCAAAATAAAATTCCCAAGGAGCATGTTAGCCCCCTTCAACCTTAAATTCAGGAATTAGACCGGCCCCTAGCAAAGATGCCAGCATAAATGCCGGCCTCCTAAAGGATTTGCTTGAAGTGATAGAGGAATCTCCCTCTATCGACAAGCAGACCTTCTGCAGGGCGTTTAAAAACTCTCTTTTTCTCTCTCTCTGCGCTCCGCTCGGCATCTGCGGACGTAGATAAAACATATGTAATTTTCGAAGCCTATTGCAGGCTTCGCTCCCTCCAGGCTTAACTTTCCCCGCTCACGTGAGTACTTCCTTAAAGATTGGATTTTGGAATGCAAGTTCCTTGCGTAACAAAATCCATGAGGTACGCGATTTTGTTTCGGAGCAAAACCTTGACATGTTCTTGGTCCAGGAAACCTGGCTTGAGCCGGGTATCGACCCCCAGATCGCAAACTATCGTCTTACTAAAGACGATAGAATCGAAATTCCCCATACCGTAACGCGAGGCGGCACGGCCATTTATTATAAAAATGAGATCGTGCACCACAGGGTTCCCCTTCCTAATTTACAAGGAACGGACGCCACTGCGGTGCAAATTAAAATTAATAATTTCCCTCCCATTAATATTGTATCGGCCTACGTTCGAAGAAGAGTAGGCCATAGTTTCCAGTAGAGGATTTTAAGAAAATTTTCAATTCTGGCAGTAATTGTATCATCGCTGGTGACTACAACGCAGCTCATGTGAGTTGGCACAATGCCAAGTCGACCCGTTTCGGGCCAGCGCTGCATAGGCTAATCCGCGACCTTCGGGGAGCGAAATTAGTCGCACCGCAGACTGCCACACACCTCCAATCGCGTCAGCGGTTCGGAAGTGTCATCGACTTGGCGGTGTTCAAACACATTCCTTTCAACCATAGTGTCAGAGTTATTAATGATCTCAGCTCTGATCACTACCCCGTAATTCTTGAAATTAATTTAATTACTTCAATTATTAAAAATCCAGAGCAACTTTCAACTAATTGGTTTAATTTTAAATTTGCTCTTAATAAGAAACCCCTCCCCACTGTTGAGCTCACCAGCAATGATAATATTGAGTTAGCTATTTCTGAACTCAATCAAAATTTCACTGAGGCTTTCGTTGAGGCCTCAAAACCAAAATTTAATAATGCTCCGAAAATCCTCTCCCCGAGATTAAATTCAAAATTTATCAACGAAACAGGTTACGGAAATTTTGGCAAAGAACTAGGTGTCCTAGTATTTATTCTCAATTCCGTACCCTCAGTCGTGAGATAGCAAAGGATATTCAAACTTATTCCCGCGACCAGTGGGAAAAGCACATTGAGGCGTTATCGCCCGTTGACAACACTCTTTGGAGGAAATCCTCTTTATTACGTAAGCCTTTTCAATCCATTCCCCCCTTGAAAGGGGCTCTTGGCAGTATCGCGATAACCCCTATTGAAAAGGCGGAGGTTATCGCAGACAGTTTGCAAGTTCAATTCGAACCCAACCACGTCGCTGGTCGAGAACTTTTCGACCAACGCATACACGATGAAGTTACTAACTTCATCAATACCCCACACGTTCAAGAAATTGAACCGACCACTCCAACGGAAGTCTTATCTTACGTACAGAGACTCAAGCCCAGGAAATCCCCGGACTTGATCAGATTTCTAATCGTATGATTAAAAACCTCCCCCTTAAATTCCTTCTATTTATCACTCTGCTGATAAATCAACTTTTTAAAAATAATTATTTCCCAAATTCATGGAAAACTGCCGTGGTCATTCCTATCCTAAAGCCGGATAAAGATTCGGCTTTACCCTCTAACTACCGTCCAATCTCATTACTTTCTTGTTTGAGCAAAGTATACGAGTTCGTGCTTTTGCAACGTCTGAATCAACACTGCGCTGCTTTTAATTTTATTATTCCTCAGCAGTGCGGTTTTCGACCCAAGTGCTCGACAGTTCATCAACTGCTCAGAGTAACGGAGTTGATTCACAGTGGCTTTGCCAAGCACGAGGCCACGGGTATACTTTTTCTGGACATAGCCAAAGCCTTCGATAAAATTTGGCATGATGGCTTACTAATCAAGCTCATACGACTTGACTTTCCTCCCCCCCTGATCAAGTCCATTCATAGCTTCCTCTCCGATCGTTCTTTCCGAGTGAGAGTAGATAAAACGCTCTCCTCGCCTCGACCAATCAGAAGCGGCCTTCCGCAAGGAAGTTTATGTTCGCCTCTGTTATTTACTCTGTACGTAAATGATATGCCGCAAACTGATCTATCGCATTTAGCAATGTTTGCCGATGATACTGCAATTATCACACAGAATAAGAGATTTTCCGTTGTGATCTCTAATCTGCAACACTACGTATCCTTGCTAGAACTCTGGCTTACAGACTGGAAAATAAAAGTTAATGCCAGTAAAAGTGCTTGCCTCATGTTTACGAGTAGACCCCGACTACCAGTCGGTTTAACCCCCGTCCAAATTTTTGGCCAACCCGTCCCCTGGGTACGTGTTGCAAAGTACCTAGGGTTGTTTCTAGACGCAAAATTAATTTTTGCCCACCACATAGAACAGACTCGCAAAAAAGCGCAGGCTGTTCATGCCGTTCTCAAACGGCTTATCTCCCGAAGGAGTAAACTTGCGATCCGGCATAAGGTTTTGCTCTATAAATCTATAATCCGACCGGTCATGTCGTACGGATCACAAATTTGGGGATCCGCCGGCATGTGCCACTTAAAGAAGCTACACACGCTGACGAACTCATTTTTGAGACAAATCGTTAATGCTCCTTGGTTCGTACGCAATGAAGTCATTTATCGTGATCTAAAAATTAAACCATTTTTACCTCACATAAAGAACCTTTCTAAAAGGTTCTTCGATAAACTTCCTTCTGTTCCCAATGAGTTAATTAGAAACCAGCCTGCATACGATCCCGCAGTGCCATCGTCTCAAAAACGCCCCAGAGCGCTTCTTGAGCACGACTTTATAAATTTCCCCCAAGCCAAAAGGCTTAGGGTTTAAAATTATTGATCATTGGGAACTTATTTTAAATTTTAAATAACTTATTATTTAACTTAAACTTTCTACTTAAAGATTAAATACTCTCAGTCTAGCAAGTAATTCGTAGCTCCGCGCCGAGAATCGCGGAATTAAAGTTTTTCCGAAGCAGCGATCACCGCGGTCGGAATCCAGGAGGGTGACCTCATTGGATTCAATTGTGCGGTGTTCACGCTTCAGCTTTCCTTTTCGGCCACCAGATGGAGGCACGATCCTGTACTATCTAGAGCTCTCTTAAAATTCGTTTCACGTCCAGCAATCATTAATTAAATCGTTCCTTCGAACGACCGCTTATATTTCTGAGAACTGGACATTCCATATCTACATCTATCAATTATTATTCATGATTGTATCACTTATATGACTTCATTGCGTCATTTTTTCCTAAAACCGATGTTCATTTTTCTATCTTGTTTAGTCCTACCCCCACTCCCCTTTATCCCGGCAAGAGTGCAAGTTGATTCATTAAAATTTTTTATTCAAAATTTGTATTCTCCCCCCTATTTTGCATGAGATCTTTTGAATTTTAAATTCAAGATCTCCTTTGCTCGGGTCGTTTATTTTCGGATCGACCCAATCCGTTTCACGCCCACTTCTCTGCGAGCGAACGGCCTCGGCCAATCAGATCGCAGGAAAGTGGTGCGACTGTTCCTTCGGCCGACAGATTCATTCTGTCGCCGTTCCAGCAGATTTGTTCTGCCCATTTTAATTATATCTTTTAATTTTAATTTTAAGTAAATTCATTAATTCGGCTCTTAATTCTAAAATTCTGATGAGGAGGTACGTCCCGTTCCGGGACAGGCACTCCGTAATTTACATGCCACTTGCCACTTGCCACTCTCTACTATTTCACCCAAGACAGCAAACGAACTGGAATGATTACAACATTTTTTTGTACCACAATAGATTTTTAAGAACAATAGTGAATTATAATCATTATTTGTTTTAGAATTTCCAACTGTACCATTTTAATGATTCAACTATTTAAATATTATTTGTAGCGGATTTATAAAATCCAGTTTTCAAAGACCCGCACTTTTTTTGACTAACACGTTTAGGTAATAAAAATTCATTTAAATAATAAGAATAAAGATATTTAAATAAGTGTTTGATTTTTTAATTAAATAAAACATCTGATGAAGTGAAAGAATTCAAAATATTTTTTATGACTTTTCTTTTAATGGAAAATTGAAAGAAAAGAAGAATGTTAGTCGAGTCGGTAGGTAGTTTTGTCAGAAAGAGTTAGGAAAAAAATAATGAAGATTCTCACCTGTTTGTTTAAAGAAATAACGATTTTCGTGGCTAAATTTTTCTGAAACAAAGTTACTAATAGTTGAAAAGTAAATTTGAGTACATTGATGAAAAAGGCTCATGAATGAAAAGCTCGGATCCCTGTTTCCAACCTAACTATAGTTCAACAATCTTTTTGGGAAAAAATAATCTTTCTGGATGGCTATCATATCTACAAAGTTACCAAAACAGGACATATAGCTACAGAACTGCCAATTTAATAATATTATTATCACCACTTTTTTTAAAATTTTTAATAATTAGTACTTAAAAATACAGCAACAGTCTTAAAAACGAGGTAAAACCGATTCGGTCTTGAGACTCGATACAGTGCAGTCGCGTCTCCTATACGCTCTGCACGGACTCTACGACTACCTGCCACTACGGCAAATGCTACAGGGCTGCCTGCGCAACCCACCCCCTGCACCCATACTAAAAGAGCATCTGACTTTTGCAGCCCTTTTCAGGGCTATTTAGTCTAAGCAGACTCTATTAATAATTTTCTCCCTCTCCCTCACGTTGACGACTCGGAAATGGCAAATCTTCCTACCGATATGGAATTGGAATTGGCACTATCACAAAGGAGTGAAACTAGGTCACCATCGCCTCAATCCCAGCTCACACCATGCGAGCAGTTAAAGTACAACAAGGCCCAACTGGCAAAAATGGAGACATTCCGTAAATGCAAACAGGCCTGTGTTGACGCTTTAAAACAGATGCCGGATCACTACCCAGAGGAGCCATTCTTCGTTCGAGCGCTCACGGAGCTGCAAGAGATCGAAGAAACCATCTCCATGGCGGTAAGTGATATTGACTCATATGACCCATGTACTATCCCTGGCTGCCCACATCATGAAAAAACTCCCCATAATTCTCCTAGCAAGTTGACACAGTCAACCCCTAAAGTTCAAACTCAAAATAATAGTTACGGAAAGAGGAAGGATAATTCGAACTTCGAATATCCCCCAAATAGAAAACTGCAAGAAAAATTAATCTTGAATCCCCAGATAAAGAGGAGATCACCATAGTAACTCCAAATAAATTCAATATTCCAAAGGAACTTCAACCTAATAACGTAGAAAACCCAGGTTCTACTACCGACGAACGTAACACCAACTCTCAAAGAGTAGAGAACGGCTCGACCAATCAGGTTCCAGCCCAAAATCAGCTCCCCGCCCCATCATGCTCTTCATCGATGAAGAATTTAAGTTACAAAGCTCAAATGGCCGCTATTTCTAAAGAATTCCCGAAAATCAGATCCCGATTAACGGGAGAGTATTTAAAATTTACACTGATACTGCAGAAGAACGCAGATCAGCAGTTCAACTGCTGAAAAAATTAAAATACCAATTTTATACATTCAAGTCAAAAGCCGAACGCCCCATAAAGGTAGTTATAAAAGGCATCCCCGTAAGACCGACCCAGAAGAAATCAATCAGGACCTAGAGCTACTCGGCTACACGCCGGACAGGGTCAACCAATTAATCGGCAGAAAAACAAACGCACCCTACCAATCTTTTTAATCACCCTCCCCAGAAACCTAGACAACCTAAAAATTTTGACTTAAAAACCCTAGGATACCTCAGCGTCAGAGTTGAGGGTTATGATGGAAGAGGTGTAACCCAGTGTTACACCTGTACAAATTCAATCATACCTCCGAAAATTGCCATCTTAACCCAAGATGCCTGAAATGTGGCGAGAACCACATAACCCGTGACTGTCCGCTAAAACAAAAGCTAGAGACAGCGTATTGCATCAACTGCAATATTTATGGCCACATGGCAAACTACAGAGGATGCCCTTCATTCCCCAAACCCCCCAAAGGAGCCGCCAAAAACAATAGGAACTCCTACACAAATATTTACAATAGTTTGGTTAGGCCAAACATCTCTTATGCCCAAGCAACAACTGGAGCAAATAACGCAATTAACCCCCCACAGATGGCGACACGAGAACCTGGGTTTTCAGCACAAACTGAGACCAAAAAACCTAACCCCCCAAATAACAGATATAATCACAATAACTTTCCAAATTTTAATAACAGAAATAGCAATTTAATTTTAATAATAACCAAAACAATAATAACTTTAATGTTCAAGCCACACTGCAAATGACAATGCATTGTCTAATGCAGTTATCTCAAATTCTATGCAATAATAACAATATGAACAATAACCACAAAAATTAAACCCAAATCAAATGTACGCCCAAATAGAGGCATCTTGTAATAATTTTAATCATGTATAGTTCCTCCCCGATTGGTCTCAGTTTGTGTTCATGGAACGCAAACAGATTGCTAAGAAAATATGCCGAACTTCGTATTTTTATAGAGAAGCACTCCCCAGATATTCTTCTTATACAAGAAACTCACCTGAGACCTTCTCACAACTTCAATATCGCAAACTACACATGCCATAGAAATGACAGAATTTCAGAAGGAGCGCGTACCGCAGGTGGAACTCTGATCCTCGTTAAAAACTCTATAAAGCACTACTGCCTCCCCACCCCCCACTTCGAGCTCTAGAAGCAACTAACATTATACTAACTCCCCACAGCATGACCCCATCTCTATTACTTGTGTTTATATCCCCCTTCTTCCGATGAAAGCTTATTTACAATAGATATCGAGCATTTTATTCAAACTGCTAATAACTGTATTCTCTTCGGAGATTTTAACGCTACTCACAATGCATGGAACTGTAATAATAACACAACCAGAGGAAGGCACCTCTTTAACTTCGCCAATATGCTAAATTTAAATATCGCCTATCCCCCTACCCCTACTAGATTTGGTTATAACTCCGCTAATACAATTGACATAGCACTAATTAAGAACTTCTATTATCCTTTCACCATTAACTCTATCGACGATTTATCATCCGATCATAACCCAGTATTCCTAAACTTCAGCTTTAAATTAGCAATTGAGCCCCCTAACCCCAGAGCGGTCTCCACCGACTGGTATTCTTTCAAAAATAATCTAAATAATAACCTTTCTTTATTTGATTATCACCCAAACGATATTAATAATACTAACGATTTAGAGCAAAAAATCTCAGAGTTCACCGACGCGGTCATCGAAACTCATAGCCACGCCTCCCGACCAATAGAAATCGACAAACGAAACTTCACTCCACTACACATTAATAGACTACTAAAACTCAAAAACCACCTTCGTAAACGTTATCACCAGACACTCAACCCAATTTTTAAAACATATTACAATAGAGCACAATCAGATTTCAAAAAAGAACTCAAAAAATACAACGATGACATTTGGCAAAAAAGATTAGAAGCACTCAACACCACAGACAACAGCCTTTGGCGCACACAAAGATTTTTCAAAAATAAAAGATCCAAAATCCCTTCTCTCAACTGTGCAACTGGTACGGCAGTCACAGATCAGCAAAAAGCTAACCTACTAGCTACTAATCTTAAAAATAACTTTATTGAAAATGAACGCGAAAATGATTCCTATAACCATAATGACGAAAATATTAACTCCACCGTAAACAACTTTCTTTCCACCCCTCCTACCACTAACATTGAACCTGCCCTTCCTGACGAAATTATTCACTACATTAAGCATGTTAACTCCAAAAAAGCTCCTGGTAAAGACTTAATCACTAATCGCATGTTAAAAAATTTCCCCATTAAACTCATCCTTATTTTAACTATTCTAGTCAACAAAATCCTCAAATTTAATCACTTTCCAGATAACTGGAAAGAAGCTATTATTTTTCCAATTAACAAACCTGGCAAAGATCCTCACTTAGCAACTAGTTACAGGCCTATATCCCTTCTTTCTACAATCGGTAAACTTAACCGAATCCATTATTCTCCTTAGATTAAAAAACTTCATTAATTCAAATAATCTTCTCAATCCTAATCAATATGGTTTTACTACCAAACTGTCTACTTTACACCCACTCTTAAGATTAACTGAGCATATCTCGGAAGGTTTCCAGAAAAAGAAAAGCACGGGCGCGGTTTTCTGGATATCCAGAAAGCCTTCGACCGTGTTTGGATTAATGGACTCACTTTCAAACTAATTTCTTATAATATTCCTCCCCCAATGATTCACCTCATTCACTCTTATCTCACTAACAGATCCTTCAAAGTCAGAATTAACGAGACTCTCTCAAACAAGCACCCTGTAAATGCAGGGTGTCCACAAGGTTCTTTGCTAGGCCCCCTACTATTCAATCTTTACATTAACGATATTCCTGAATATTCACTAACAAAAATTAACCTCTACGCTGATGACACTGCCATTCACGCAACATTCAAAAATCTAACTACAATTTCTTTTGCTATAAACAAACACTTACTACACCTTCAAAACTTCTATGACAAATGGAAAATTAGCATAAACGTAGAAAAATCAACAGCCATAATTTTCACGAAAAACATTGCCTACCACCACCAATCACCATGTACAATAAACAGATTCCATGGTCTCAGGAAGCCAAATACCTTGGCATAATTTTTGATACCCACCTTACTTGGAAACAACATATTACATACGTTCGCGATAAGTTCCGGAGAATTATGTTTAAACTCTTCCCCCTAATAGGCCGGAACTCACATTTAAGTATAGAAAACAAAGTGCTTCTCTATACAGCCGTTATGCGTCCCATCTTAGCTTATGCAAGTCCAGTTTGGGGTTATGCCGCTAAAACTAATATAAATAAACTAGATACCTTACAAAACTCTCTCATTCGTATGATCGTCAATGCAACCAGATATATGCGCAATGACGACATTCGCAAAGATCTTAAAATTAATAGTTTTAAAGCATATATTCAGAATAATGCAATTAACTTCTTTACTAATTTGGATTTTATCAATAATGTCAATATTCAAAACTTAATTCCTTATACTCCAAATGACAATACAAAAAGGCCAAGAAGAATACTTCTTGATTCTTATAATCCTCCGTAATTTTTAACATTGTGCAATTTGCACACCATATTGCTAAAATTAATCTTTTAATATTTATCTTTTAAAATTCTATCTTTTAAAATTTTGTCATTATTTTTCTCGGCTCTCCCCACTGGACTTGCTCCTCCCCATTTACAATTTCACAGCCCGATGGGCAGCCAACCTGAGTCAATTATCACTTTACCAGCACCCAATCAGAGAGCAGCCTCTAAGCTCTCAGCCATGCCAAAAAACTTTGAACATCACCCATCCTGATGAAGCACGTTTGCCACGCCTCCCTGATTCCATCGACCAACCAATCACCGCCATGCCACAAAGCAGAATGTAAAACTCCACTTTCGCCAAGCCCAACATCAAAGCTATCCAGATAAGGGATTGAGTACACATAAATATTTCCCAAAACGAGCAAAAATCGATGTTTATGATAGACTGAATACTACAGATAAACCCCAGAAGGGATAAATCATCGATGCAAGTAGTCTGAATGGACGATTAGGTTTTTCTTTTGAAAGGAGAAAAATTCAATTTTCCCCTTCCATCAAATGTTAATGTTTTAAATGTTGCTTTTCGATTCTAAGCCACACCTGATTTTCAGAAGCATTAATACTGGAAAATATTGCGGCTTAGATTTGAATAAATACGGTAGTGGTATCGTCAACTTTAATTCAGATAATTGGATTATCCTAATAGATACTATTTTAGCTCGGAATATTTTATTATAAAGATTAAGCTGCACTTTTTAAAAATAAATATGCAATTAAGAGTTTTATTTAGTCATTTACTGTTCGTTTGGGTAATACTTCCATAATCATGAAAAATAATTTGTAAAAAAAATCTTTATGTTTTAACGAAAAATTCAATATTGGACCTTGTACTTTCTCTGTCGATGGATTTAAAACTTTTATAGACTTGATTTCTGAAACTATATATTTCTTGGTTCCATCAAGATAAATTTTATCAGCATGAGTGGACATCTGATTTTATATTAAAATTTTTTTGCAGGGTCATTAATTAAACATTTAAAAATATTGTAAAATACCAAACACTTCGCATAAATATTTGCGGAAGATCCTTGCTTATGAAAATATCATACTAATTTCACTGCACTAATTTTTTAAAAAAGACAAAGTGATATTGATGAAGTTATTTAACAGACAATGACAATATTCTATTAATCTTTATTTTTGAATGTAGTATTGAAATACATTAAACAAAAATTTATCATTGAATTCTGGTACTAAAATACTTATGATTAAAAACTTTTTCCATCAGAAAAGGAACAAAAATATTAACAAGCCTTTTTTCATTTATTTTTGCTAATTTTTTTACTTTTATAAATTAGCTGTTGATTTTGATCTCTGAAGTTTTCAGATAAAAAAAACAAACGCTGAGTATTGCAGTCTCAAAATTCCACTTGTTTTATAAACTCGAATGAGGTATTGTCTAATATGAATTTAAATTTACATGCAATATATTAGTATGAAAATAGTGTGTAAAATAGTGTAAATAATTTGTATTTGGATGTGTAGTGCTTTTTATATTACTCTGTGTCATATTTATTTTGTGTTAAAATTGTAATATTTCCAAGCAACGTCGTCCCTTACGTTATAATGACAATTCAATGGGAACTGGGCAATAGAGCCAAGTTGGTATCATATTTGGCGACAACGCGATAATTTTTAGCGGGTTCGGGTCCCTCTGGATGCTTCTGAAAACTGGTGGAGACGTTCACTAATTTCAAGACCTCTAGCACAAGCGGATCTTTCTCAAAAGTTCCGCGAGACATATAAATGAAAAGATACTCGTCGAAATGAGTCAGTCTTTGTTTCAACCAGCGATTAGTGAGTATTGTTTTAACTAGCGATTAGCAGACTTGCCTTCCGTGATTGCCGATTAGCTCGGCTATGCTTGTGAACAACCATTCACATACGTATATTTTAGACTCTGACAATTGCGTCTGAGTGCTGTTGAAAGTGTGACGACCTTCTGAAATTTATTCTGCGAAAATTGCTGCTGAATCCTTTATTTCAAGGATCGGATTTTTGATAATAAATGCTCATAGCGCTCTGAAAGAGCTGTGTAAAGGACAGTTTTTCCTCACTAGATTGCTGCACCTGTCAGCTGTTTCCAAATCAGCGAAACAGATGGTATATTGCGAGATAGTTCAAATTAATTTTATTCTAATAAATGTTAAACTTAAATAATAATTGTTGAACTTATTTTATATAAATGCACTTAATTTCTGTTAATTTTTTAAATGATCCCATTAATTATATTTCAGTTTTATATTTTTACTTGTGTACCTCTATCGATTATACATATGTTTAACTGTAACGAAACTGTATTTTTTGTGAAACGTGGCATTTTTGTACAACATTTTCCAGACTTGCTTTGCTGACGGTGTCGAATGGACATGCACAATAAATTTCCAGTAGTTATTGATAAAGCTTGAATTATGAATTTTTTGAAAACTCAACACGCTGAGTATTTATTAGAGTGCTACTAAACAAGCACCTAATAACTGGTGACCCTGATTTATATTTATTTACTGGAACATGACTAAATAGCGCATTGGCAGACAAGATCGTGGAGATGGCGCCAAGAACAATTGATGCTGCAGTGGTTCAGAAGGATTCCTTAGGAGTGGATGAACTCCTGTCTAAATTAGTAACTCTTGAAGACCAACTTGACTCTTTGAAACTGCAACGAAAATTCCCTCATCACCATCAGTGAAGTAGAAGTAGCAGTAATCAAAGGCGCCGCTACAATCCTCAGGGAAGATATTGCTACTAACATTTCCGATTCAGGAAGAAATGCCTCCCGGGCAATTGCGTGTAGCTTCAATGAGTCGAGAAACGAATCCCAGCAGTAGACGCCGCAGAGAGTCCTGCTGCCGAAATTTTAGGCCGAAAATCCCAGTTATTTGTCAAGGACAAGGAAACCGGATGTCAATTCCTTGTGGATAGCGGAGCAGACGTCTCGATCCTCCTTTGGACAAAAACGAAAGGTGAGTGCCAATCCTCTCAATATAAACTATATGCTGCTAATGGCACTGAAATTCCATCATTTGGTATAAAAATTCTCACGCTGTATCTATGTCTAAGATGTCCAATTCAGTGGCCATTTATTATTGCCAAAGTTAAGCGAGGAATCATAGGTGCTGATTTCCTTAAAAAATTCCAGTTACTGATAGATCTGAACAACAGGAAATTAATCGATGGAGTAAAAAATCATTCAATTAAAGGAGAAGTTGCTACCGTCAAAGAAAATAATGATCTCAGCACAGTCAATAGAGCCGCCAAGTATTTCAACCTGCTTAACTCGTATCCTGATCTAACCAAGCCGAGTTTTGTAAACAGAGTTGTCAAACATAGAATAAAGCACCACATCCTAACAACTGGCCAACCGGTTTATTCGAAGGTGAGACAACTGGCCCCTGATAAGTTGAAGCTGGAAAAGCAGGAGTTGCACTTGATTAATAAGAAGGATAGCACATTAAGACCATGTGTCGATTACATGCGACTAAATGCAGAGAAAATATCAGATCGGTATCCGATTCCTAGAATTGAGGATTTTTATTACATCCTGAAGGATAGTTTTTTTTCAAAGATAGATCTTGTAAAGGCCTATTATCAGATACCTATGCTAAGGAAGACAAAGAAAAAACTGCCGTCACCACCCCATTTGGCTTGTACGAGTTCATGACTATGAGTTTTGGATTGAGGAATGCTCATTCAACCTTCCAACGTTTCATCATTTAAGTACTGTATGGACTCGACTTTGTTTTCCCTTATCTTCATGATGTACCTGTTGCCTCATCTTCAGAAGAGGAGCACAGTGAAAATCTAAAACTAATATTTGAAAGATTCCAGCAAGATGGACTTCGAATTAATATTTCCAAATCAGTGATGGGAGCTGACCAAGTAGAATGTTTGGGATTTCTGATCACTGCTGAATGTTCTCGCCCATTGCCAGAAAAAGTTCAAGCTGTCTCGAATTACAAACTACCAGAAGCTATTCATGACCTGCGCACATTTCTGGGTATGATAAATTTTTACCGAAGATACCTCAAGGATGCTTTTAAGACTCAAGCACCTCTACACGAACTGTTGAAAGGAGCGAAAAAGAAAGACAGCAGAAAAGGGCATTTGACTGATGACACCAGGAGAATCTTTGAAAAATGCAAAACTGACCTTGCTGAAGCTGCTCTTTTATCTTTTCCGAGATTTGGACAACCCCTATCACTTTGCACAGACGCATCAGATTTCGCTATGGGCGCACTACTCCAACAGTTAGGAAATAAGGGCTGGAAGCCATTAAATTTTTACTCAAAAAAGCTAAATGAAACACAAACAAGGTATAGTACCTATGATCGAGAACTATTGGGAATATACCTTTCTGTGAAACATTTCGAACACTTGCTGGAAGGGATTTATTTTATTATATATACTGACCACAAGCCTCTAACATTTGCATTTAAGCAAAAAAAAAAATGAAAAAGCATCACCAAGACAACAACGACAACTTCAATACATTTCTGAATTTAGCTGTAACATTCAACACATATTGGGTAAAGATAATGTTATTGCAGATGCCTTATCCAGAATTGAATCCATTTCTGAAATCAACTTTGATGCAATTGCAAAAGAGCAAATTAGGGATGAAGAGTTGCAACAATTATTGCACAGCAATTCTCTGAAATTTAAACCTTCGACATTGCCATCTGGGAAATAACTTTGGTGTGACATCTCAATGCCAAAAATTAGGCCTTACATCCCACAGAAATTTAGGTTTCAAATGTTCCAACTAATTCATGGCTTAGCTCACCCTGGTATCAAATCCACAGTAAAACTGATGACTGAAAAATATGTCTGGTCAGATATTAAAAAGCAAGTTAGTGATCAGCCAGATCATAATTCATCATTTCTATGCGACGTGTGATAGTTCTACTAGAAAGTTGAATATCTTTAATTAAGGAAATAATTTCAGTTTTATTCTTGAATAAATCAATTAATGAGTCACTGGCTTTCCAGAAACACTTTTTTTTATTATTTCTCCATCTGCGAAAGGTTTTTTATGTTTTGCTAACAGATGTCCAAGTATTTGCTAAAGTTTTGGGTTTAACAAAAGATGACTGTTGTTCGATTAATTGCGATTTAAATTCTTTCAATTTTTTTTAACAATTCGCTTTTTAAAGGAAAATGTGTATCAAAACTCTAATGAACAGTTTTGAAATGTCTTTCAACGTTTACTTTTTTTTGGAAGGGCCACACTTACATGACATATATAGCACACACATTTTGCATTCACCATCGTAAAGAAAAACTGTTCTTTCCACTCTGTATTAAAATTGTAAGTTTTTCTTTTTTTAATACTTGTTTCCGACATTATATGTGTCTTTGGATATATGGCAGACTACTATTTTTACTTGAAAACACACACACACACAAGTAACATTAAGTCTTCAAATTGAATGTTGGAACAACTATGAACGATTGCTAGATCACGGAGCGTGAACATTTTCAAAGCTACAAACAAAAAGGAACTAATAAATCTGTAACCGACAGATGTATCTAACACGCAGAACGTAAACATAAGAATCTAATCCAGTGTTATCGTAAAAAGACCTGACAAACGTTTATTTTCCCCTTTAGTCGTCGTGTGGGGGGAAGTACATATCTACTGCTGGCATCGTGTTGATCGCACATCCCCCCCTATAATCAAAGAGAATATGTTAAGCGTCTTAGTGAGCTTCCAGTAATGGAAAATGTCATCTACACAAAGTCGCATGGACTGTGAAAAGCCGATTATACACTCTAACTGGCGCCGGTGTTCCATAAATATATTTCTGTTAATATGCGCATCTTAGGTCTTAGTTAAAGGTGGTCACCTTAAAATGTCTTGGCGGTCCATCGGTCGATCGCGATCGACTTAATGCCCACCAAGGATTTTGACCCTGATAATTGTGTCTGAGTGCTGTTGAAGGTGTGACGACCTTCTGAAATTTATTCTTCGAAGATTGCTGCTGAATCCTGTATATCAAGAGGATTGGATTTTAGATAATAAATTTTCATCGCTCCTAATGAGCTGTCTTGTAATTTGTGACTGATTTGCATAAAATCCTGGAATCCCAATTAACGTAACAATATTTAAATTCCAAGAAAGGAAAATATTCCTTGACCTTACACAAAACATTTTTTTCTCCTTAGAGTAAAATTGATCTCATATGTTGATGAGTTCTGTTACATAATTATAATTTCATGAAACCGGATAGATATAGTAAAATTTATTGAGAGCTTGTTTCTTAACATATAATTTTCTAGTGATGGAGAGCTAAAAAGAGTGAACGCCAATAGCGAAAGCACGGCTTTGTCTGCGTGAGCGAGGGTCAGCGATAATACAGATTTTCTTTACGCGCGCCATCTGATGAGTGGCACAAAAACTATTTTTAGAATTCAAGACAATTTGTTTAAACATTGTGGGGGGAAAACGCACAGAAAAAAAATGATAATACGATAAAAAACTAAATTTTTTTAAATTTTGAAATAATGTTCATGTTAAAATATATAGTTAATGAATAGAATAAATGTTTGTAGAACATTGTCGTAAAGCAGTATTTTTAGTAGAACTAGAGAAAATACAGTAATTAACCCTGTTTCTACGGTTGATCTAAGTCGCAATATTTTTTTCTGTGTTTTCAACAAAATCTGGCATTTATTTAAGCTAAATATGCGAAATATAATGCCAATTTGAAGAAATTTTTCTTACCTACTATTCAAAATTGTTCTTTTCAGTCTCTGGCAAATTTTAAGTGCTTCGAAAAAATAAAAATAATCTAGTCTGCTAATATTTGGTTTTTTGTCTAAGAACTTGTTTTAAACTTTGAGCACATCATCAATCAGAAGACATGCTCGAAATTTCTTATAAATTCGTGTGATATCGTAACACATACATTGTTTTATTATGTAAGGCAGGGTTTCTCAAAGTGTGGGGCGCGCCCTCTGGGGGGCGCGGTATCCCTGCGAGGGTGGCGCAATCATATTGAAAATAAAAGGTTTAAGAAAATAATTTTTGGAATGAAGAAAATCAAAATGCTTTCTGACATAATAAAAAATGCACATTTACACTGATATTATTTATACATATCATCTGGTGATAATCAAAAATAAAAGTTTCCACTTCAAACGTTCATTAGCTATCTTTGATCCTATAACCAAATAAAAAAAGACATTTTGTTTACTTTACTATAATCACCCGATGAGAGATTTTTTATTACGTTTCTTTAACTCCTAACATACTACTTTTGACTATCATATATTTGACCTTCAAACTTACTGGTATGTTTCACTCCATCTGTTTTTCTTTTAGGAAAGTCGTAAATAATATTTTTCTGTTGCTGTTTTTCCATGCGAATGCGTTATATCATATATGGATAAGCATATTGAGTACTTTGAAGGATTATTTGGCCAAGATGTATTTTTAATCAATTCTATTTTAGAACTAATACCCTTTTTTTTTTAATACACTTTTAACACGGGATCGGTCGCGCGATGCGCAGAGTCATCTGATGTTCACGAAATCGTTAATTCTGGGAAAACTGTTTATTTGTTACTAATGAACTTGACAGAGTATCCTCAATTATGACAGTCTTAATGGGAACTAAAATGAATTTATCACATTTCACCCTCTGTATGGAAGGAGTGGCAAATGTTTTTTTTACAATCAAGTTACTAGTTTTGATCGAGTTCCTTGCGCGACCACTTCTGCTCAAAGATATATTCTATGAACATGCTTTATGTCCTTTATTAAGAGCACGCAGATTTGGAACATTTTCATTAGTATTATTGGATTTTTTCTAAAAAAATCAAAGAAAAATTGAAAAGTCCTTGAAAGTAGGTAAGTATATTTTCTCTTAATTAAATCACTCACTAGAATTGTGATTTTTAACGTGTATAGTAAAAATAATTATAAAATAAGTTATAGTTTAAAAACAAACTAAAAAAACACGCTTTTATAAATAATCGAAATAAAAAGTTAAAAAGATAAAAATATATATTACTTAACATATACAAAATTTAATACTTATCTTGTTAATTTGTACGGTTTATAGTTATGATCATATTGTAGCTTTAGCACCCTCCCCCTAAAGTGGATTATTATTGCATTCAATACATTATTATTTGGGGGGGGGGCGCGACAAAATTTATGCTTCAAAATTGGGTCACCATGAGTTAAAGTTTGAGAAACACTAATGTAAGGAGTTAACAATTTAGGGAAATTTTGTAAATGGACATATTTTTCATTTCAATACATAAAAGAAATAATCCATATATTAGTATACACTAATAAATAAAATGAAAAGCATGTTCAACAACAGACAGACTAAAAATATGTTATACCCAACCAATGATGTTTTTACTTCGAGCTAGTAAATATTTGTAATTTGTAATTTTTCTGTTTATTTTGAAAATTTATAAAATTCATTGAAAGTTGAAAGTCAGTATTCGAAAATTGGTAAGTAATTAACGGAATTTATTACAACATTAGAAATATGATCAAAAAGCAAAATCATCTGGATTTTCCTGGTGATGCAAAAAATTCCATACTGTGCTGCAACATCTAATCCTTGGAATTAGGAAGCTGTTTATCATATTAGTATATATCAATATAGGTACTGGAATGCATTTTAACAATTTTTGTACCACCAAATTAAAATTATTTCAATAATATTAAATTCTTGAATACAAATTTATCATCGAATCATCTTTGTTTTGGCCTTTCGATAGCTGTAATTCCTTAAAATGCTCATAACTCAAGAACATCCATGATCTTTAAGGTATTTGATCTCTGTATTATGAGTTCTTGCTGAGAACACACACAATTACATCACAGAGAACACTGACTTTCGCTGATCACTAAACTTGCCTTCAATTGTGAAGAGACCACAGTGCTCTTTTTACATAGTGGCGAAGCCTTCAACAATCTTAGAAAACTAAATAACAGATGTAATATATTAATAAGAAGAGTGTGTGTATTATAAAAATTATTAGTAGCCATCTTTATAAAATCCATTAAGAATATTTCATCCGGTCTACACGTATTTTTTTGCATAACATTTCGTTTCACTTCAAAAATTTCATTAGTATTAAAAAAAATAATACTTATGAAAAAGTGCGTAATCATACTTAGAAACTTATAATAAAGTCCTGATAAATTCTGTTCGAAAGAATTCTAAAATATTTCTTAAAAATGTGATTTTTCTTTTGAAATTTTACAATTAAGAGCAAAAATTGATCTGTATAAATTTTTGCCTTAAAAGAATTTAGGAAAGTAATGCTAAATTCTCATCTGACCCTGAATCAAGAATACAATAACGATACTTATTGGAGCTCACTTATCCGATCTGGAACAAAAGTTACTTCCAGCTGAAAAGAAATCAAGAGCTGAAATATTACTCCGAAAAACAGAAGATACATAAGCAAAATTGGTTCACAGAGCGTCCCCGTTTCCGGTTGAGTTATTCACTAAGTTACAATTTAAAAAAAAATAACTCTCTCCAATAAAGAAACTTGTCAATCTCGGGGAGAGCAAATGTTATGTTAAACAGGTCAAATAATGAAGCGTCTGCATCGTGCGAATCCAAATAGGGAAGGGACTAGTCTACTAAAGAGAAGGTAGCAGGGAGAAGTAGGGATTAGGGAAACAACCGCGAATGTAGTATAACCGTTAACGTAGTGTAGTTAGTTCGCCATTTTTCCGTTTGCTGATTCCGTTTTCAATTGAATTTTTAAAAAATGGCTAATAAGCATTGGAAGAACAACAGCCCTTGTCAGGGCTATCTGAGAAGTTAAAACGGCTTTGCGCATTATGTGATGAGAAATTTCGAACGATGAGAGAATTAAAAAAACCACTACATAGAATACCATGATGATTTTGAACTGAAACATGAAAAACACGTATTTAACACAGATGAAGGTTTTGAAGAGTGGAAAAAGGAAGAAGAATTAAGAACGAAGTCGTCTTTTGTGAAACGTGGAGGCGCCAAGAAAGTAACAAACAAGCAATTTACTTATCATATGTGTCATAGGAGTGGTGTTTCAACTATTAAATCAGAAAGAAAACAATGAGAAGATAGGAGGATCTGTCAAATGTGGAAAGACATGTCCAGCTTTTATGACATCTATCCGAGAACAACAACAAGAAGCGATTATAATAACAGTTGAGTATCAATCTGTGCATGCTGGTCATGAAATGGAGGTAGGTAAACTTAATCTTCATGGAGATGATAGAAGAAATTTAGCTGCTCTTCTGAAAGCAGGGGTACCATCTACAAAAATTATAGAAGATATTCAAAATAAATGTCTACCTACGGAAAGATTAGGACTATTAACTAAAAAGGATCTTCATAATGTAAGTCACAGTTTTAAATTAGATAAAGCAGTTTTACATTCTGAAGATTCAATATCTGTTGATTTGCAGGTTAAAAAAATGCAAAGGGGCTCCTATAATCCTATTTTAGTGTACAAATCAGTTGGTTCTGCTCTCACAAATAATCTACTGATCAAAAAACAGGATTTCATTCTCTGCATAATGACGGAAGTGCAGTTGGAACTGCTGGAAATATATGGCAAAAATATTATTATGATGGACTCTACTCATGGTACTAATCAATACGGTTATCTTCTGACAACCGTAATGGTATGTGACGATAATCATGAAGGATTACCAGTAGCAATTTGCTACTCCAATAGAGTATGTAGCATTATATTTGAACCATTTTTTCAGGAAATAAGAAACAGGCTGACTCATTTACAGCCAAAAGTTTTTATGTCAGATGATGATCCTGCTTTTTGGAATGCTTGGCAAAGAGTATTTGGAGATGTTAAATACAACTTGCTATGCAGTTGGCATGTATCACGAAGCTGGAATAGGAATCTTAGTTCTAAAGTAAAAGACCCAGAATTAAGAAAGGAGATGAAAAATAAATTGACCACATTGGTGTCTGAAATTGACGAATTAACATTTGAACACATTTATGATGATTTTGTACAAAATTATACAAAAAATGAAGAATCAAAAAATTTTGTAGAATACTTTGTTAAAAATTATGGAGGAAGGAAAGAAAAGTGGGCATATTGCCACAGAATTGGATGTGGAATAAACGTTAACATGAAATTAGAAAGGTGGCACAGATTGTTAAAATATGAAGAAGGCAATGGTAAAACCATCAAACGATTAGATAAATCTCTTTCAATGGTTCTGAATGCAATTTCGAAAAAATTGACGAGCCAAATAATTACCATGGAAAGGGGAAAACTAACATCTAAAATATCTACAATAAGGACACGACATCAGAAAAGTTGTTCAGAAATGGAAAATTATTCGGCTGAACAACTCGAACCAGCAAAATGGATTGTATGTAAAAGCATAGGGAATGCAATTTATACATATGAAATAAACAAAGTAAACGACTGCGATTGTCCGATCCGTTGCATCACATGCAATATATGTATTCATTCATTTAATTGCAATTGTGTAGATTAGCTGTCCAAAAAGTTTTATTTGTAAACATATTCACTATATTTGTCAGAAATTTCCATGTACAGTTGAAAATGTTGAAAGTAATGAAACCACACTAACGATAGATGAAGATTCGAATCATTTGAGGAGAGAAAAAGAAAGAGAAGCAATTTTAAGAGAAAAGGAAAAGTCTGTTGTGTGTGAGGAACAGCAGAGTTAGTTTACAAACAAATAAGGAGACGTATGCAATTTATAAGCACTGAGCAAGTGTTGCAAGCACAGAAGAAATGAAACGTTTAAATCAATGTCAGAAGACTTGCACTTGCCAGAATAATCGGGCTATTCAGAAAGGTCTCATCTCCGGAACGTATTGAAAATTTTCCAGCCAATAGGTATATCATTAAACACAAAAGAAAAATTACAGACCTTTAAACAAGCGATAGGGCTAGCCAATGTTATGTAAGTAGACTTTATAAGCATTCACTCTTGCATCATTTCATGTCATTGTGGTTCTTGAAATGCATAGCTGAAAAAAGATCGTGTATTTCGTTGCAGAACTTGTCAAGATTAAAGCTGCGAATGTAAAAATTTTCATCAATATTTTTACTTTATTTCATGGGGGGTACAATGGAGTTTCAAAAGCAATTTTGTTTTAAATTGCCTATGAATTTTTTCAAATTTAGATACGACAATATTAAATGTTACAAATATCAATGTACAAAATTTAATGAAAATATCTAATGGTTTCTTTGATATTAAAATTTTTAATTGTACTGAATAACTTAATACATTTCAAAAAACTCCATATGCAACTAGATTCAGTCTAAGCTGTCAATATTCTCACATAATGTTCATTTTATACATGAAAAATAAAAGATGAAGTTTTTTTTCGAATCTTTTTTTTGAAATTAAAACATTATGTATGTTAAAATCTTCAGTTTTTTTTTCCTTAAAAACTAACTTTATGTTGTCTGGTTTTTATTAACGCATTCTTTATTATTTAAATAAAAAAATGCATATATTTATGCACCTTTTCACTGCAATGAGAAAAATGTGTTGCATAGGGAACATTTTAGTTATTGAAATGACAGAAATTATATTTTCCTTAAATAAAGTTTTTAATGTATATGGTGATTATAAGTATTCAACCACATTTGATAAAGGCAATTATTGCTATAATTAAGGGATACTATATTGTTTACAACTTATTTTCTTCATGTCATTGTAATAAATATGCCTAATTTTCAGTTGAAATGAAAAATTTAATATTTTGATGTAATCATTGAAAATATGACTGAAAATGTATTTTAAATTCAAACAAACCCTAGTACTTTATATACAACATATCCAAATGTTAAATAATAAAACATGTCTGCTTGATCACAGAATTACTATTTTTATTTATGAATAACTTACCATTGTAAGAGTACAAAGATTTCAAATTAAATTAAAAAAAAGAGAGTACTAAAAATTTCCAGCTCAAATAAACTGAGGTCATTCTTTTCCTTATGTTTGTCTTTTTTTATATTTGCAAATTTTTTTTCTCTTTTTTTATAATATTCTATAACTCTTTGCTTTCTTTGCGACAACCTCCGATGATCGCATCTGTGGGCAATTTTGAGTGCAGTTCCTACTGTACCGTTCTTTGACTCAAATGCATCTTTAGGACATTTCCTCCAAGTACAACTATGCAAACTTTCATTGACATTTTGTGTTTTGCCAGAAACACAGCAAAGAGGAATTTCATTCAAGGTAAGGAGCTGGTACATTGGCATAATTTTAGCTACTACTTCTGACAGTTTTGTTTTTATACTTCTATGACTACCTGGTATTATACTATCTGTCTTAGCTCTGTTATAAAAGCAACAGGATAGCTTTCCTTTTGAACATTTGCTGTTCATTGGCTTAGCATCAGTTGTACATGCAATGAAAAAAAAAAAGAGTTGCTAAAATTCATGTTTTCATCTTACCAACTTCTGGAACATTGTTGACAATCACTTTCCTATAAGAGTTCTGTAATTTGGTTTTTGATGCTTCAGTCAAACTACCCTGTTTCTGCCTGTCCAAAGTAAACAAATTTTATGCCAAGCAGTTTGAGTTAGTTATTTTCATGTTGCCAAATTTTAGAAAAATACAAAATTCATATGTAGAGTAATAAAATAACAATATGAAGTAAATAAAAGTAACATTCAAAATGAATAAAAAAAACAATACAGAAGCTTAATTCTGCAGCTGTTGCAAGCTGCAGTTTTCATAGATGTAAACAAAGAGTCGTGGTCAAACAGGTGTTTGAATTGACTGGTTGGCAATTTTTCACTTAAAATGCATTAAAATCTTTGAAGTTTTGATGTCAAGGCACAATTTGCATGGTGCCAATTTTACTGTGATATCTGTAAAGCATAAGTACCATTGTATTGTGTGCACGTTAATTTTCAGTAAGTAATAAATGTATTATGGTATTCTATCAAAAAAATGTCATGCGCAAGACAAAATTGTACATGTTTTCTTTTTAACCCTAGGGAAGTGGAGACCAGTACAGCAAGCGTGAGGACACAGACAAGTTCTTTTGGCGATTGATTTGCTAGCTAAAAGACTTAAAAGCAACCCTTCCAAAAAAAAGAATTTGTTCCTGAAAACATTTTATTTAACAGTATCTTTGTATTCAATATGTTGTGAACATTGTGTCATAATTCATTTGTGTTGTAAAAATAAAAACTTATTTTCATCAAAGAATCTTAGTTGTTAATCAAAAACTTTCATATTAATTCACTCTAATATTTAATACACATTGGCATAAAAAGGTAAATTGTAAAAATTTTCTGTAAGTTTTAGTTATATTTTTGAACCATCTATATTATATTGGTAAAAATCATACTATAATTTTTCCATGTAATTCAATGAGAAAAGAAATATATGCATAACGAATAATTGACGTGAACTTCTAAAAATTATTGTCTTTTCTAATACTTCCCAGAAGATTGTATAATACTTTTAGAAAAGATACATTAATATTCTGAAACATTAAAAATCAAAGAAAAATATACTTCTATTTTTTAAATGGCTTAGAATAAATAAATCACAAATTATTCAATTTATATATAAATCAATAACTCAAAATAAAGGATAAAATCAAATGAAATTTAATCATTAATATAATTCAATTCTTTAACTTATTGGTGAAAAGAGTATTTACTTTTCTTTTTTAAACTTTGGAGACAGTTATTACTAAAAAAAAATCAAACATTTGTAAATGATAATTACAAAGTGTCAAACATGTTGATTGTTATCTTATTACAAAATTTCTTCAAATAGCTTCCATATCAACTCTAGTATTTTATGTATAAAATTGCTTTAAAAAGCTTAAGATTTTAAGACAGATAAATCTATAATATCCACAAATCATAAACTCATATCCATAATTATCTTTACATGCATAAAACTGAGTTTTCAGAAATTAAACTATTTTATGAATTATGCAAAATACCAAATACAGAAGAAAAAATTAAGCTATATCATGGAAAAAATAATAATTACTTGCTGAGTAGCCGATGTTGAATAATTAGCCACTGAGATTAAAAGCCATCGATAAAGAGACATTTTCATCAGAAGACAATTCTCTACATCAAAATTTTCATATTACACTGACTTAAAGAAATAAATTTTGTTACAAGTTAAACATGTACTTAAAGATACTAAAAAATAATTAAATTACAATTAATCATTTCTAAATATTACCTTTTGCAATATCATTCCCCTTAAGAATTTTTAATTTAAAAAGAAATGACATTAATTTTTGCAGAGTAACATTGGAGACTGCAGAATGACCCCAGACTGGTGAGGTGTAAACGATCACTGGTCTAATAATGAGAGTATAGATAAACATCTTGTTTTTTATAAATAAATTTGAGTTCTGAGAAATTAGGGGGTGAAGACTACACAATACTTTTGGAACTTGTCTTTAATTTGATTAATGTGTTGTCGGAATGTGAGGTTTTTTATCTAAAATGACACCAAGGTATTTTGTGCTTTGAGAGCAGGGTACTGGGTGAGTAAAAGAATAGTTATTTAAAAATCAATTTGCAGAAGGTAAAAATCAAAGACCAATGACAATAAAATTTCATAATTTTGTTGTATTGTCCAGATCAGGATTAACTATTTCCAGATTTGGTGACTAATTTCGTATACCAGTTCAAGATTTGGCGACTAAAATATTTAAGTTACAACACATTCATCATTTTTTTTAAAGATTCGAGTGGCTAAATGCTTTGAAATTAGCCATTCAACAAACATACCATTTTTATTTGTCTTATAATTTATTCATTGCACATGATTGTGTACGTATGAGAATATTTTGAATTTATCTTTTATTTTGTTGAGAAAAAAGATGAGAATTTGGGACATGTATCCTTAGGACTGATTAACACGATAGTGGAGTATTTTATTTTATTTTAATCACCATGGCGAGAAGAGTTAAATATTTAATTGAGATTTCAAAATTTATGTATACAACCAGATAGTAAAATACAGGAAATTAGTGTTTTAAATTTAATACTCTTAAATCTGACTAAGCAGCAAAATCAATAGGCAAACATTCCAGACACTTAGAAAAAGTTTTGTCAAAAGCCCCGTATAGAGGCTGTGGCAAACTTCAAATAGGCCATGATTGCATGGCACATTGTCTTAATAAAATATATAAGCATCCTTCCATCTAGTATATGCCAAATTTTAAGTTTAACATCATGAATGCAAAGCATTTTGCCCAGAACTAGATAGTCACAAAAACATGGTGATATAAGCAAACTACTTGAATGCCAGAATTTTCATGAATACATCATGTTCCTTTTTTTTGTTTTGTTCCCATGTTAATTTGTCCTGTTCTTTAAATCTTTCTTTTTTTTTAAAAAAAAAAAAAAATCTTTGTTGTGTGAAATTTGAGCTGTTTTATATATTTGGTTGATCCTTTCAATAAAGCCATATGTAACAACAGTGTTTCAAATTTAAGCTTCAGCAAATCTTAGCCATCTTTTGATTTGGGAATTGGTCAATGGTATAATACACAACTACCAATTTCTGATATAAACAAAGTAAAATAATTTGGTTAAGTTGAAAACTGAAATAAGTGTATCTTTCAGAGGTTTAAGTAATTTAATTTAACAAATTATAATCTGAAGAACAACTATTTAACATGCACAAACACTCCATGTAAAAAAGAACAGAAATTTCAAGCTCTGTGTAATTGACAGCCCTAACATACAACATGTAATTAAACTATCTGATTTTTAAATCAAAATATTGATTGAAAAATAAATTATAACATTTAACAATAAAACCTTTGAATCTAAAGAATTTTTTTTCGTTTTATGGGAAAAATGATAAAGTATTTTTAAAATAATTTTGCAATTATGAGGAAAAGTTATGGAACTCCAAAAAATAAACGCGTGTTCTGTATTTAATGCACACACACACACACACACAAATATTCCCAGTTTGTACTGGAACATAACTGTCCATATTTTCAACAATTACCACTGAATTGGGGATCAAGAGTTCTACAAAATGCAAATTGTTAAATGATTCCATTTATTGTTTTCAGTTAGACTGAAATTAAGAAAAGTTCTGTGATTGTCACTATTATATGTTAAAATGGTGTAGGGCAAAAGAAAAAAATTGTTTATTGAAACATTATTATTTATAAGAAAAATACAAGCTTTACAATCCACTACATCAATATATTATACCCATGTATATCTTAAGAGCATTTTAATATTTTTTGCTTCTACGAAGGAATGAATGGCTTACAGGAGTTATATATATATGATATGTGCATTTCACAATTTACAAACCCATGTATATATATTACGTGGATTAATATTATCAATGCACCTTGAGTTAATATTCAAGGATCAACAGGTGTTTCTTTGGACATATTGGCAGGGCTATATAATACTTTTTTGCCTTTTCACAAAATGTTTGGCGGGGTATTAAACATCTATATATTGTTTGCCATTGGTCTCCACCTTTAATTCAATAGATGCTGCTGGAGAAGTGTATGTACTTCTCCAGCAGAGGTTTATTTGCCACAGTTTCACGTATCCAGGTATTTTACTAAAAATTTTATTTTATAGAAAACAAGACAAATATCCTTATACTTATTATGACACTTCAGTACAACAAATATTTTTGCATTAAACGTTTTTGCAAAACTTTAATAACATTTATTTTGAAATTAATACCTAAAAGTGTTATTTATACTTTACACCACACTCACTCCATAAAAGTTTATAGCACAATGTTTTTCTTTTTTTGTTCTAATAGTAGAAAAACTTTAAATATATTATACAAATGTAATATATAATAAGCTGTTTTATAACTTATATGTAATCTGTATAAAGTAATTCCCTGTGTTCATTAATATACATTATAAAATGTTAAACTATCTATATGTATATGTTTAGTGGGCATTTTGTACATGAATAATATTCATGGGTATTTTTCAATTTACATATTAACTACATGATTATAGTTTAATTTTTGAATTCTCCTTAGATTGATCTTACAATAAATTATTAACAAATGAAATTTTAACAAGTCAACATATCTCAAGATCCTAATTTAACTTTTGCTTAGTGCTAACAAGAAAAGTGTTTCATCAGTTATACACAGAAGTATCTAACAATTATACTGAACAATTTATTAATCTTACATTTTAATTTCAAACAAGAATGTTCTAGAATGCTTCTTGAAACAATATATTCATATTTCAAAAAGAAATCTATATATAATGGCTCATATATCATATATTAGAAATATTATTAATTGTACCTATATATTAGAAATTACGACCATGTTATGAAACATGTTTTTTCCCCTTTACGTTAATGTTACAATAAAAAAATGGATTTTCCTACAACTACAACAAAAATTTGGGTACTTGCATACTATTGCAATAACGCCGATGTTCAAGATAATTTGCCATCCAACCCTGATTTCACATGTGTTGTAAGCGCTCAGTTGGCAACCATGTGCTTTGTTTCATATAATGTCCCCAATGCAGTTGCGATAATACACAAGTACCAAAATTTGTACTCCACTGAAGAGTCAATTCTTACACATTAATCTTAAAAAATACTTAGCATGGCATTAGTAATTGCCTCTGTTTTTGCTCAGCTAATAGCCACCAGAACCCCCTTTTCTACTTTGGTGTTGACATTTTGACTGGTAGAATGAAACTTGCGTATTGAAAACATTTATTCACAATACTTGAAAAATATATTATATTTGCTGGACAAAGATAAAATTGAATTTTTATTGGCTCAGGTTAATCATTTCACTTTTCTATATATGTGTACATAATATACATTGGTATTTACTGGATATCCAGATAATGGGTTTGTGACAGCTTTTTCTGAGCTGCTGATAACAGACTTTGGCAATATCCAAAAGGATACACTCACTACAACATTGTATCAGAAGAGAACTTCACCTATTCTTTATTCTGTTTGGCCTCATGGTCCCTATAATCACTAAGTACCAATGCATATATAAACTTAAATAACATACATAAATCTGGAAACAAATTTATGAGAAGTATGACCAGTGGTGCAACGTAGAATATTAGGGCCTCCCTGCAAAGTAAGGCTTTGGGCCCCACCTCCGCAATATAGGGGTGTACATTATGCCATTGAATAAGACACATATTAAAACTTTCATTCCAGTTTACATTTAAATATTTACTTCATAGTATCTAACCTAGGATTAATCCTACTGCAAATAAGTTCATTTTATCTAAATGATAATATTTGTGACAATTAATGCAATATTTTAGGTTTAGCCTTCTAAACTTAGAAATTATTTTTCTCCATTGAGTGTTGACATTTGTTTTCGAGTAAATAGAAATTAATAGATCTTGAGAGTGTGAAGTAAACTATATTAGAACACTTTAATTAGCTTTTTCTGACATAAGTAAGGTGTTTTTTTTAAATATATATATATATAGAAATATTGAATTACAGGTAGACCTGTATATCATGAACTACTATCTTACGTACTTTTACCTGGAACTAGTTTATAAAGTATATATTATTGAAAAAGATGATGAATTGCAGTACAGAATTTTCTACTTTAAGAACTTTTTTAGGATTTGGCGACTTTTTTTAGATAAAAAAAAAAAAAGTCCGACTATATATTAAAATTTTTAAAAGTAGTAATTATAAAATATTGAAAATTAAAATGGCTTTTTATTTTTAAATATATATGTAATCAAAATTTGTATAGAGTTAAAAATTTTGGAATTTGAACAAGGTTAAATAATTAAGAACCATTTATGTATAATTAAGAAATATTTTTAGTTTTTGAATTTAGTTTTTAGTCTACATATATGTAATATTGATAATTATCATTTCTTTTTTTCAAAAAGGATAAAAAAGAACATTTGATGATGACAATTATTCTCACTTTTAGAAAGAAACTCATTTTTAGGCAAAAACTAATATAATACAACTAAAAATTTACCCGTATTGTCTTATTATGTATCGTAATGTGTGTGTGTACAAGCTGTCTTTTTTGTAGAATTTCATTTTGTATGAGTTATTTGTCAATATAGGAAATATTCCATACGTTGACACAATTGAAATATTTTATTAATTTTTAAAAGCACAATAATATATTTCTACTCTATAAAAAGCTATTGCTATTAAAATGTGTGTGTTCATATTTGAATATATTTTTTTATTAATTAAAAAATTCACACAAACATTTTCATAATCAAATATTTTTTCCTCATCACCAGAAATATTTGCTTGATACATGATTAAAAATGCTGCTAAAATTTGTAAGGAAACAGAAAACACAAAGCATCTAATAAAACAATTTATCCTCTAACCATTATTGCATTAAAATTTTGTTAAAGAAAATATACGATTACTTTTCCCATTCATTTTATCATACATAAAAGTAAAATTTTTTTTAAAAAAATGGACATATTATTCCAAATGGTTTTTCTCAACCTTAAGATTATTAAGACTCTTTATTTTGAACCACATTATTCATTTCTAACAACAATTAAATTTCTTTAATTTAAAATGTTGCAAAATAATTTATTTTTTCAAAATTTAAATTTCATTTTCGGATTGTATGTCCATGAGTTTCAAGTGACTTTTACAAATGCTTGCACGGAGAAATGTTTGCAAAAATTTTTGCTGGAATACATTTTTTTTTCCTAAATGGTTGGTATTGAAAACATATACTTTTCTCAGATTTCTTAAAAACGATAAAACACAGTGAATTAATTCCTATAACTGAGACAATGTTTTTCCCTATTTCCATGCGAGATTGCAACTTTTCACCTGATTTTCAGAAGCATTAATACTGGAAAATAGCTCTCAAAATAGAAATTTCCTAATAGATATTATTTTAGCCCGGAATATTTTATTATAAAGATTAAGCTGCACTTTTTAAAAATAAATATGCAATTAACAATTTAGTCAAATGTTTGGTAAGGTTTCATAATCATGAAAAATAATTTGTTAAAAAAGCTTTATGTTTTAACGAAAAATTCAATATTGAACCTTGTACTTTCTGTCGATGGATCTAAAACTTTTATAGTCTTGATTTCTAAAATTATATTTCTTGGTTCCATCAAGATAAATTTTATTAGCTTCAGTGAACATCTGATTTTATATTAAAAACTTTCTGCAGGGTCATTAATTAAACATTTAGAAATATTGTAAAATACCAAACACTTTGCATAAAAATTTGCGGAAGATCCTTGCTTATGAAAATATCATACTAATTTCACTGCACTAATTTAAAAAAAGACACAGTGCAACAATCAATCAATCAAAGTCTCATTCCTGTATATCACCCACAGGCAAATTCAGTCGAAAGGAAAAATAGGGATTTGAAACCTCGTTTGGCAATGATGGTAGAGTGGCAACCATACATTATGGACTGAAAAGCTACCAGCTATTAGATTTGCACTGAATTTCAAAATGCGAGTCAACAGATCACACGGCAGCATTAACCTTCGCCAAAACTACGAACTTTGGACAAAGTAAATACTGATCTGTCCGTCATCCATAACGATTTTTGTGCCTGATTTTACACCCTATTTAAAACGTTTTGAAGGATACATGTCACAAATTAAAGAAAACATTGAGATGAGTCAAGATCGTCAAAAAAACATATGCAGATAAATCACGCAGACCAAGTCCTAACTATAAAGTTAATGATCTGGTATGGGTAAAACTTCACCCATTAAGTAAAGAGTCAGAACAGGAGTGCAAAACTCATGCCTAGGAAGACGGGAAGGGCCGTACATTGTGCTATCCCAAGATCTCCCACTACCTTTGTAGTAGCCAGTTGTGACAAACCTGACGAACTTTTTAGGTGTCTACCATACATCAGCTTTAACACCCTTTCTGAATGGCACAGAGACCCAGTCTCCTTAGTGCCTCTCAAGAAAAAGGAAGGCCACGCAAACAGCCATTGGTTCCTAAAGGTACTGCCGGAGAGAATGCCATAAGGTCTGCTAGTAACCCCCTCGCCGAGACGGTCTTCGGCGGTGTAGGGGGAGAATGAACAACTACATTTAAACCCTGCCTTTAATTGATGATTAGGGGCAGCCAGGGGCACCACCTGTTTTTAGATAAAGCGGGAACTCGTTGCCATTTTTTCTGCCCTTATTCGGGGAAAGATTTAAAACATAAGTCAGGGAATGTTTGTTTCCCTCTTTAGTCTTTAAGCCATTTTCTGTAACGATAATGGATTTGTTAAAAACCTTTTTGTTGTTTTTATTTAAGTGACCCCTTGTGTTAATGTAACAACTACATTTAAACCCTGCCTTCCCTTGACGATTAGTGGCAGCCAGGGGGCACCACCTGTTCTTTAGAGAAGCGGGAACTCGTTCCCCTCGCGCTTCTGCCCTGGATCGCTACCGGGGAAAGATGTGTACACGTGGAGTCAGGGAAAGCCTGTTTCCCTCCTTTAGTCCTTAAGCCATTTTCTGTAACGATAATGGATGTGTGTTGTTTTGTTGTTTTATTTAAGTGACCCCTTGTGTTGTGGAACGTAAGAACATTAAATAGTATTTGTTCCAGTAATGAAAAGGCTTCTTCATTTCAACACAATGAATACACGACATGGGGGATTGTCATAGTGGCCCAACGTGGGGCCACTAGTGGTCAGATGCCACTGTAATTTCTGCCCCTTCAATATATCCTCTAAATTTGTTTAAGGCCCAGACTACAGCCAAGGCTTCTCGCTCTGTTGTCGAGTAATGTTTTTCAGCAGAACTCAAGAGTCTACTGGCATATTCTACTGGTTGTTCATCGGTGGGGCTTTCTCCTTGTAGCAGAACTGCACTGAGGGCGTAACTGCTTGCATCCATTCGGATGATAAAAGGCTTTTTAGGATCAACTTGTCTCAATATTGGCGGGGTTATTAAACATTGTTTGAGGGTTTGGAAAGCTTGTTGCTCAATTTCACTCCATTTCCAAGCAGTACTTTTCTTTGACAAGTTGCTAAGGGGTCTAGCAATATCTGAAAAATTCGGGATGAATTTTCTATACCATGAGCAGGTCTGTAAAAATGACTGTAGCTGCTTTAGGTTTCTCGGGGAAGGAATGTTTTGTATCGCTGCAATTTTATCTTGATCCACCTCTATTCCCTTAGGAGTTATCCAAAGTCCAAGGTATTTCACGCGAGAGCAAACAAACTTGCATTTTTCTCTGTTAGCACATAATTTAAATTTTTAAGTCTGTCAAAGACCATTCTTAAGTCCTCAATGTGTTGTTCAAACGTTTCAGACAACACAACGATATCGTCTAAATACACCAGGATATTTACATTTGGCAATCCATTACGAAACTGGTCCATAAGACGCTGAAAGGTTGCTGGGGCATTGCGAAGTCCAAATGGCATTCTTTTGTACCTAAATGTACCAAAAGGGCAAACGAATGCAGTCTTGTCCTGGTCCGCTGGATTGACCTCTACCTGATGATAACCGGATTTTAAGTCAAGGGTAGACATAAAAGCAGTAGATTTAGCATCATGTAAAAGAACCTCCATGAGGGGCAGTGGATATTTGTCAGGTATAGTAATCGCATTTATTTTACGATAATCTATGCACAACCTAACAGTTCCATTAGACTTGGGTACTAAAACTACTGGGGCTGCGTATGGGGACTCGCATTCTTCTATAATATTATGAGCCAAAAGATTATCAATTTCTTTCCTTAAGTGTTCTTTCCTGTTTGGAGATAGTCTATAAGGTGCAGTTGAAACTGGTGGGTGGTCACCTGTGTTTATAAAGTGTTTTACGAATGGAGTTGGTTCTCCCCTAGTCTGAAAACATCTTTACTTTCATTAAGCAGGACCATCAAATCATTTCTTTCTTCTACATTTAGGGCCTGTCCTTCTTCTTCTCGCAAATGGAGATCATTTGTCTCAGTTTCTTTAACAGTGTTGCTATGTAATGGAATTTCACTGGGAATCGAATTCGTGGGACAAGAACTACTATTTATTTCGACAGGACTGTCGTCTACAGGCAAAGGAACATCTTTTGAAAAAGGTATCCTGAAGCTTGGTTTGTCACCAAAATACCAAAAATTGTTACGCATGTCCATTACGATTCCTGATGTCCTAAAAAGTCAACACCTAGAAGAGTGCGGTTACCTTTTGCATGTGGCAAAAAAATTAAATCGATTTGGAAAGTTCGTCCACCTACGGTGATTGGTACTGTAGCTTTTTGAACAAGGGATGTGGATTGTTGACCATCAGCTAGGCACATAGCAAGATGAAATTCTGAGAATTTTTGTCCACGATTTCTCAAGAATTTAAACATTAATTCTCCCCGAGTGACTGGCTGGCTCCTGTATCAGAACAAACTGTGCCTGTAGCCTCATAGACTTCGATGTCAAGTAGAGCTACTGGGGAGGTAAGACAAGTAAACATGTGTATGGCGTTGACAGAGGCACTCTCTTTTTTTTTTTTTTGTGAGCATTTTGGACATTTCGATTTTCTAAATCCAGGGTTGCCACAACCATAGCAAGAAATAGGTGGATGAAAACCGGTGTTGGTATTCCGAGCTGGCATGTAGCTAGGGTTAGCAAAAGCACTATTATGGTTAACCGAAACATTCTTTTCAACTTTGAATGAGTGAGACTTCCTAAACTCCGGATTGCCTGTGTTCCTAGAAAAACGAGAGTTGCTTAGTTTTGTTAATTTTTGCGAAGAGGGTTTAACATTTTCGTATGAGTCCAGCTTTTCAGCTAACACAACGGGATCATTCAGTATTTCCCAAGTGTCTAGGAAATGATTCTTGTAATCTGGTGGACACCTTTTTTTTTATTTGATCTGCTATGATAAGATCTTTCAAGGTTTCAAATGAATCTATATCTAATTCTTTTAGCCAACCTTCGAAAAAGGTTCTTAGCTCAAAAAAGAAATCTTTCCACGTGGAATGATCCTGTTTCTGGTGTCGGCAAAAAAGGACTCTGAAACGGTCAGCTGTCAGTTTGTACCTTTGCAATAAAATATTGTGAATATGAGCATAATTCCTAAACATCTCTTCCGGTTCTCTTGCAATTAACCTGCCAATATCACTTGGCAGGACTCCAATTAAGTGTGATACCCAAAAATCGGCAGGTACATTTAGGAGCTTCATTTGTCTTTCGAACATTGTTAAAAACAGTGATATGTCATCTTTATCAGGGATGAATGTGGGCAAGACTGTTTTTAAATCCAGCCTCATGGGGTTAGAATCCATTTGAGAAGAATTACCTACGGAAGCTGGAGGATTTTGCGCTTGTAATTTAAGCTTTTCAAGCTCAAATGCTCTCTGATCAGCAAGGAACTTATCCTCCCGTTCTATTTTCTTTAAGGCTTCGATTTCAAGCGATTTACGTTCATCAACAATGTTATCGAGCATCTCTTTCACAAACTGCTCATTATTCTGAAAGAATGTACATGAAGTGATTTTTTCGCGTAAGTCAATTATTTTATCCTCTAAAGTCACAGAGACTCGTAGCTCTCAGTACTGACATACTTTAAACAAATTTATAATTGAATTCTGGCATTAAAATAATTTTGATTAAAAACTTTTTCCATCAAAAACGGAACAAAAATATTAACAAGCCTTTTTTCATTTATTTTTGCTACTTTTTTTCTTTTATAATTTAGCTGTTGAAGGCCACCACAACGAACTCCTTCGATGACGCAACGCGTGGGTGGAGTCTTCAAAGAAGAGCCTTTTCCCTATTGGACTATTTTATTTCTAGAACTTTTTATTATGTTAACTGTAGAATTAACTGAGAAATCCTCTGTTAAGAAATTAGTATTGCGCGGGATTTGTTATGTATATGTAGATGCTGCCCTCGTGAATTGATATCCGTATTAAAGTTGATATAGAATAATCCCTGGTGTGATTATTACTTGAACCTGCTTGTTGTAACCCTGTGTGTTCAACATATTGTGGCGTCCGCGAGTATTTCTCTCGTTAAATATGGATATCGATATACTCAAAGCAAAACGGAAGTCTTTGAGAGCAGCATTCAGTATGTGTTGTAATGGTATTAGCAACAGAACCGAAACTTTAAGTAAAAATGAAGTCAATGTTTTGTACAAGCAGTTGCAAGATAAATTCTCTCGACTGGAAACAATTCAGGAAGAAATATCTGATTTATTATTAACAAGTCATGATCTTAAGGATACATATCAAGAAGATTTTTCCAAAGCTGAAGAATATCGGGACAAATTCTGTCAAATTTTTTCAAGATTAGAAGCTAGCCAAGAACAAGAGATTTTGGTTTCCGAAGAAAACAATTCCGTTCAAAAGCGAAAATTTAAGCTCCCAAAATTGGAGTTACGAAAATTTAGTGGAGAACCGAAAGACTATTTTGCGTTTTGGTCGCAATTCGAGAAAATTCACATGGATGCAACGATTGCAGAAGAAGACAAATTCCAATACTTGTTGCAGTGCCTAGTTCCAGATTCTAAAGCAGCTAGATTAGTATCAAGTTTTCCGCCTACAAAGAACAAATATTTAAAAGCAATTACGCAATTAAAGGAGCGTTTCGGAAGAGACGAACTTCTAGTGCAGATATACGTACGAGACTTGCTCTCCATCGTAAAGAAGAATGCAGCTGGTCGGATTAAAGGGGATTTGTCGGAGCTGTATGATTTATTGGAAGGTAAGCTCATGGCACTCGAGAGTCTTGGCCGTACGAAAGAAAAGTTTGCTGAATTTCTGGAGCCTTTGGTTGAATCCTGCTTACCGGAGAACGTGCTTCGTGCGTGGGAAAGAGGTCGCTCCGTGGAAGATTCCTCACCGCAAGATAGTGCGCGCTCGTTGGATAAATTATTGTGCTTTCTTCGGAACGAAGTGCAAAGTGAGGAGATGATTAAGCTCGCCCGTACCGGGTTGGGAGCTTCGCGCGTGTCGCATCCTCGTTCGCATCCAGATGAGGTGGATTGCTCTACAGCTGCAGCCCTTGTGAATTTTCAAGACAATTCAGGTAGGAGAAATTTTCGTTGCATTTTTGTGATAAACCTCATAATTCTTCAGAATGTTTTTCGGCAAGAAAATTGCCATTAGAAGAAAAACGAAAACTTTTGGTACAGAAGCATGCCTGTTTTCATTGCCTTAAAACTGGTCATGTCTCTCGTTCATGCAAATATAAGGTGAAATGTTTATCTTGTGATAAAAATCATTATACTATTATGTGTGCAGACAAAGAATCTGCTAAATCAAATGATGAAAATACTGTTGTATCAAGTAGTGTACTTTCTAATCAGTCTGTTAATGAAACTGTATATTTGCAAACTCTTGTTTTAAGAATAGAACACAATGGTAAAGAACTCAAGGTTCGTACTATTTTGGATAGTGGTTCACAAAAGTCTTATATATCGGAGAGGGTCATTAATGTTCTGCAGTTGCGACCCAAATCAAAACAAACCGTTGTCCACGGTTTGTTTGGGGGGAGAGAAACTAGCCCTCACTCCCATTTAGTTTTTGATGTTTATTTGAAAAATTTTGAAGACACTTATGCTCACTCAATTGAGGTGCTATCTCAAAAGAAAATATGTGGGTTTGTACCCAAAATAGTTGATATACTTTACAAGAATTGAAAGAAAAGAATATTACTTTATCTGATTTAGAGGCTAAGGAACATGACATTGAGTTGCTCTTAGGAGCAGATGTCATTGGAAACATTTTAACTGACAATTCTTTGAAACTAAGCTCAGGTGTAACTGTCGTACAAACTAAACTTGGTTACACGGTGATAGGAAAAACAAATACTATACATAATAGTTTGTGCAGTAATGTGGTTTCATTGCATTGTGCTAATTTCACCGTAACTGATCTGTGGAATTTAGATGCCATAGGCATTACAGACCCAACTGAAGATGCTAAGCGTAAACATGCGCATTTTGATTTTCTAAATCAATTTAAAGAAAACTTATCTGTTTTTCCTGATGGACGGTATCAGTTACCACTTCCCTTTAAATTCGAAAAACCCAGCTACCAAATAATAAGTCTGCTACCTTTAAGAGGCACCAAAGAATGTGCCAAAGAATTGATGAGCAAAATCTATTAAATGAGTATCAGGTAGTGTTTAGGCAATGGGAAGATCTACAAATAATAGAAGAGGTTCCTAAGACCGAAGTTGATAATTTCGGCTATTATTTACCCCATAGACCTGTTATGAAACAGGCTATCCAGACAATGAAAATAAGGCCGGTGTTTGATGCTTCAGCCAGAAATAAAAGTCAACCGTCCCTTAATGACTGCTTGAACAGAGGCCCTAACTTAATTGAGCTTATACCTGATATAATTGACAGATTCAGGCTGTACCCAATTGGTCTATCGTCAGACATCGAAAAAGCGTTCCTTCAGCTCAGTATTATCCCAGAACACCGAGACTATTTGCGGTTTTTCCTTCCTAATGTTGAAGAATCTAAAATTTACAGACACTGTCGAGTTGTGTTTGGAATCTGTTCTTCTCCATTCCAACTCTCTGCTTGTATAGATCATCTCCTGGAAAATTCTCCAGCCCGTTTTGACGATGTGACCCAAAAATTAAAACACTCGTTTTACGTTGACAATTGTGTCACCGGTGTTACCGATATCAAAGAGCAAGAAAGTTTTATAAATAAAGCAATAGAGGTAATGGCTAGAGGATGTTTTAACCTACGGGGTTGGGAAAGTAACGTTCCAGGTCGCTATATTTTCCGTAGTTCAGGTGTAACTTCTTTGCTTGGACTATTGTGGGATTTAGACCAAGATACATTAAAATGTAATCTCAATTATTCAGGGGAGGGTGAGATAAGTAAACGTAATGTTTTGGCTATGGTACATAAAATTTTCGATCCTCTAGGTATTTTGAGTCCGACCACTTTGTTACCTAAGGTATTGTTACAGGAAGCTTGGAAACTGAAGTTAAAATGGGATGACCCTTTGCCCGAAAACGTTCAGAAAATTTTTCGGAAGTGGAGGGATGAAATAGTGTATCTTGAGAAAGTTAATATCCCTCGTTACGTAGAAATAAATGAGAATGCGGAGTTACATCTCTTCGTCGATGCATGCAAGAGTTCCTATGGGGCCTGTGTTTACATTCGAACTGTAACGCTCTTAGGAGTCAAAATTCGATTGATCAGAGCAAAGTCCAGGGTAGCGCCATTAAAAACTATGATTATTCCCCGGCTGGAATTGATGGCTTGTTGTATTGGTGCGAGGCTGGTTCACTCAGTGTACGCTGCTTTGGATGTACCTGATTTAAAAATTATTGCATGGAGTGATTCTATGGTAGCACTTTGGTGGCTGAAGAACCATGGTGATTGGTCAGTTTTCGTGACCAACAGAGTAAATGAAATTAACAGCCTAGTTCCTTCTCAATTTTGGCGCCATGTGCCGGGCGAATTAAACCCCGCAAATTTGCTTTCGAGAGGCATTTCCCTCGTTTATTTTCCGACTCTCTTTGGTGGGAGGGTCCTTCCTGGCTCCTTGAACCCCTAGTAACTGGCCCATAGACCGCTTGGCTTGCGAAACATCAGAGGTAGAGCGAGAAAAAAGGAAAGTTAGGTTATGTAATCTGGTTGCAGTTGAAGGGGAAATACCTTGGTATGCCATTAAGTTTTCCAATTTTCAGTCAATTATTCGTTTTGTCTCGTGGATGTTGCGTTTTGTGGAAAACGTAAAGAAAAAACGGGAGTTTCGAGAGATTGGAGATCTGACCATTCACGAGATAGAACACGCGGAGAAAACTCTTATCAAAATTGTCCAAGCTAAGTTTTTTCCTTCTGAGAACTCGTTTCCTAATATGAATGTCATTACGGACGAAGAGGGTATTAAAAGAGTTAAAACTCGAATTACTGAGCGATCAGATCATCCGGAATTTATTTACCCTATTATTTTACCAGGCGAGTGTCTTTTTACCCAACGGCTCATTGAATACTATCACCGACAAAATTGTCATGCTGGAACACAAATTCTGCTCGGAATATTAAGAGAGAGATTTTGGATAGTGAGGAGTAGAAAGGTGGTCAGGAAAATTGTAAGAAGTTGTATAAGATGCAAACGATATAAATGTAAATCTCCAAATAGTGAGCCAGTGTCCCTGCCTGGTGATCGTGTCAATGACGCAGCGGTGTTTGAGGTAGTGGGTGTTGATTTAGCAGGACCCTTATATGTGAAAGGAGGTCAAAAGTCTTGGATTGTCTTGTTTACATGTGCAACATATAGGGCCGTTCATTTAGAATTGACATCATCATTGTCCACTGATGCCTTTTTGTTGTCGTTGAGACGTTTTATTGCCAGAAGGGGTAGACCACGAGTAATTTATTCCGACAACGGAACAAATTTTCGAGGAGCTCATGGAGAATTGAGCGGTATTGACTGGGAAAAAGTCTTGAAACTAGCTACCGTACAACGCATAATTTGGAAATTTAATCCAGCCACAGCCGCTTGGTGGGGTGGTTGGTGGGAGATGTTAGTTCGTGTGTTAAAGGAACTGTTGAGAAGGACTCTCGGTAAAGTCCTTCTCACGACCGAGGAGTTGCAGACAGTACTGTGCGACTGTGAATCTGTAATTAATTCTAGGCCACTCACTTACCTATCCGAAAATTCTGATGATTTAGTTCCTTTGTCCCCAGCCATGTTTCTTGTGGAAAATCGCAACCTGGACGTTCCCGATATTGATTACAGGGATACTGTAAATTTACGTAAAAGGGTTAGATATCGACAAAAATTGTTAAATGATTTAAGGCATAGATTCCGAAAGGAATATTTAGGTCTCCTTATTTAAAATAAAAATAAAAAGGGTCCATTGTCGGAAGTACGGCTGGGAGAAATTGTCCTCATTGGTGATGACATCAAAAAACGGATGCATTGGCCTTTAGCTAAGGTCATTCGGCTGATTCCTGGAAAGGATGGCAAGATCAGAACTGTGGAACTGAAGACTCGCACTGGAACAATGTTACGACCCATTCAACGAATCTATCCCTTGGAAGTGCAGTCGACAGAAACCCCCAATGATCCTTTAAACGATTGTACAATTACTAATCCTATTTCTTCTATTTCTAGTGATAATCTTTCAGATCCTAATGACTCCAGTAACGTCTTGCCTAGAGTATCCAAGTACGGAAGAGTCATCAAAGTACCAGAGAAACTGGACCTCTTCAACCAGGTGTTATATGTTTTTGAGTCCAAGTGATGTCGACTCAAAAAAAAGGGGGAGGATGTTGAAGGCCACCACAACGAACTCCTTCGATGACGCAACGCGTGGGTGGAGTCTTCAAAGAAGAGCCTTTTACCTATTGGACTATTTTATTTCTAGAACTTTTTATTATGTTAACTGTAGAATTAACGGAGAAATCCTCTGTTAAGAAATTAGTATTGCGCGGGATTTGTTATGTATATGTAGATGCTGCCCTCGTGAATTGATATCCGTATTAAAGTTGATATAGAATAATCCCTGGTGTGATTATTACTTGAACCTGCTTGTTGTAATCCTGGGAACAAAAATATTAAAAAGCCTTTTTTCATTTATTTTTGCTACTTTTTTTCTTTTATAATTTAGCTGTTGATTTTGATCTCTGAAGTATTCAGATAAAAAAACAAACGCTGAGTATTGCAGTCTCAAAATTCCTCTTGTTTTATAAACTCGAATGAGGTATTGTCTAATATGAATTTAAATTTACATGCAATATATTAGTATGAAAATAGTGTGTAAAATAATGTAAATAATTTGTATTTGGATGTGTAGTGTTTTCTATACTACTCTGTGTCATATTTATTTTGTGTTAAAATTGTAATATTTCCAAGCAACGTCGTCCCTTACGTTATGACAATTCAATGGGAACTGGGCAATAGAGCCAAGTTGGTATCATATTTGGCGACAACGCGATAATTTTTAGCGGGTTCGGGTCCCTCTGGATGCTTCTGGAAACTGGTGGAGACGTTCACTAATTTCAAGACCTCTAGCACATGCGGATCTTTCTCAAAAGATCCGCGAGACATATAAATGAAAAGATACTCGTCAAAATGAGTCAGTCTTTGTTTCAACCAGCGATTAGTGAGTATTGTTTTAACTAGCGATTAGCAGGCTTGCCTTCCGTGATTGCCGATTAGCTCGGCTATGCTTGTGAACAACCTTTCACATACGTATATTTTAGACCCTGACAATTGTGACTTAGTGCTGTTGAAAGTATGATGACCTTCTGAAATTTATTCTGTGAAAATTGCTGCTGAATCCTGTATTTCAAGGATTGGATTTTTGATAATAAATTCTCATCGCGCTCTGAAAGAGCTGTGTAAAGGACAGTTTTTCCTCACAAGATGGCTGCACCTGTCAACTGTTTCCGAATAAGCGAAACAGATGGTATATTGCGAGATAGTTCAAATTAATTTTATTCTAATAAATGTTAAACTTAAATAATAATTGTTGAACTTATTTTATATAAATGCACTTAATTTCTGTTAATTTTTTAAATGATCCCATTAATTATATTTCAGTTTTATATTTTTACTTGTGTACCTCTATCGATTATACAAATGTTTAACTGTAACGAAACTGTATTTTTTGTGAAACGTGGCATTTTTGTACAACGTTTTCGAGACTTGCTTTGCTGACAGTGTCGAATGGACATGCACAATAAATTTCCAGTAGTTATTGACAAAGCTTGAATTATGTATTTTTTGAAAACTCAACACGCTGAGTATTTACTAGAAAGCTATTAAACAAGCACCTAATAACTGGTGACCCTGATTTATATTTATTTACTGGAACATGACTAAATAGCGCATTGGCAGACAAGATCGTGGAGATGGCGCCAAGAACAATTGATGCTGCAGTGGTTCAGAAGGATTCCTTAGGAGTGGATGAACTCCTGTCTAAATTAGTAACTCTTGAACACCAACTTGACTCTTTGAAACTGCAACGAAAATTCCCTCATTACCATCAGAGAAGTAGAAGTAGCAGTAAACAAAGGCGCCGCTACAATCCTCAGGGAAGATATTGCTACTAACCTTTCCGATTCAGGAAGAAATGCCTCCCGGGCAAACGCGTGCAGCTTCAATGAGTCGAGAAACGAATCCCAGCAGTAGACGCCGCGGCGAGTCCTGCTGCCGAAATTTTAGGCCGCAAATCCCAGTTATTGGTCAAGGACAAAGAAACCGGATATCAATTCCTTGTGGATAACGGAGCAAACGTCTCGATCCTCCCTTGGACAAAAACGAAAGGTGAGTGCCAAGCCTCTCAATATAAACTATATGCGGCTAATGGCTCTGAAATTGCAACATTTGGTATAAAAATTCTCACGCTGTATCTAGGTCTAAGATGCCCATTTCTGTGGCCATTTATTATTGCCAAAGTTAAGCGAAGATTCATAGGTGCTGATTCCCTTAAAGAATTCCAGTTACTGATAGATCTGCACAACAGGAAATTAATCGATGGAGTAACAAATCATTCAATTGAAGGAGAAGTTGCTACCGTCCAAGAAAATAATGTTCTCAGCACAGTCAATAGAGCCACCAAGTATTTCCACCTGCTTAACTCGTATCCTGATCTAACCAAGCCGAGTTTTGTAAACAGAGTTGTCAAACATAGAATAAAGCACCACACCCTAACAACTGGCGAACCGGTTTATTCGAAGGCAAGACAACTGGCTCCTGATAAGTTGAAGCTGCAAAAGCAGGAGTTGCACTTGATTAATAAGAAGGACAGCACATTAAGACCATGTGTCGATTACATGCGACTAAATGCAGAGAAAATATCAAATCGGTATCCGATTCCTAGAATTGAGGATTTTTATTACATCCTGAAGAATAATTTTTTTTCAAAGATAGATCTTGTAAAGGCCTATTATCAGATACCTATTGCTGAGGAAGACAAAGACAAACCTGCCCTCACCACCCCATTTGGCTCGTACGAGTTCAATACTATGAGTTTTTGACTGAGGAATGCTCCTTCAACACCTTCCAACGTTTCATCACTGAAGTTCTGTATGGACTCGACTTTGTTTTCCCTTATCTTCATGATGTACCTGTTGCCTCATCTTCAGAAGAGGAGCACAGTGAAAATCTAAAACTAATATTTGAAAGATTCCAGCAAGATGGACTTCGAATTAATATTTCCAAATCAGTGATGGGAGCTGACCAAGTAGAATGTTTGGGTTTTCTGATCACTGCTGAATGTTCTCGCCCATTGCCAGAAAAAGTTCAAGCTGTCTCGAATTACAAACTACCAGAAGCTATTCATGACCTGCGCACATTTCTGGGTATGATAAATTTTTACCGAAGATACCTCAAGGATGCTTTTAAGACTCAAGCACCTCTACACGAACTGTTGAAAGGAGCGAAAAAGAAAGACAGCAGAAAAGGGCATTTGACTGATGACACCAGGAGAATCTTTGAAAAATGCAAAACTGACCTTGCTGAAGCTGCTCTTTTATCTTTTCCGAGATTTGGACAACCCCTATCACTTTGGACAGACGCATCAGATTTCGCTATGGGCGCACTACTTCAACAGTTAGGAAATAAGGACTGGAAGCCAATAAATTTTTACTCAAAAAAGCTAATTGAAACACAAACAAGGTATAGTACCTATGATCGAGAACTATTGGGAATATACCTTTCAGTGAAACATTTCGAACACTTGCTGGAAGGGAATTATTTTATTATATATACTGACCACAAGCCTCTGACTTTTGCATTTAAGCAAAAAAAATGAAAAATCATCACCAAGAAAACAACGACAACTTCAATACATTTCTGAATTTAGCTGTAACATTCAACACATTTTCGGTAAAGATAATGTTATTGCAGATGCCTTATCCAGAATTGAATCCATTTCTGAAATCAACTTTGATGCAATTGCAAAAGAGCAAATTAGGGATGAAGAGTTGCAACAATTATTGCACAGCAATTCTCTGAAATTTAAACCTTCAACATTGCCATCTGGGAAATAACTTTGTTGTGACATCTCAATGCCCAAAATTATGTCTTACATCCCACAGAAATTTAGGTTTCAAATGTTCCAACTAATTCATGGCATAGCTCATCCTAGTATCAAATCCACAGTAAAACTGATGACTGAAAAATATGTCTGGTCAGATATTAAAAAGCAAGTTAGTGATCAGCCAGATCATAATTCATCATTTCTATGCGACGTGTGATAGTTCTACTAGAAAGTTGAATATCTTAAATTAAGGAAATAATTTCAGTTTTTTTCTTGAATAAATCAATTAATGAGTCACTGGCTTTCCAGAAACACTTTTTTTTTATTATTTCTCCATCTGCGAAAGGTTTCTTATGTTTTGCTAACAGATGTGCAAGTATTTGCTAAAGTATTGGGTTTAACAAAAGATGACTGTTGTTCGATTAATTGCGATTTAAATTCTTTCAATTTTTTTTAGCAATTCGCTTTTTTAAGGAAAATGTGTATCAAAACTCTAATGAATAGTTTTGAAATGTCTTTCAACGTTTACTTTTTTTGGAAGTGCCACACTTGCATGACATATATAGCTCCACACATTTTGCATTCACCATCGTAAAGAAAAACTGTTCTTTCCACTCTGTATTAAAATTGTAGGTTTTTCTTTTTTTAATACTTGTTTCCGACATTATATGCGTCTTTGGATATATGGCAGACTACTATTTTTACTTGAAAACACACACACACAAGTAACATTAAGTCTTCAAATTGAATGTTTGAACAACTATGAACGATTGCTAGATCACGGAGCGTGAACATTTTCAAAGCTACGAACAAAAACGAACTAATTAATCTGTAACCGACAGATGTATCTAACACGCAGAACGTAAACACAAGAATCTAATCCAGTGTTATCGTAAAAAGTCCTGACAAACGTTTATTTTCCCCTTTAGTCGGCGTGTGGGGGGGAGTACATATCTACTGCTGGCATCGTGTTGATCGCATATCCCCCCCCTATAATCACAGAGAATGTGTTAAGCGTCTTAGTGAGCTTCCAGTAATGGAAAATGTCATCTACACAAAGTCGCATGGACTGTGAAAAGCCGATTATCCACTCTAACTGGCGCCGGTGTTCCATAAATATGTTTCTGTTAATATGCGCATCTTAGGTCTTAGTTAAAGGTGGTCACCTTAAAATGTCTTGGCGGTCCATCGGTCGATCGCGATCGACTTAATGCTCACCCCGGATTTTGACCCTGATAATTGTGTCTGAGTGCTGTTGAAGGTGTGACGACCTTCTGAAATTTATTCTTCGAAGTTTGCTGCTGAATCCTGTATTTCAAGAGGATTGGATTTTAGATAATAAATTTTCATCGCTCCTAATGAGCTGTCTTGTAATTTGTGACTGATTTGCATAAAATCCTGGAATCCCAATTAACGTAACAATATTTAAATTCCAAGAAAGGAAAATATTCCTTGACCTTACACAAAACATTTTTTTCTCCTTAGAGTAAAATTGATCTCATATGTTGATGAGTTCTGTTACATAATTATAGTTTCATGAAACCGGATAGATATAGTAAACTTTATTGAGAGCTTGTTTCTTAACATATAATTTTCTAGTGATGGAGAGCTAAAAAGAGTGAACGCCAACAGCGAAAGCACGGCTCAAAATTCTCTCGATTAAAATGGAAAATACTCTTCGTAGACCTTCAGGTAAACGACCTAAGAAAAGAAGATTTAGAGGGAATCAATTCATGAAGGTATGTTCTCATAAATATGTTGCAGAAAGGAGAGATACAAATAAGTGTGCTTCCAGTAATAAAATCTCAGGAATTCAGACTTTATTAAAGTCAAATCTTGTTAAGGTAAGTGAAAACTTCAAAGGATATCGTATTTTTGATTTTATTTCTACTTTTAGCTCTATTTTATCAGTATCATGTTGTTTAAAATGTCATAAACCATTAACAATTAATGAAAAGTCCACTCGTGGTTTATATTCGAATTTTGAAATACGTTGTAAAAACTGTGGGAGTGTTTGTACTTTTTCAAGCTGTGAAAACACTGGGAATAAAAATAATGCTCCAGAAATTAACAGAAGATCTATTTTAGCAATGAGATGCATAGGCCAAGGTTTAGAGTCATTAAAAACCTTTTGTGCTGTAATGAGTCTTCCTAATCCTGTTGAACAAAAATCATATGATGTTATTAATAATAAACTTTCACGTGTTATGAAGGAAGTCGCTGAAGAAAGCATGAAAAGGGCAGCTGTCGAAGAAAATTATTCGTCACCTGATAACCTTTTAACGGTAAGTGGTGATGGTACCTGGAAAACAAGAGGACATTCATCGTTTATTGGAGTATGAACAGGTAAGGTTTTGGATAGGGAAGTGTTGTCCTCATTTTGCAAAGGATGCGACAGTTATAAAGGGGTAAAGTTTGGTATCAAGTACAATAAATAGCAAAGAGCGCATAAGATTTCATGTAGAAAAAATTATTCTGGCTCTGCTGGTAAGATGGAGGTTGACGGGATGTTGAGGATTTTTAATCGATCAGAAAAGCTTCACAACCTGAAATATTCGAACTACATAGGATATGGCGACACAAAAACATTCAATGCCCTTTCTGAAAACAAGCCATATGGCGATGACCATCTTATTCAGAAAATAGAATGTGTAGGCCATGTGCAAAAGAAAATGGGTACAAGACTTAGGAAGCTTAAATTAGTATATAGTAAAAAGAAATTATCTGATGGTAAAACTATTGGCGGTAAAGGTAGGTTAACTGATAGTTTAATTGATAAACTTGCGCATTACTATGGTAATGCTATTCGATGCAATTCTACTAGTGTAAAGGAAATGCGGAAAGCCATTTGGGCTGTTTGGGGTCATTCTTGCAGCACTGATGATGAACCGATGCACTGGTTTTGTCCTACAAATCCAAATACATGGTGTAAGTATATATAATGCCGCAATTAATAATAATTTACAAAATTATAAACACAAACCCTCAGTTGCTAAAGCTTTTCGACATGTAATTAAGCCTGTATTTGCAGACTTATCTCATCTGGCACTCCTGAAGAAATGTTTAGGAGGTAAGACACAGAGAATCCTAATGAAAGTTTAAATTCATTAATTTGGAAATTTTGTCCTAAGACGATTGGTTCTAGTCTTCAGATTGCAGAGATTGCTGCAAATCTAGCAACCAGTGTTTTTAATGATGGAAATCAAATACTTATTACTATTTTAGAGAAATTTGGCTTGAAAATTAACAGAAATGTTTGTGTGTCCCTAGCTGAACGTGACAATCGTCGAATCTTTACCTCAAGACAGAGGCGCTTAGAATCATCTTTTGAAGCTCGCAGAGCCAAGAAAATTAAAAAGAGTAAAGAAATTGAGCTGTTTCAGGAACAGGAAGGTATATCTTATGATCCTGGAGCATTTTAGCATGTAAGTTTTAAGATTTATTTTCTCAAATTCAATTTTAAAACTTTAAAGCCCTTTTTCTCAGTTTGTGTTTTTTTCAATTACGCGCATTGCGTTTCAAAAACTATCGTACTTTGATGCATAAAACTTTACAGAATTATAAATTCTATCATAATCTTCAAATCCTAGCTATTTATAGTATTATAAATTTTTAATGTTTTGAAATATTTCAACAAAAATTGAATTTTTTAAAAAAAATTTAAAAAAATGTATTTTTTTATTTTTAAAATATTATTTTTTTTATTTATATAAGATAAGCTAGCATGTAATAAGGATATATTTGACTTTATAAATCAACTTATTGCTAGTAATTAGAATTATTATTGCAGAAAATATCATGCGCGTCGTAAAACTTACTATTTGTTTCTTACAAAAAAATTTCTTATTTTTATGTGCTTATTATTTTTAAAATTATGATTATATTTTAGATATTTTATACTTTTTTGAAACTTTATTCCTTTATAAGAAATGTCTGAAAGAATCAAATTATTTCATTTTAATCTCAAAGAATTATTTCTAGTCGAAAATTGTTTGCATTTTGTGCTCTCGAAACATTTTTAACACCCCTGTGACCCCTTAATATTATATTCTGACTACACTATCCTATCGATAATCACTTATTTTATCATACTGCTCATTTTTATCCGAGTTGACACTTTTTTTTTTCTTTTATAAAATGTGTTTTGCATTTTTTCCCTATACCGTAATGCTAAATGAGCTATCCCTTCACCAGTTAAAAGGTAAAACTAATTATTTATAAAATTTTTTGAAATTTTAAAAACACTATGTGATAAACAATTGCATGAGTTACAATGTCACAAATTTTTATAAAAATTAGGAAATTTTTCTGCCCGAAAATGTGCACCGCGTCAAGTTCACGCTCTCGTACATATGGCGAAACAGCCTTAATATTCACTCACTCGTAACTGTTTCGTTCTATTCTTAAAACATCATTCATATGAGCATCAGTAAGCAAATTTATACATGTGTTCCTTACATATCTTATTTTTTGGAATTTTTAACACAGATATGTTGACGCGAGCAACAGAAGTAAAATTTGGGCATACTTTTAAAGTGTTATATTGTTCGCGAGCGCTATTTTCCAAACTTCTGTGTGTTTTTCGTTTCTCTTCCCTCCTTTCTTTAAAAACCACTTCCCTGAAGATATTGTTTTTCATATCAATAAATTGATCAAGCAGCTCTGCGTCATTACATGCCAATACACCAGCATATTCCGATATTATACCAGATATTTTCTGCTAGCAATAACGCAAATTCTTGATTTCCCTTAATTCCTGAAATCTACTTATAAATTCATCGGATAATGCACAATTTCAAATAATTGTTTAGTTTTTCCAGCAAAATATCGAGACCACCCTGTTTAACTTTTGTTTCATGGTTGGAAAATTGTGCTTTATTTGTGTGTGTGATTTTGTATTTCTTCCTAGTAAATGATTAATTTTTGTTCAAAAGCAAATACACTCAGGAACATTGAAACTAGCGACCCAAGAAGAAAGCATCGGATTGAAATGAAATTTAATACACATAATGACACAGATGAGAGATTCACTTGATCTCAAAAACAAGACAATTAAACGAATACAGAGTGTGCAACGACACAAATACTGGGCAACTTCAATAGCGCATTGAACCACCTCCAGCTGCAATACATACCGCCACACGGTCCGGCATTGAGTTGATTAGACACCTTATGTTGTTCTGAGGCAGATGGGCCCACAAATCTTGAACAGCCAACTGTAAATCTTAAACAGAGTGACACGATGTCAACTGCCGTTTTAGCTGATCTCACACGTGCTCTACAGGGGACAAATCGGGGGAGCGGGCCGGCCATGGAAGAGTCTGAAAATTACTTTTGAAGTCTTGAGCTACTCTTGCTCGAAAATTACCCCTGGGAGACCATTTAGGAAAGGTCCTATATGGGGTCAAAGAATATCCTCAATGTAACATTGGCCCGTTAAGGTTCCACGCATCACAATAAAGGGGATCGGCTATCATAGGCTATGACCCCCCCAGACCATTACACCAGCTGTGCGGGCAGTGTGACGTAGAACAGTGTGGGGGATTTGTACCGCTCACCAGGGCGCCTCCACACCCGTACACGGTTATCATCTGTCCCCAAAACAAACCGGGATTCATCACTAAACACAACATTTTTCCAATCTGTGACATTCCATATTGATCTGACTTGGCACCACTGTAGACGCAGTTGCCGATGTTCCGGTGTTAAAGGGAGTGCCCGGAAAGGGCGCTTGGATTTAAGATTTGCTTCTGCAAGGTGTCTGGAAATTGTTTGTGGAACAATTGCTACATCTACGTCTGATCGTATCGTTGAACGAGTCACTATGGGGTCCACAAGTGCGTGCCGCACGATCCTTCGATCCTCTCTCCTCGTGGTCTTCCTGGTCGCTCAAGAACCGGTTTTTCGCACGTGGGTATCTTCTCGTGTCCACTGCTCCCAACGATTTCTAACGGCACACTTCGAACGATCTACCTGGGCAGCAACACGACGCGTCGACCAGCCTGCAGTTTTCATCACGATGATCAGGCGTCTCTCAAACTCGCTTAACTGTGAGAAATGTCTTCTAGCACGTTTACCTGGCATGTTTCGCTTACCAAAGTCTTCCTACAATCGGCGGGTAATCGTCCCGTTTATGAAACTTCGATTTTGCGCTTGCTTATATAGCATCCTCTTCCTGATTGTAGCGCCACCTCGGTGTGTATGAGCATGCGTATTGGCACAAAACTTGGATCATTATGCAAATCACATTACGCTATGCTTATTTGCAAAGTTTTGCGATTGTACTTAGCTTCCTTCTTGGGTCGCTATTTTCAATGTTCCTGAGTGTATTTATTATTCGCCAACCATGAATCTACTTTATTTTTTCACCCTGTAAAACACTATTAAGTTTGTTAAGCTTCTATATAATGTGCACAGAAAAAAGCTAAAATATATTACGAAACATCGTTTTTCAATTCATTGTAAATTTTGTATTTTTGCTCTAAAACAACATTACTTCTTCTCCCAAAGAACAACCCCCTCCCCTTTTTTTAAACTTTTTCTCTGCTAAGCCGACGCACCTATGTACAGTGGACCACAAAAGTGTTCGTACACTTGCAATTTCCAATAAAATTTAATGTTTTAGACTAGTAAAAATTAATAAATCGGAACTGTAATTTTTTTGTGATATCTGCAATTAAAGATTTCTTAAAAGAATGACATCATCATTTTTTAAAAATAGTATAACTATTTTTTTAAAAAATTAATAATCAAAAAGCTACTAAAAAATTACGCCACAAAAGTCTTCTTAACAAATCTCTCAACATAGCTTTAAATATTGTATTTCTTTCTTAATTTGGTACTAAGTAGGATATCTTTTAGTATCCACAACACAACTTTTACATGTCTTGGTATAGATTTGATCAGTTTTTTGTAAATTCTGCATCGATTTTTCGCCATGCTTCTGTGATTATTGCTTTTACTTCCCATTATGTGTTTATATGGCATGTTTCCTTTTCTTAAAAATCAAATTCTCACCAGATATGTTCTACTGGGGTAAATAAAGTGATTAAAAAGTGTTTTCAGATTTTGGGGGCGGCGATAGAGGCACCAGCGGCGTACATTGAGAGCAGTTCGCTTGGCATCATTATCCTGTTAAAAAACGAAGTCTCCAATATCCAAACTTTGGGCGGAGAATTTAAAATTTCTCTTTAAAATATTTAGAGATCATGTTTCATAATACCATCAAAAGTAACAAATTACCGTAATCTGAAGCCGATTTACACCCTCACTCAGGAACACTTTCACCTCCATGGTTCATTGATCCAACTAGATTCTTGGGATTAAGTTTCAGAAAATTCAAAATTGACAGCGAATTGATTGAGATGACAGAAAATTCAACATTTTTGGTTCCGTTGAGTGCATAATAGTTTATAAATGATAAAATGAGCAATTTTCCCATGAACTTATGCGGAACAAGAACTCCTCCATATCTACACTTAACTATGGAGGAGGAGGTGTCCTTGCGTGGTGGTGTAAATCGGGTTAAAGATTAAGTAATTTGGTATTTTTTGATAGAGCTCTACTTAAATATTTTAAAAGGAAATTTTAAATTATCCGCCCAAAATTTGGATATTGGAGTCGACTTCTTTTTTTAACAGGATAATGACGTTAAGCGCATTGCTCTCAATGCACGCTGCTGGTTCCTCTATAACTGTCCCCAAAATCTGAAAACACCTCTCAATTTTTTTATTGAGCCCATTAGAACATATTTGATGAAAATTTGGTTTTAAAAAAAGAAAACATGGCATATATAAATACATAATGGGAAGTAGAAAAAATAATCACAGAAGCATGGAGGAAAATCGATGCAGAATTTACAAAAAAACTGATTAAATCTATACCAAGACATTTAAAAGTTGTTGTGGACACCAACATATATCCTACTAAGTACCAAATTAAGAAAAAAATACAATATTTAAAGCTATGTTCAGATTTTTGTTAAGTGTACGAAGATTTTTGTGGCGTAATTTTTAGAAGCTTTTCGATTATTGAATTTTTTTTTAAATAGTTATACATATTTTTAAAAAAAATGATTATATCATTCTATTAAGAACAAGTTGCAGATATCATAAAAAATTACAATTCCGACATATAAATTTTTACTAGTTGAAATTATTAAATTTTATTGGAAATTGCAAGTGTACGAACACTTTTGAGGCCCACTGTATGTCAAATAATGTCACTAAATTGACTCTTCACCTCCTCCAAAAGACTTGAATTCTCGTGCTCTATCATAATTCCCTAAACTTATTTATATATATATATATATATATATATATATATATATATATATATATATATATATATATATATATATATATATATATAGTGAGTAATCGCTTAACGAACACTTTCACGAAATATTTTTGTGTTCGGATAACGAACACTTTCAAGAAAGAATTTTTGTGTTTGGACAGCGAACACTTATTCGTAGATGATCAGGGAGACACCCCTGAATTTATGGATGAAATTTTGACAACTGCTAGAGATCTGGAATTGGAGGTGAACGAGGATGACATAGAAGAGCTCATAATGGGACATGAAGATGAACTGACGATAGAAGAACTCCAAGAAATTTTGAATGAAGAACACCAAGAAACACAGCGAGATGTGACTCCTTCTGAACAAGAGGAAGACGAAAGAAGACCAATGCCGACATCTGCAATTAAAGATCTTTTGAAAAAGTGGGATGCTGTCAGAGCAATGGTTTTAGAATGGCACCCAAACCAAGCTGATGTCAGTAGGATTTGGGATCTTTACACGGCAACGCTATTAATTACTTCCGGAAAATCCTGAAAAAGAGAGAAAAACAATCGACATTGGACATGTTCTTCAACGCCCCATAAGCTTAAAATGAAAAGGACTGATTAATATGCAAGACTATATATGTATGTATTATTTTTTAAAAAATTACTAAGAAATGATACATTTTTTAAAATTTAATGTTTAGTCTCCAGAACGAATAAATCGATTTCACATAGAAGTCTATGGTGAATCGATGATCGGTTAACGAACAATTCGGATAGCGAACATAGTCTTGGAACGGATTATGTTCGTTAACCGATCACTCACTGTAACTGTTTTCAATACAGTTTCTATGCTAGGATTAGTAATACGTTCCACCAAATATTCCTGGTGAATAATACAGTAAAAGTGTATAAGATTTGTTAAATTATGCCTCTTTTCCAAAAGTGATATAAATCTGTTTTCAGATCCAGTCGTTGAAAAACAGCCATCAGTATAAACACTATTTCTTTTATATTTATATTATTCTGTTCTAGAAAAGTAGAAATATAAGTTAAATATAATCTACGAGACTGTAGTTTAGCTCTTCATTGGAAGGAATTTTGAAAGCTCTTTGCGAATTGAGTTTTGTTCAGTGTAGTATTCAGAAAAAACCAAGTATTGTGATGTTTCTGAAGTACCCTTAATGGAGTCAAAAACCAAAATAATAAACGTGAAGTATATTTTAAATCTTTATTCAAGTTAACTTAAGGTGACTGCCTACCTTGAAAATGACGTTTTTCTTCTACGTAAGGCATTTTTTTTATTTCGAAATCATATAATTTGAACATTTTTCTTTTTCCTTTACGTGAAATAGAAATAAATCTATAGTGATTTTTCAAAAACCTCACTCTATGCAAAATGGCAGTAAGATAAAACTTTAAATGTGCTTTTCTCAACATTATGTTTTCGCGAAAGAAATGCTTTACCAGATACATGATATCTAAAGAACCAGACCAGATAACGTTTGAAATTTTGTGGGAATGTTTATTATACTATTTTTCATAAAGTGGACCATAAGTCTTGTTGTAGGTTAAATATTTTTTCATTTAGGGTAGTTTTTATAAAGAAAAAACTTAAAAAATATCAAAATTTTTACATTATTATGTATAATTCTCTGAATTTTTTTTTGTATTTTAATACTTCTCTTAGACTTTGGTTCATTTTGAAGAGCACCGTAATATGTATATTGTGTATAAAGGAAATTATGATAATTGTTTTAGAAATTTTTATACAGTGTTATCCGTTTTAGTTAAAATTTGGTAAAATTTCTTGAAAACAACCAACTTTACTAAAAGTACAATTTTTATTTAAAAAATTTATGCATTTACATACTTTTTTTTCTTCCTAAAAACACTCAATTTGTTTCAAAAATTTTATTTTTATAAAAAAATTGCGTCCGAAGGTAGGCAGTCACCTTAAATGGGCTTTGCAATATTTTAATAATTCTGAATCAGGTAGAATGCTAGAATTAATTTTTTTATTTCTTAAATTATTTAATTTTTTTTATTGGATTTATCAAACAATATACTGAAAGCATTTTAAAAACGTTCCTTAACAATTTCTGCATCAGTAAACGTTTTCATATATTAACCCTTAATATAACAAACTTCATAGGATGTCTTAGTTATCTCTGCGTCTTATGTGATTACCACCGACAAAACATTTTGTTATTGTTGCCAAAACTTTTGAGAAAGCCAATTTGTCGTCTCTTGTCAGAGACTTTTGACAAAAGTATCATTATACTATCTGTATTCAGTAGTAAAATGATGAACAAAATTATATCTTTTAAGCGTAACATTTTTATTGATCAATGTTTTTCTCTACAAAATATTCAAGTTCCTAATCGTCTTGGAACAACATATTTTCACTCATAAAACTAATGCTACTCCGTCTGAGTTAAATGCAGTGAACGCGCTTTAGTTACCCCACTGTTATTTGTTAGTATCAACTGTTACAGTTACAAACAGAAAAAAAATATCGTGCAAATCGTACTCGTATGACATCAACAACAAAATTGAAAGAATCGATTGCTTGATTGATAAATTTTCTGCTAAATTTTTAATTCATTGCTCAAAATAATTAATTTAATTTTTAGTGCAATAGGTCCTGACTGGACCACTCAGAAAAGTTTGCCGGGCCACATGCGGCCCGCAGGTTAAGTGTCTCTTCTAAAGACCAATTTTGGTGTGATCCCAACTAACATGTTCCTTAAACAAGCGTAATCTCTCTCGACGATGGCGTGGTTAAAATGGGATGCAACAAACAGGCTTCTGTTGATTTAATAGCCGTGAGATGGCTCTTGCTGAAACATGCTTACCGGTAGCAGTTACAATGTTTAAAGCTGTCTCACCAGGAGTGAAATTCTGTTCCTTTTTGCCTCGAAGCTTCATAGTGAGTCTCTGAAAGGGTAGTGTTCCTACCTTGACCCTCGGCATGATTTTGCAAAGTATTTCCTCCTTCAGCGACCTTCTTTAATCGCGAGATGACGCGCTTCGATTTACCCTTGGCAGCAGTTACAGGGGTGACACTTTAACCTGCTTCCAGTCATCCAACTGTTCGTCCACGATCATAGCCACTCAAATGTTGTCTTGCTGACATTTTGCTCTTAATTATTTTAAGAACGAAACAGAATAAAAGAGAAGATACTTTTATGACATCAAGCACTATTTTCATCAAACATTAAACAGCAGGAGTTTTCGTATGAATCATGAGCTTGTATGCAGTCTCTTTTATACAGAAATCGAGTCCTGGTCTACCACGCAGTCTGAACTTAAATTTACTTTTATTAGTCAGCTGTCTTAGACGCAATTTTGAATAAACGACTTGTTCCTTAGCAATTGTCAAGCAGTGTATGAAGTTTAAAATAGAAGGAGAAATTGGAATTCAAAGAATAGGGGAATTTTTTTTCTGTTGGAAGTTAAGTAAAATAAAATTTATTAATCATTTAGCAAGAGTTCAACTAGTAGATAATTTTTTGTTTATCTGATTCTGCTTCTTTAAGTTCACATAATCACAGCAAAAGTTTTTTTGGCATTATTTTACTAAGCTAGATATTAAATTGAAAAGTTCGTAAACTTGAAGTAGATTAGAAATATTGTCTTCCTGCATCCGGCCGAATTCTCGGATGCTTTGAAAACTATTGTTCTGTTCGTTTTTTTATTATGATTTTGGGATTCATTATAATTTTGATGGAGAGATTAGGAGGCAACTAACATTGGAAGCGTAGGATACACCTCACATTTCGTTGTTATTGTAAATATTATTTTTAATTCTGTTTTCGATGAGTGAATCTTTTTTGGCTTTGTGAATTTCGGTTACTTGGTGTAGCAGGTTGCAGGTTCGTATTCCTTAAAGTAAATACAGTAAGGGGTATCCTGCTTTCTTTTATTTCACAGTTTTAAATTTTGGTAAAATGGAACAAAGTAACTTGGAAAAATGGAAGTTGGAATCGAGTTTTCTTAGATATGAGTTGGATACAGCGGCTAGCCATGTATCCAATTTCCTCTAAATCATTTCGAATATATCTTCTACTTCAGTGAAGATGTAAAGGCCATTAATGGCAATTTTAGTAGATCTCTCAATTTTGGATTTATGGCGTAGTATTCAAAGTCAAAACCCTCTGCCGAGGCGTGAGTAAGACTCCAATATTCTATTAACATATAACTTAAAGGCTCACCGGAAGTTGAAGAACGTCTCTGGGTCTTTTGGCAGAGCTTTGAAAACAAAGTTATCATATGATACCTGAGTAAAACTTGGATTGACTGGTTAGGTAATTGCGGATGCCTATCAAAAATTCTTGAAGATTGTGTTTTAATAAAAACAATTATCGTGTCGATTTTTAAATTTTTGCGCTAGATTTCATTTTTTTAAACCGGGAAGCATTATTAATTTTTCTAAGATGTTTATATTGAAAAATGTACAATTTTTTTCAAAAAATTTACTGCTGCAGATGCCCCGATTGGGGAAGCATACAACAGTATTGGTCGGAGAAATTATTTATACAGCAAAAATTTGTTTCTGATCGGAAGCTTAGTCTTTCGAGAAATTAAGCTATTGAGAATTCATGTGCAATGAGGATGTGGGGTCAGAAGTTTAATTTTGAGTCAAGAATGAACCCTAAGTACTTAAATTCATTGGCCCAGGGGACGTGGTGGTCAAAAATAGTGATTCTAGGTATATTTCTTACGTACCTTTGCTTCGTAAAAAGGAGACTAGCTCTTTTAGGTGCTTTTACTTTAATTTTCCAAGCAAGGAGCCTGAGCTGTAGCCTAGTGATGTAGTTTTGTAATGTCTCGATAATTTTGAGGTTACAGGTTTGTTGTGCAATGAGAAAAGTGTCGCCCGCATGCATCGCTAACTGGACATTGTTAACTTTCGGGAACTCATTGATGTAAAGGTCAAATAGCGTTGGTCCCAATAAACTGTCCTGAGGGAGTCCACTAAGAATAGGGTGGGTACTGGAAATACTGTTTTTGACTCTTACTCTAAACTATCTAGAATTTATGCAAGAGTGGATAATTTTGATAATTTGGTTCAAAATCCAAGTTTCATTTTAAATACTAAGCCATCGTGCAAAGTTTTGTCAAAGGCTTTGGCTGAGTTTTCAAAAGGCTTGCCCTTGGCCTAATGGTTTTGAAAGCCTGTATGAACTAATTCAGAGACTTTAAGCAGCTGAATTACTGTAGAGCAATTAGTGAGACAATGTCATGCTGTGTTCTGGAATTATAATACTTCTGGCTAAGCAGTGTTAGTTCATGCTGTTCAAAATCACATACTCCTATACTTTGCTAAAACTATGGAGTAGTAAGATGGAACGGTAACTTGAGAGGGTTAGAATCGTCAGAGTTGGGTTGAAGAATGGGGACGAACACAACCATCCTTCAACTCTTAGGAAAATAACAGTTCTCCATTAACATGTTGAACAGCAAAGCAATGAAGATGATAAATTTAGAGGGGAGATCTTTGAGAATTCGATTAGCGATAAGAGCCACTGCGGTAGGTTTGTTAGGCTTGAGATTTTTAATATAATCCCATATTTTCGCTGGGAGAGGTTTTTTTCATGTCCATACAGGTAGGAGAGCCAAAACATTTTTGAACCTTTCGTGTGTATGAGCTGAGAATATAGGATTCTCTACTCCAGTGTTAGGTTCAAATTGTTTACCAAGACTATCCGCAATCACCTTGGCCTTTTCAAATGGGGTAACTGCCACACAGCCGAGAGCACCCTTTAGGAAGGAATATGACAAAAAGGCTTTTAAGAAGGGAGGTACTCCTCCAAAGAGGGCCTGTTTCAGGAGGTAACTGCTCATTTGTGTTTTCTCCCAAGTGATGTGGGAGAGGTGTCTAATATCACATTCTACCTTATTGCTCAGTGTATGAAGTTCACAAATTTTAGAGCCGGGTCTCTAGATTTTTGCCAAAATCTCCGTACACGGTTTCTGAGGTGAATTTTGGCGCGGATTCTTGAGGGTAATTTAACGTGTACAGTTTTGAATTTTGGTTTTAAAGCAGACATAAGTGCTTCGAAAATGCGTTTCTATTCTTTTCATAATAGAAAACATTGCTTCACAAATACATGTTGATTAAAAACTACAACAGAGGATAATATTCTTTGTGGCTCCACGTACTACAAAATTAATAACTGTAACTGTATCTCCAATAGTATCTGAAAGTCAAATTTATTAAAGTTAGAAAATTTCTTGTGGGTACAAATTTCCAAAATTCAATATAATTTGGACCACTTGCATCTGAAACAAGAGTCTTATATTTTCTTTTAAGTGTAGTACAGTGCTATAGTTCAATAATTTTGGTTTTGATTTCAGATGGGTAACAATTAGCGTCGTTAACGCTCACCACTCATGAGGTGCTGGTTAGGCAGGTTTACTGATGTGTGTGTGTGTGGCTGCGTTAGGACAATATTGTAATGTCCGTTATATAAAGCCATCATAGGTCACTTTAGATGTGAGTGAGTACAATCCAATTTAGAAACTAGTCTGAGAAAAAAACTAAGAGTCACAATTGAAGAGTCTGTAGTGGAGCGTCTGGGTTTCCCCTTTTGGTGTCTATTTAAATATAAAATATGTCACTCCTTTCCAGGCAACACGTGACGCAGATTCACTTCTATTTGGACGTAGCAGTGAGTACTCTTCGGTCGTTGGTTCTTGTCACCCCACGTGCGATGGACTTTGAAGCTGGAGATTGGTGTGGGAACTTCACTGCCTACTTCTCTATCGGCTGGATAAAGTGGGGGTTAAAGGTTGACTTACCTTAGCACGTAAACGTCGGATTGTCCTGTCACGGATACTTTCCCGATTGAAACTATGTGTCCATTGAGAAATCATCAGTTCTCTAACAGGAAATCAGTCATTTCGTGGTGACCGTTGTAATGTCTTGCAGAGAAATTAGAAACGGATTTGTGAAATGATCAGCAACTTTAAAATCATTTTGAAAGTAATCAAACCTAAAAATGAACCCTTCAAAATGGATACTTAACTTGTAACTATTCTATCTCGTAGCATTACTAACTTTAGTAGTAGTTCCTGCATTATTGGGAAATGCGTTAAACTTTTATCTGCAAAATCGAGGTAAGAAAAAACAATTGTTCAAAAATTGAAAATATATTACCTAGTTTAGCAGTTTTTTTCACTTGATTTCTTTAGAATATTTCTTATTTCTTTGTTTTCGTCCAGTTCTCCTTCGTTGAGTAGCTGGGTGTAAACTGTGAGCAATAATTTTGAGCCTTGGACCTTGTTCATGTTTTCCACATGGTTTCACGACATTAAAGTTCGATGTCCATTTTGTCCGGGTTCAAATCAGTGATCATCCTTAGTCAATCAGAGGCAATCATCCTAAAATTTAATAAATCTCCTTCCGACTGAATCAGGATACTGTGGCATCACAGTTGAATCTGAAAACGATTTTTATTCAAAGTTGTTTGCGTCACATTTCTTCCCGGCCAATAGGAAGAGACTGAAGAATGTGTATATCTTTTATTAGGATTACACTTTTGGATTTACGTACCAACATATTTTGGAATTCTATCTTTTCGTTTTCCGATGTAACTAGCTACGTTAATTTAAATGCTACTTGATTTATATTAAATACTATTTTTATAACTATGCAGAATTGATTCTTTAAACCAGTATCTTTAAAATGTACATCTGGAAACCTTACTAATAGGAAGTTAGATTGGTTTGTGCTATAGTTTAAACTCAGTTTGCTAGTCAAAATGGTAGCTTAGGCCTAATACAGCATGGAATCGCTACAGTGGTGACCCGATTTCTAAAGATGTGCTATTTTTAATATTGGTGCCATGGAACTCTACCTGCAGAAGTCATTTTTGTTTTGAAATTAACTTCGGAATTCTACGATTTCTTGATGCTGTAGTCGTCATTTCATCACCTCTGGGAAAGAACCAGCTATGTCTGACACTTTCTAGTGAACTACTTGTACGCCGAATGTTTTCAAGCTATCCTGAGTGTTGGTAAGTAAAGTATTGTCTCTGTTTTCCTTATCGCTACTGATCCCTCAGTGATTGCATGTTTTTGACCTGTTAGTTATCTTTAATATTATAATTTTGGTTGACTTTTTATTACAATCTTTTGTGTTTTTCATTATGAATGATTCTAAAACTGAAATTCCGCTTAGTGTTGATCAGGAATCCCACCTTTCTAGAATCGCTTTCAAAGCTCCAGCGTTTTGGGAAAATGACCCAGAACTTTGGTTTTTTCAAATTGAATCTCAATTTCTTTTAGCTGGAATTTCCAATGATTCCACAAAATTTCATGCAGTTATTGCTGCTCTCAATTCAAATATCCTGTCTTGCGTTCGAGATCTAGTAAAGAATCCTCCTAAGGAAAGTGCGTATTCCTCCCTTAAGGATAAGATCTTGCAATACTTCTCGCAATCAGATGCATCTCGATTAAACTTGTTGCTTCATGATTTGCAGCTTGGTGATAAACGCCCGTCACATTTGTTGAGTGAAATGCGAAATCTTGCTCCTTCTAAATAGGAAAATGATCTTTTGCAGACCTTGTGGCTACAGCGTTTACCTGCTAATTTGCAACAAGTTCTTTCTGTTTGCAAAGCTCCATTGGATGAGCTTACACAGATTGCAGATAAAGTGCATGAAGTGTTTGGAAGTGATCTGACTGTTGCAAGCATTGAAACTAAATCGAATCAAATCGAATTAGATGTGCTTAAAGCTGAGATAGCCGATTTGAAGAATATGGTTAAAAAATTGACAGTTTCCGCGTATTCACCTAATCGAAACGGGTATCGCAGCCGATCGTTAACATCTTCTAGAGGTTTTGATAAAAATAAAGCTCGATCTAAACGCTTATGTTGGTACCACTTCCATTTTGGTGATAAAGCTTCTAAATGTAAAAAACATTGTGCTTATCCCTTAAACTAAAAGGTTTATCTGTTTCTTCGGCGGTAGATAAGGTTAGACATAGCAGCCGATTATTTATAACAGATCTAGTTACTAGGAATAAATTCTTAATTGATAGTGGAACTGCAATGAGCTGTTATCCTAAGAGATTGACTAAGTTTTCTGTTAAACAAGATTTGGAACTTTATGATGCTAACGGTTCTCGTATATCAACAAACGGCATTATTCAACTAGAGTTAGACTTTGGTCTGAGACGTAGTTTTCCCTGGTCTTTTCTAGTAGCTGATGTTTCGGATCCAATTATTGGAGCTGATTTTTTAGAGCGGTTTGAATTGCTAATAGACGTCAGAAACCGGAGACTTCTTGATGGTCTCGCTTCCTTATTTGTTAGAGGAACTGTTAAACAAGTACAATCCTTGGATTTAACATTGGTCGAAAATAATTCGCCTTACAATTCCATATTATCAAAATATACAAAATGCTTTTCCACAAATCTCCAACCCAGTACTTTACTAATGAAAGCTCAGTTTTTCATTGCATTGAGACTAAAGGTCCGCCAGTTCATGCTAGAGCCCGATGTCTTAATCCTGAAAAGTTGGCTTATTTAAAACGCGAATTTGGCGACCTGATGAGGCAGGGTATAATACGACTTTCAAAGAGTTCGTATGCTAGTCCAATACATTTTGTTAAGAAAAGCGACGTTTCATGGCGTATCTGTGGTGATTTCCGACGTTTAAATTCGGTTACGATTCCGGATCGCTACTCATTACCTCACATTCATGATTTTGTTAGTGGTCTAAAGGGTAAGACTGTTTTTTCAAAAATTGATCTGGTTAAAGCATACCACCAAATACCCATGGAGCCTAATGATATTCCTAAGACTGCTGTAATTACCCCAATTGGTCTTTTCGAATACGTGTATATGACATTTGGTCTTCGAAATGCAGCTCAGACCATGCAAAGATTCATTGACAGAATCATTAGAGACATTCCTTGTTGCTACGCTTATGTGGATGATCTTCTCATTGCTTCCGCAGAACATGAGTCACAAAAGAGACCTTGATCTCGTCTTCAGCAAACTTGGCGAGCACGGAATCATAGTAAATCCTCAGAAATGTGTATTTGGCCAATCTGAACTAAAATTTTTAGGTTTTCTGGTTTCTTCAAATGGTATTTCTCCTCAACCTGAAAAAATCCAGTTTTTGAAAGATTTCCCTTTACCTAAAACTGTTCAAGAGCTTCGAAGATTCTTAGCTACTTTAAATTTTTATCATCGTTTTTTATAAGGTGCTGCTGAAGAACAGGCGTGTTTGCATGATCTTGTGAAAAATAAGGTCAAGAGAGATAATACTCCTCTTGTATGGAATGATGTAACAAAATCTGCTTTTGAGTCTTGTAAGAAATCGATTACTAATGCAACTGCATAGTCTTTTCCCGCAGCAGACGCCCGGTTGTCATTAATGATGGATGCTTCAGATTTTGCCGTTGGCTCTGGGCTTCAACAGCATATTGAGACTACAGTTGAACCTCTTGGTTTCTTTTCTCGAAAGCTGTCTGCTACCGAAAAGAAATCAATGATCGTGAGCTGTTGTCCATTTATTTATCTGTAAAACACTTTCGTCATATGCTTGAGGGACGTGAGGTTATAAATTACACTGATCACAAACCACTCGTATTTGCATTTACGCGAAAACATGACAACAGTACTCCACGTCAAATCAGATATCTTGAGTTCATCAGTCAATTTACAACTGACATTCGTTACATTGCGGGGAGTGATAATGTTGTAACTGATACATTTTCTAGAATTTCTCAAATTGACTTACTGAATTCCAATGACTATAGTTGTTTGCCTGAAGATCCATCTTCTGATCTGTAACTGCAAGCATTGATGGGTTCTGCTACCGGTCTGGAACTCAGGCCCATGTACATTCCGACAAACCTTTTTATTGTGATGTATCCATGGGCACAGTTCGTCCATATGTGACAAAACAATTTCGTCGTCAAATTTTCAATCAACTTCATAACCTATCGCATCCTGGAGTTAAAGCTACGCAAAAACTAATTTCAGCTAGATTTGTTTGGAAGAATTTGAATAAAGATTGTGCATTATATATATATATATATATATATATATATATATATATATATATATATATATATATATATATATATATGGTGCAAAAGCTGTACTCAGTGCCAGAGATCAAAAGTATCTCGTCACACTAAGTCACCAGTAGGCACTTTTCCACTACCATCAGAACGCTTTTCGAATGTGCATATTGACGTTGTTGGACCTCTTAGTCCGATACGGTAATGTCGTATTTATTGACATGTGTAGACAGATTTACAAGATGGCCTGAGGTATTTCCTATCCCGGATCAAACGGCAGATACCATAGCACGTACATTATTACTTGGATGGATTGCTCGGTTTGGAGTACCAGAAAGAATCACTTCAAATCATGGTACTAATTTCAAGAGTAATCTCTTTTCTTCTCTTTCAAAGTTTTTAGGAGTGGAGCAGATCCGAACATCTTTTCACCCACAGAGTAACGGTACAGTGGAGCGTTTTCATAGGCATCTCAAAAGTGCCTTCATGACGCATCTCCCAGAGAGTTGGTTGGACTCCCTTCCTATGGTATTGCTTGGCATCAGATCCAGTTTTAAACAGGATTTGGAAGCATCGTCTGCGGAGCTGGTTTATGGAACTACGCTGAAGTTGCCCGGAGAATTTTTCGTAAACACACCTGCAACTACTTCGACTACGTCGTTCTTGCAGAGTCTACAGCAACATGTTCGTTCATTTCGCCCAGTTTCAGTGAAACACCATGGCTCCAATCCAGTTTTCATCAGCAAAGATCTGTTGCATGCGTCTCATGTGTTCTTGCGGATTGATCGTATAAGGAAGGCTCTCGAACCTCTTTATGCTGGTCCCTTTAAGGTGCTCTCAAAAACTGATAAGGTGTTCAAGCTGGAAATCAACGGAAAGGCTGTGTCTGTGTCGATCGAACGATTAAAAGCTGCACATTCCTTTTCAGACTGTGAATCCACTTCGTCATCTCCGATTCCCACATCAAAATCGCCGAAAGATGTCATCACCCGCAGTGGAAGACGTTCCTGACGAGTCGTGCGATTTCAAATGCCATCGTCTGTGTGATTGGAGAGGGAGTACTGTGGCATCACAGTTGAATCTGAAAACGATTTTTATTCAAAGTTGTTTGCGTCACATTTCTTCCCGGCCAATAGGAAGAGACTGAAAAATGTGTATATCTTTTATTAGGATTACACTTTTGGATTTACGTACCAACATTGTTTTGGAATTCTATCTTTTCGTTTTTCGATGTAACTATATAGTTACGCTAATTTAAATGTTACTTGATTTATATTAAATATTATTTTTTTTTATTTACGCAGAATTGATTCTTTAAACCAGTATCTTTAAATGTACATCTGGAAACCTTACTGATAGGAAGTTAGATTGGTTTGTGTTATAGTTTAAACTCACTTTGCTAGTCAAAATGGTAGCTTAGGTCTAATACAGCATGGAATCACTACAATACACTGAATGTCCATTGAATAAAAAAACCCACTTCCGTTAGGAAATGTTTAAGCACTTGAATAATCAAAGCTAAGGATTGTTGTACAAACTAAAACTCAACGGAACTTACAAATATATATTTGAATAAGTTGTATTTAAAAGTGGTAGTAATTTCGGACACTTTTTCTGTTAACGGGTTCTCGTGACCACTTGAGTCTGCTGGCCTCACAATTAAAGAAACCAAGTTAACTTCTAGTAATAAGGTCCTATTCTATCCAAACACTTCCTTGTATTATTCAACTCAGATTTTTCCCACACTACAAAGCGAACAATCGGACAAAATTTGCAATTGAGAACTTGGATGGCGAAGCAATCATCGTTCTCATATTCGATAAGTTGATGTGTGAACCTAAGTTGGTTGCTCTAACGTGGTGGCTAGGTGAGTTCTTCTGATTGACTGATGTAGTGATGTGATAGGTGGTAAGGGAAAGGAACCATGCAGTTGGAAATGAATACCGGAAGAACTCGATGGCCCCAGAAGCAGTCGAGAAAACATGCAGTGATAGAAATAACAGTGAATTAAGGCAAGCAATTACAGACATACGGTCTTTTGTTTGGGCCTATGGGCCGCTTGCGGTTCCCAATCCCATACTGGCAATGCATTTAAAGCAAGCAATTGAAATTATTCTTCAGAATAAGAAAATGACCATAAGTGAAAACACTGGTAACAGTTACCAAGTTGTTCATTTAATTAAAACCATTAAAATACATGTCAGCAGCACGCTTACTACTAGTATGCGGCTTGGAAAAGGAAAAGGCTTTCTCCCTTGTGGTTCGAGCTACATCTTCCTTTTATTCACCATCTACAGTTACGGTTGACGAGACTATCCTAGGAATATGCATATCTTGTTTGGAAACGCCACATGAATCTCCCCTCAATCCTTCAGACTATTAGCTTTGAAATAAAACTACAAGGCTCTACTGGTGGCAAGATCTAGGTGTTATTCCTGGATAGGGACTGGAGTCGGTAACAGGAATGCTGTCCCTCTGCGTGGAATCGTTCTGCAATATAAATACCGGCTTTTACCTGTCAAAAGAAAGAGTGTCTTTGGCTCCTCTTATTCCCCAAGTGTAAAACTTAAGATAGCATTTGAGGACCTTATAAGGACCTCTGTATGGGGGTACCAATGATGCATGGACAGCATCGTGACGCACAAAAGCGAAGTCAGCAGTGAGGAGTTTAGTATATATAAATGGTTTGTGCACAGCTTGGTAGTGACGGGAACCGGACACAAATTCTTTATATGTTCCTGGAAACTACGCACCCAATTCGAGGAAGAAATATTGGATATTCTGTCATTATTGAAAAATTCACCTATTAGAAGCTTTAAAGGTGAACCGTATATCAAATCTGCTGGACTGGCCTCCAAAACTTCCTTAAGGCTAGTTCTTAGACCCAGAAGCACGGTAGGAATCTATTCGGGCCACTTAGGTGAGTCATGACATCGAAATGTTGTTTTGATTTGTAGATGAAACCGTTCCACCATTCTATTCGTTTTAAGGTTATAAGTTGTGGTAGGAGTTATATGAATGCCAAGATACTTGAAGAGCGAGCGAAAAAGAGCACTCTAAAAATTTGTTCCTCGATCGGTTGTGACTGTCTTGGAAACTCCAAAATGAGAATTCCACCCTTCGTCAGAAAATTCGAGCACTGGTGTCAAACTTTTGATCTGGCGTGGGAAATGTTTCGAGCCACCGGGAAAACTGAGTTATGTGCGTCAAGAAAATAATAATTCCACAAGAAGACGGTAAGGGTCCGACAACATTTATATGAACATGTGAAATCTTACAGAAGGTGATTGTAATTAGTCATAACAATAATGCTGTTTTCTCCACATGGTAAAATATTTCTACAGCTAAGGGTAAAGTGCCTAATGGAGATCGAACATGACGTTAGATATTTGCGCGTTGCCATTGTAGGCAGGATTGACACCATTCCCCACAACTTTAACCAAACTATTCCAAATGAATCTTTCTTTTAATGTTATCGTCGCTTTTTAATCCCATTCATTGAGCTATGACTGCAGCTTTTAATAAGGCAAGGAAAGAGAACTTTCCACTCGCCAACTTTTACAGCATATTCGAGGTCAGCTTGGGCGCTCTCTTGGATGACAGATTCGAGCTAGGCAGCATCAGTTGTAACTTTGTCAAAAGTTTTAATTTCCATTTCCTGTTAGAACCTGATTCGCAACTCTTTAATTTTAACTAAGAGAAATTAAAAGTAATAAAACCTTCAATATTTGAATGTTTATATCTGAGAGCGCAATGAGCTTGTTGGGAAAACCATTGTTCAAATCTTTGGCCTCTAATGGCAGCACGAGCCAAATGAGTTTAACAAACAACAAAAAAATATAAAAATTTACGGAACAATATAATTAGAAAAGTAATTAATTTTTAAGATGAATTTAATAATTTTATATTTAGACATTCATAATTAACTATATTTTGTATTTTATGTAAGCTAACTGTAATTATTTTTACACTTGTAAATCTGGAAGCAATTTCTTTGCAAACTTCTCCATTTTACCGGATTGGCAACAGTCCGCATTTTCTTTAGAAGAAAATAAATTCAAATACTTGGTACCTCAACCGGAGCCAAAATATGTCGTGAATATTTGGGATATAGTCAACAGCAAAAGCGACACGAAGTACAAGGACTCAAAAAACAGATTGCTCAACTTGTTTAAAGAAAGTGAGAGTCTTCGCATAAAGTGGCTCTTAACGGGAATTGAACTTGGAGATAGGAAGTCCAGTCAGCTCCTGCAGAAGTTGAAAACTGCTATAACGTCCGATATTTCGGAAAATTTAAGTAAAACTTTAAGATTGGAAAAGTTGCCTGACCCCATTAAAAACATTTTGGTTGTCAGTGACGCAAATTAAGGCAAATTAGCTGTAAAGGCTAATAAAATATCCGATATGACTCTTAGAAAAGAGATTTTGCAACTGGAAAATCTTCGTATTTGGGAGAAGCAACGTCGGCAAAGGACCATTTTCTTCTCAACAGAAATCAGAGCCTAGAGGACAAGATATGTCAACTCAGCATTCTCCACAAAGCAAGAACGAGAGAATGCAATAGTTCTCGTCCTCAATCCCGAAGTCGTTCTTGGAAACGTTTCGACCCCGAAGGTAAATATTATTATTTTTACGTCCGTTTCGGTGTTTGATTCAAACCTGAAAAACGCAGTTGGCCTTGTTCATGGAATAAAAATTCGGAAAACTTCAATCAGCAGTAAATAGTGAGAGAAATTCTGCTGCAGAAAATTATAAAGTCTGTCGCAAATTTCGATTATTCGTCAAGGATCGATCGAAGGAAAATTTTGCTTTTTCTTGTAGATAGTGGAGCTGATTCCTCAATAATACCAGCCACTTTTAAAAATAAACAACCACATGGTTATAAATTATTTGCAGCAAATGGGACAGATAATCCAATCTATAGAATTAATGTGCTAAATATTGATTTGGGATTTTGTTGAGAGTTTTTATTTCCATTTATAGTTGCCCAAATTAGTAAAAGAATCTTGGGAGCTGATTTTTACAAAAATTTAACCTATTAATTGATATCAACAAAAGAAAAATAATTGATGGAGTAACACAGCTCAGTATTCAGAGTGATATTTTCTCAATCACAAATGGTCTTAATGTTACAACTTAAAAAAAAGTGAGAAATTTCCTAATTTGCTTTGTATCTTATCCTGAATTAACTCAATCCTATATTCTACTCCTCAAGTGAAACATGATGTCAAATATTTAATACAAACAAAAGGCCAACCTATTAATTCCAAAGCACGACAACTTGTTCCAAAACGTCTAGGAATAGCTAAGAAAGAATTTAAATTTATGCTCTATATTGAAATTATTCATCCATCTACTCACAATGGGTCAGTCCATTGCATCTTGTATCTAAGACGGATTGAGCATTTCGTCCATGCAGAGATTATAGACCAGTGTTCCTCAACCTTTTTATCGCCACGGACCGGTCAACGTTGGATAATTTAACCGCGGACCGCTGAGGGGGAGGACGTTAATTGTTTATGTTTTAGATTGTTTTGTTTTAATAATTTTATTTTAATTGTATATAAACGTGCCTTCAGAATAAAATATACCTACACCCAAAATGAATATAAAGTGATTTAACAAGTAATATAAAGGGATTTTCATAAAAAGTAGCCTTCTCTAGCGAATAAACCTGATTGGTAACCTGCACTTGACTGGCTGCCTGTTTGTATAAGGATTTAATCTCCTCGCTATTTTTTTTTAGCATTGATTAAATTTTCTCGCGTAACCCTTAGCAGCGCTAATTCCGGAGCATACTCCTGGAGTGCAGGTATTAAAATTTCGTCCTCTGCATCCGAAGAAACAATTATAGCCTCATCTTCCCCTTTCTTAGCTTCACTACTATCTATTCCCCTTTCTTCTCTAGCCGCTTTGACTTGAGACCTTGTTTGGACAGCATTCAGTATTTCGACTGGCAGGAAATTATAGCCTAAATTTCCTTTTATTAGCTCGGCCGTTTTATTTCCAAGGAAATATCGACCGTGTTGATTATGGTGATTTCCACAAACCGCTGACTTAGTTTGCACCGTTCCAAAATTTCCGAAAATTTCCACGACCGCCAAATGTAAACAAACTAATTCTGGTCTTAACGGTTGTTTTACACAAACATTTTCACCAGAGAAAGAAGAAGGATTTATGTATTTTGCACATACTAAATCTATTGTCGCTCCCGTATCTCTAAGAATGTCTATCTCGTGACCATTCACAGAGCCCTTTGTTGTATATGAATTAAGAAAATCCGGGTTTTCATTTCCTTCAATATTATTGAGAGTTTCCGTCGTTTTGTTTTTTATTAATTTAGGGCAAATGGCTTTTATATATCCGGGCATATTGCAATGATAACATCTTTGTATCACGTGTTTTTTAAAAGTTCTCTCTCTAGTACTCTCCGGAACAGAAGCTCCTAATCTAAGGGAAGTTTCCCCAAATCTATTTTCTTTTTCCTTGACCCCTGAGTATGTCAAAATGTTATCATTCCTGCCCAACCTATCCATGGGTTTCGAATTTACCTTTCGGACGTCCTCATAATTATCAAAGAGTTCTGCTATTTGAGTAGCTGATTTAAGGTTTGCCCAATTATCTAAAAAATGATCTTTCATACTATCACTGGCACGTTTTTTTAATTGATCTACCACCATTAGTTCTTTAAGATCTTGAAACGTATTTATTTCTAAGCCAATCAGCCACTCTTCTAGATAACTCGTAATTTCAAAAGTGAAATCCTTCCAGGTGCTATCGGATTTTTTCTAGTGTTGGACAAAGTTTTGCCGAAAGACCTCCGGAGTTAACTTGAATCTTTTAAGTAATAATTTCTTTACATAATCGTAATTTTCGGCTTGTTCCTCCGGTTCGCGAGCAATAAATTGCACGATCTCTAGGGGTAACAAACCCAATAATTGCCCCACCCACTCTCTGTTTTCTATTGACGCCCTTTTAGCCTGGCGTTCAAAGATCACTAGATATAAACTAATATCTGACTGCTTAGGATCGAAATCTGGGATCAATTTTTTAAAGTTTAAATTAGAGGTTACAGGACATGTATTTATAGAATCGTTTGATTCGTCATTTACCCTAATTCCGGATTATATTTTAAACCTTTCTAAATCAAATTTTAGCTGTAATTCTTTTTCTTTTAATGCCTGCTCCTTTACTAACTCCTCCAATCTTATTTTTTCAGCCCTTTCTAACTCCTCCAATCTCATTTTTTCAGCCCTTTCAAACTCCTCCTCCCTTTTCCCATTTGCAATGATAGTCTCATACAGATTTTTAACAAATTCCTCTTCATAACCTTCACTGTTAGTGATTGCAATTTTTATGCTAGGGACAGTCATATTTAAGGTGGCATTTATTCCTAATTCCTCAGCAAGTTGCAACATATCTTACTTTTTCCCTTTACCAAGGAAAGCCATTTTTCAACAATATCAAATAAATGTCACGCAAAATATTGCACTATTGTTACTGTTCTCTATTAATACAATAACACTCTGGTCCCATGCATACACAGAAATACACAAAAAAAAATTTACACTAAAAATAATCAAAATCATTCAAGAGACTTAAAACACAATAAATCTTAAGCTAAAATTGCACACAATGCTCGAAATACAATTACAATTCTCTAGAAACAAAATAATACTGTTCCCATGCAAGAAAAAATGTAAAGAAACTTTTAACCAAAATTTCTAATATAATATGCAGTTTGCAACTCAAAATTATAACAGTACTCATCCATTTGAAGTAATCAGCTTGCTGTCGGCAGCAAATTATGTGCAGTAATATGGCACTAGTGGTTTTGAACTCTTCAGTACGAACAATGGTCCTTTTGACCAATCTTGAATTTTTCACCCCTAACAATCAGTGTGGTCAGTTTGACCAGTCTTGAATTCAGTCGTGGCACGGCATCAAAGATGAATTCAATCGCAGCACTGCTTCCGAAGATTTTTTCCCCTCCGGACGCTCCATCCGTAAACTATATAGATCGGTTCGATCTTTCTTTGAACAAGACGCACTCCTTCGAAGCTGAATTCAATCGCAGCACGGCTTCCGAAAATCTCTTTCTCTCCTTGCGGTCCGGCCGTAAAAACTCAAAATTGCCTTTTCTCATGGGTCCTGAATGCTAACTTTTTATCTAAAGCGCTACCACCAAAACTCTAAGCTCTAACGTTGGAAAGAAAAACGGTAGCGTATTCTTGGTTAATTTAAATATTGAATTTATTTACGTCACAACTATGGAATATTATTTACTGAATTATACATTGAAGTTATTAAACTCAATTAAAGATTCTTAGAGTCCAATAATTTGTGAGAGGAGGAATCGTTTGACCCTCGCTCCCGAGTAAGTTCAAAGCATTTCTCCTTCTTTTTCCGGTCGACGGGGTTCGATTCCTCGGGGGTCAAAAAAGAGGTTGCGAGGTCGGCCACGCCGCAACCTTATATCTGATGCTGCAAGATGCACGTGTGAGTGTCGGGTCCACCAAAGACGCCGATTCCTGTTGGAAGTTACGACGTTACAAGGGCACCAAAGTGGTGGTCCGCGAGAAATTTTCGCTAGTCCCAGAAAAATGTGGAATATACCCACTTATCACGTTAAGTTATGTTTTAAGATATATTGATTGCGTTCTTAGATCACAATTTTTTTATAAATATATTTAAAGTGCACAAAATCCTATTAGTGGTCCGTGGGATTTAAATTATGAATTTACTGGTCCGTGTGGTCAAAAAGTTTGTAACGCCTATTGTGTTGCAATCGGTTTTTACCAAGAGATAGCTCTGTTACCAATGTTAAAATCAAAAGTATTGCAATTATGAAAGAAAAATTCAAAATGCATCGCATGTGTGTTAAATAAGTATCTAAATTTTGTGTTAAGTTTTTGGGACTCATTTTCAGCACTTAAAATTAGCGAAGCTCATGTTAAGAAATATTTTTTAGATCAAAAATAAATTTAAATATTAAAAAAAATGTTTATAGATGTAGAAAAGGCCTAGCTCTTATAAAAGTATTCATGTAAAAAAACAATACAATTGAATTGAGAATTTTGTAAGAACTAAGAAAATAATTGTAGTCGTATTCAACCACTTTAAAATTCTAATATCATGAAACTGTGAAAGTATGAAGGGCTATTTACTTACCTGTACATATCTACTTGAAACTACGCTTAAACTTATCCATTACTTTACCTAAACAATTTAAATATACTCTTTAAATAATTTGAATGCTATTTTACACGCGATAACTGAACAATCAATTACAATTAATTGCTTAATAAAAACATCGAAGTATAGAAAACCGGTTAATTACTTTTAATAGTCATAAAATGAAATAGCATCCTTAGTATCTTGATAAAAAAAATCTCCCTAGAATCATCACTGTACTTCGGATGTAACGCAATCCAATTTCAGATTCAACATTTATTACTAAAATGTTTCGAAAAATATAATCAATTCCACTGCCTAAGCATAGATAGACTGTGTGCGTTCTGTAAGCTCCAAACACTGCAGTGAACAATGAAATCGCGCGCCCACTAGTGAAAGGCTATGAAAAGCACATTTAAAAAATTTACCATTAAAAATTTTGCTAGAAATTGTTACACGCTTTTCATCGTTTGAATTATATCTATCTTAATATGTTCACTTGGCTAGTTGTCTAACAAAAATGATTTGCAATTCCCATCACACACATACATTAGTAGGATATAATTTACGAAACAATAGGAAAAGAATATAAAATTTACCTACCGTAAATTCCGGGGTATAGTGCGCTCTTTTAACACAAAAGGATAAGATCGAAAATTAAGGGCACGTGTTATACGACGGGTATAAAAATGAGAACTTTAAAAATGAAAAAAGATGAGCATAAAAAATTGCTTTTATGTATAACGAAATATTGTTTATTTAAAAGAAATAACAAACCTTATGAACTTAAAGATTTGTAGCTCTAGTTGTATAATTTTTTTTCTAAAGCCTGGAATAATATATCTCAAATACACGACTTCATTGCATGCATACATTTCAGGTTTTTTCTTAAAAAAATTGAGATGCGCGTTATACGGCGGATAACCAAAAAAGTTAAAAATTGCAGCTTCAAAGTATACGCTGGATTTTACGATGAATATTACAACTTTTTCTCTTGTAAAAACTCAATTTAAACGCTAATTCAAACTAAATACAAATATATTGTCAGATCAGAATTCAAAAGTAATAACGTATGTGGCTATGGTTACAACCAAAAGTGTTCCTGTTGAGTTGTGAGTGCCAATAAAAACACACCAAGTTGATGGGCAGACTCACATTTAAGACTATCGCACAGTGCTCTTGTTGTCATGGTGCGGAATTTACATAGTGAGGTACAGGCTCAAGGGGTCCTTTCGTACTAGAGGGAGGTTCGAAATCACGAGGTCCGCTCGCGTCGACCATAGACCTAGTAAAGCTTTTGCGAGTAATATTATTATGCAATCGATCAACCAAGTCTCTAAGGCACTAATTTATTTTTGCAGATGTACAGGTTGCCCTGTGATGCTGAGTTATTTTCGAATGCTTCTTGGAGGTTTTGATCTTCTCCAAAATTAGAAATAGTAACATCGTCAACATTAATTCAGATAATTGGATTATTTTAATCAATATCTTACCCTAAAGATTAGGCTGCATTTTTCAAATAAATATGCAATAAAGAGTTTTATTTTACGAATAAAATTTGTCATTTAGTCAGTTACTGTTCATTTGGCTAATACTTTCAGAATAACGAAAAATAATTTGAGAAAAAAAATTATATGTATTAATTTAAAATTTAACATTGAACCTTGTGCATTCTGTCGGGGCTCTGATTGGTTTCTGAACTTTATTTATAGGTACCATCAAGTTAAATTTTGTCAGCCTCAGTGAACATGTGATTTTATGTTAAAAAATTTCTACAGCATTGCTAAAAGAACATTTAGCAACACTGCAAAATACCAAACACTTCTCATAAAATTTGACAATATTTCGTAAATCTTTATTTGTGAGTCATCACTCAATATTTCAGTACAATATATGTTAAACAAATTTTCAACTAAATTCTTGTACAAACATTTTTACGAGTAAAAACCTTTTTCTTAAAAAAAACAGCATAAAAACATTAACTAAGCTTTTCTGGGTTTTTTCGCCATTGCAACCCCTCACGCCTTACGCAGTTTGGATATTGATTTTCAACTATGAAGTTTTCAAATAAAAGAAGCAGTGTATACCAATCTCAAAATTCCACTTGTTTTAAAAACATGAATGAGGTATTGTATAATATGAATTTAAATTCACTTACAACGCATTTAAATTTCAAGACAGAAAAATAATCCTTGACCATGTACAAAACATTTTATTTCTGCTGAGAGTAAAATTTATCTCATATGTTGATGAGTTCTGAAATATTTATTATGCTGTCTCTTGAAGCCTATATTTATAGTAAAATTTATTTAGTACTTGTTTCTCAACATATCCTTTTCCACTGACGGTGAGCTAAAGAGAGAGGAAAGCCAAACGCGAAAGCACGGCTTTCTGTTTGCGTGTGCGAGGCAGTGATAAAACTGATTTTCTTTACGCGCGCCATCTGTTAAGAAGCACAAAAACAATTTTAAGAATTCACTACAATTTATTTGGATATTATGGAAGAAAAAAACAAATAGAATAAATTTGAATATTTTATTAAAAACGATATTTTTTCTTAATTTTGTTATGAAAAATTTTCATGTTAAAAAGTATAGTTAATGAAGAGAATAAGCATTTATAGAACATTGTCGTAATGCAGCATTTTTAGTAGACCTAGAACGAATACAGTAATTAACCCTGTTTCTATGGTAGCTTTAAATTGCAATATTTTTTTCTGTGTGTTTAATCTTACAGTCCACAGATGGCGCGCTGCGCATTCCACTGTAATATTCCCTTAAGTAAATAAACAGTTAATGTTCAAACTCGTTTCTGTGTGGTCGTCTTTTGCTCCAGGTACAATTTCTTTTTAAGCTTAGTACAAACAAAAAAAGAATTCGAATTTTTCATCAATTGAATTATGGCAATATCTTTTAGAAAAATATTGCCGAAAGAACAAGCCAGGAATTTTGAATTAGAATGCTTCACAGTTGTTGGAATTAGGAATGGTTCGAATTTTCAGTGAAGCCATTTGCGCTGTTGTTGGAAAGATGTTTCGCCAGATTAAAGTTCACGAGGAAGACGTAGACTGAAAAAGAATTCTCTGTAGGGATTATCCAGATAATTCTACCTATAAGGGAATATCGCCTAACAAATATTACGTTCGGTACGTCCTCAGCACCATTCTTCGCTACGAGAACTTTCCGATAGCTTGCCATTGACGAACAAGAAAATTATCCAGCCGCTTCAAGAGTTATCCTTTGTCATTTTTACGTTGATGACTTGCTGAGTGGAAGTGATACAAGGAAGGGAGCCATTAAACTAGTGTTAGAGCTGCAGGATATGATGAAAAGAGGAGGATTTTCTCTGCGCAAATGGGTGTCAAACGATCCTGGCTTACTGGCAAACATTTCAGAGGAATATACGGCAGTTGATTCCAAACACACGTTCAAAGATGAACAACCTGTCAAGATACTGGGAATCGCTTGGCTTCCAGAAGTTGACAAGTTCTCTTTTACCATCACCGTGAACGAAAGTAATGTGTCGACTAAACGCAAGGTACTTTCCCAAGTTGCCAAATTCTTTGACCCTTTAGACTGGTTGTCACCATCGATTATCATTTCTAAAATCTTCCTCCAAGAGCTATGGAGTCATCATCTAAGCTGGGACGAAGAGCTACCAGATTCTGTAGCAAAACAATGGAGAATATTTCAAGAACAGCTTCCTCTACTTGCAAATATCAAGATCGCACTCTGTATTCTTATTTCACTGGCTATAGACATACAAGTACATGGGTTCTGAGACTCTTCAGAAAAGTCATACTGTGCAGTTATATACATTCGTTCCAAGGATATAACCCAAACCGTAGTATCTAGACTGCTAACTCCTAAGACACGTGTCTCTGCAGTAAAACCTCTGTCTATACCTCGACTAGAGCTTTGCTCTGTTTTACTTTTTATCAATTTGTTACAAGCTACCCTTCCAACTCTAATTGTACCAATCTCTGAGACCTTTGCGTAGTCTGATTCCAAGATCACACTGCAATATTGATGTCCGAACCGAGAAGATGGCAACCGTTCGCAGCTAATCGAGGGGCACAAATTCAAGAGCTGACTCCTAACGTGCACTGGAACTTTGTGAGTGGTACGGAAAATCCTGCTGACAGAGGAACGAGAGGGATACCCCCAACTAAACTAGAAAGTGTGACTTGTGTTTCAATGGACCCCATTGGTTAAAGAGTTCTACTTTTCCGATTGGAGAGTTTGAAGATAATCCACAATTACAAGAACACATGTCTGTCGAAGCCAAACGAACATCCAAGCTGATTATGCTTAACGTGGTGGTTGTGACTATCAAGGCAAAGTTTCTTCAAAAGTTTTCGTCTTGGAACAAGTTGAAAAGAGTTGTTGCCTATTGCTTAAGATTTGTGAAGAACTGTTCTCTTTCTGCTTGTAAAAGTAGAAAGTTCTTCTTAACGGGCAGAATTGAGTGAAGCCAGGAAAGGTAATGTTAAATTCATCCTACGTGATCATTTTTTGATGGAAGTCTCTTATTATCTTTCAGCAGGATAGAAGATTCCTTCGAAAAACAAACTTATACCCTTGTCTCCGTTATGCGATGATTCTGGAATAATTCGTTTTGGTTGTAGACTGAAAAATTCAATATTTCGAGATTCGCAGAATCATCCCATCATTCTTCCCAAAACCGATCATGTTGTGAACTTAATTTTTACTGATTATCCCCTGAAACTTCTTCGTGCCGGTCCACAACTTCTCCAAGCAGCTCTCAGAGAAAAATTTTGGACTCTTTTAGTCCTAGATGTAGTTAGAAGAGTAGTGAGAAGATGCATCCCATGCTTCAGAATACGTCCAAGATTCGCCGAACAATTCATGGGAGATCTTCCAGAATCCAGAGTTTGCTCTTCTTCTGTATTCCAAAGAACTGGTGATGACTTCGCCGGCCCATTCTTGATACGAAGCTCCAAGGGAAGAGGAAGCCACAATACTAAGAGAAACATCTGCGTCTTCGTCTGCCTAGCAACGAAGGCGGTTCACCTTGAAGTCGTTAGCAACTTAACATCAGAGATCCTCTGTGATAAAGGAACCAATTTCTATGGAGCTAGCACATATCTCAGAAAGGAGTTCTACCAGTTGCTGAAAGAGGATGCCGTTCATAAATTACTGGTAACTGACAACATCACGTGACTTCAATCCTTTATCTGCTCCTCATTTCGGAGGCATTTGAGAGGTTACAGTAAAATCTTTTAAGTTTCAATTAAACAGAGTTGTAGGAGTCACTAGTCTCACCTTCCAAGAACTAGCCACGTTATCAAGCCAAATTGAGGCATATTAAACTCCAGACCAATATGTTTATTATCTAGTGGTCCAGATGATCCTTGTGTTCTGACACCCCAGGACATTTTCTGATAAGGAAGGCAATAACAGCTATTCTACAACCTACTGTTCCAGACGACCTTCTCCACTGTGACCGTTGGTGATTGTTTACAAGAATGACCCAACACTTTTGGAATAGATGGTCTTCAGAGTACTTGACATTGCTGCAGTCAAGTGCGAAACGGCGCATTGTTCAAAAGAACCTTGATATCGGAGATCTTATCTTAATCAAACAAGACAACTCACCGACACTACAGTGGAAATTAGGGAAAGTCACGGAAGCGTTCTGTGGTAAGGATGGTAAGGTTCGTAAAGTCAAGATAAAAACTCAAACTAGTGAACTTGTGAGACCAACTATTAAACTGTATCGACTTCCTATAAACACTTGAACATTTGTGAATAATTCTTAATTTTTTCTCTTAGCACCGATGCAGTCATCTATACTTGTGTAAATCTTATTGCTTAATTCAGTGCTTCTCACACTTTTAATACTGGCGCCCCCTTTTCAATCACAATTTTTATTGCGCCCCCTTATACATTAATAATGTACTAAATGCAATAATAATGCACTTTGACGCTAAAGCAACAATCTTTATTATAAACCGCACAAATTCATGACATAAGTATTAAATTTTGTATGTGTTACTTTTAAGCAAATAAAGTAAGTAATAGGATAATTATTATGTTATTTTTTCCTTTCTCTATCTTTTAAATTGGAACATACTGCAAAATGCGGTGGTTGCTTAGAAGATATCATATAGATATCAGCTAAATACAGAAAAAGAATTCAGAGGGTCCATTTCTAATCACAAGCATCCCTTCGAAAAACTTTGCTTTGTGAGACAAGCCCATGGAAGTCGCTAATACTTATTAAAACTGTTCTTAATTTAGTATTAATTAATTAGTTTTAAAATACTCTGTGCAGCACTATAAGAAAATAAAACATTATTGATATAATCGCTGAATTGTAAGGAGAGTAAAGCCGAGTGCGCGACAATGTTTACAAAAATGTAAAATGATTTTTTTAAATGATTGCTCAAATTATACTTAGTTTTGAGCGAACAGTAATTTAAGCCTCACAGAATTAGCATTTAGAATTGATGTTGAATAATGAACAATAAAAAAATTCTGTTGAAGAATAATTGTATTATTTTTAATATTTAAAGCGAAGACTTCAACATGTTTTAACCCTGGAGCAGGCGCGCACTCGATACTAATGGTCGAGCGGAGTTATTGAGTACCCCACAATCCTTCTTTTATAATTATTTTTATAGTACACAATAAAAATCATAATTCCAGTGAATAATTTAATTGTGAGAAAATATACTCACACACCTACTTTCAAGGACACAGGAAATATTTCGGAAAAAAAGTTATCACACCGGGATTTCTCAGTCAAAACAAGTACCTTAAGATTGTAAAAAAAATTTGTCTCTCCCAAAAAAGAGGGAGATATGTGACAAATATATTTTAGTTCACGTTAAGGCTGTCAAACAGGTGGATAGTGTCAGGGCCGTTGGTAACAATTAAACAGTTTTGGCAGAATTACTGATTTCGTGCACTCAGTGCTCGGCGTGACCGCTCCCGGATTAAAAGTGTATTTATTACAATATGGATGTTCTAAGAAATTATGTAAAACGTTTTTCATTATGCTTTATATGTTTGGGAATACTCATAAAAATAAATCTTGGTCTAGTAATCCTTCAAAGTGCTCTCTGTTCTTTTCCAAAAGTCATAAAAATATTTTACAAGGGAAAAAGCGCAACAGAAATAATTTATTTGCAACTTCCCTAAATGAAAAAACAAATACATAAGAGCAGGGACGTTACTAATCGTACAAGTAAGTTTGAAAGTCATACCGCAGCAAATACATTCTGCTGCCTACAGCTGATGGCAATAATATCGCAATGATGAATTTTTTTATCTTCCTAAAATTTTTTTGATTATGGGTCAGGGTTTTGTTTTGTTTTTCTCTGAAAGAGTAGCCTTTTCGGTTTGAAAAGAAAACGTAATAAAAAAATCTCTCATCATGGGTAAAATGTTTTTTATTTGGTTATAGTATCAAAGATAGCTAATGAGGTTTTGAAGAAGAAGCTTTTATTTTTGATGACGTAATATCGCAGATGATATATATAAATTATATCAGTGTAAATGTGTATTATTTTATTATGCCAGAAAGTATTTTGTTTTACTTCATTCCAGTAAATAAATTTTTTTAATCTTTTATTTTCGATATGCTCGCTCACCTTGTAGGTTTATCGCCCTCCCCAGGGGGCGCGCTCCACAGTTTGAGAAACAAAGCTCAGTTTTAATTAATTTAGAAATGTACTTTATTGTCAATTTGTTTGTTAATTCTTATACTTAATTTATTAGTATGTTTAGTAACTTAGTGTGTTTAAGTTAATTTATTAATTTTTAAACTCCTCCGTGTTTCAAGGGGGGCGGTATGTTTAATCTTACAGTCCACAGATGGCGTGCTGCGCATTCCATTGTAATATTCCCTTACGTAAATAAAGAGTTCATGCTCAAACTCGCTCGTGTGCGGTCGTCTTTTGTGTGAAATGCAATTTCTTTTCAGACAAATTAAATTAATAAGAAATTAGTAATTCCAGGTGCAGCAAGAGATGGCGTTTCCAAATTGTGTTAAGTAACAACAAGTCAGGTAAGAAAATTTCGAACCATTCCTAATTCCAAAACTGTGTTTTCAACAAAATCTTGTATTTATTAAAGCTAAATATGAGAAATATAATCCCAATTTCAAGATATTTTGTATACATTATTCATTTTATTCTACGGCCTATTTAACCCGGCACTTAACTCGCAGGGTATGTCATACCCACGGCCTAACTTTTTCAAGACTCTATCTGGACCTTTTCTGGAAAATGAATAGTTTCTCGTGTAGCTTACTTTAAGGTCATATCCTTTTAGAGGCCTTAGCTTATAGGCGAATTCTTCTAGATTTCTGGAAACCACATGCTTTAACCCTCCAAGCGGTTAGCACGGAAAATTCCGTGATTGTAAAGATGCTTCGAAAATGCACTGCATGGGTTTTTTTTGCCTTCAAGTAACATTTTCAAAAGCGGTTGAGCCGTACTTTTCTGAAATCCTTTCCCCCTTTTAAAGGTTTAACATCTTGAAAGATAATTAGGGACGGTGGAAGCAACACAGCAGGACACTGATAAGAAGTTTTATGGCTCGCAGGGAACCCCGTGTTTTGATCCTGGAGCAATCGTATTAAATCGGGGGGAAATTTCTTTAGACCCCAGGAAGTGTTTGTTTTTTAGTTTGTATTTTAAAAGTTTTGAAAAGTCCCAACGCATAAGTAAAATATGTTACAATTCCCTTTTGGTTTCATATTAATTTGAAACTGTAACAAGTCGCGGTGCGTAAGGTGTAACGTTTAAGAAGAATAACGGTAGCGTATTCTTGGTTAATTAAAATATGGAATTTATTTACGTCACAAATATTGAATATTATTTACTGAATGATACATTAAAATTATTAAACTTAATTAAAGATTATTAGTGTCGAATATTTTGTGAGAGGAAGAACCGTTGGCTACCGCTCCCTTGTAAGTTCAAAGCATCTCTCTTCTCTCATCTTCCGGTCTACGGTGTTCGATTCCTCGGGGGTCAAAAAGGGGTGGCACTGCTGCTGCAAGATGCACGTGTGGGTGTTGGGTCCAACAAAGACGCTGACCGCTGTTGATGTTCGGAGAAGCGACGTTACAGCTCTCACCCTCTCATACAGAACTTTTCCGTTGAGAAAAGTTTAATGGAATGTCGATGAGACAACTGACAGATTACCGACACATCCCTTCATCAAGCACCACAATATTTCTGAGCTGCAATTTTAACTACTAAAGAAAAACACTGAACTAAATTTGGGATTACTTATTTCTAGTGAGTGAGTGTTCTTGCTAGGGAACTTACACAAATCCATATTACGAAAATGATCAATAGCAATATAAGAAAACATACTATAACATTAAATAAAAACACAAACACTCCTATCAAAATGCCTATTATCAATTATACTAACAACATGTTACATCAAATGCTAGTGTAAGACCTTACACATAAAATATTCTTCACCACAATACTTAATAAAAATTATACTAACGACATGTTGATATGATATGCGATGTGTACAACCTTACACACAAAATATTTTTCACAATATGCCTCTTGCGTAAAAACTGAATACTCATGTGTATATTTTAAAACCCTATACAAAAAATTAATCATATTAATACATTTGCTTTTCATGGCTTTATCTTTTGACACGCATCTCCATTCGATATGATATACAGTACTAGTAAATAAATAAAATTAATACAATTATTAACCTTTAACTAAAAAAACATTATAAGGAATAATTATTATTCATGAGCAAGAAAACATTGTTAACAATTCCTAATTATCTATCACCGATCTGCTGAGACTATCTGCATTTTTGTGACTTTTTTCCGACCGATGTACAATTCTAAAATTATATGGTTGCAAAGCCAAAGCCCATTGCAACAATTTAGGTTTAGAACTAACGTTTCTATTCAACCACACCAACGGGTTGTGATCGGTCATAACTAAAAATGAATTTCCATCTAAGTAATAATGTAACCTTTTAATTGCGAAAACAATACTAGCACATTCCTTCTCCGTCGTACAATAACGCTTCTCTACCTCTGAAAATTTCTTACTCAGGTAAAGCATTGGATGCTCCTCACCTTGTTCATTTAATTGGGTTAAAATTGCTCCCATACCTGCGTTTGAAGCGTCCGTTTGAACAATGAATTCTCGTTCAAAATTTGGCGCGTACAAGACGGGCTTATTAATTAGTTTCCCTTTTAGTTCTTAAAATGCGTTTTCACACTCAGTGGTCTACGTAATTTCTCCCTTCTTTGCCTTCCCTTCAACGCGTCCGTCAACGGAGCAGCGATTACTAAGAACAGATTTATATATTTTTATTAATAACCCGCTAGACCTAAGAAGGCACGTATTTGGGTTTTCGTGAGAAGGGTAGGGAACTATAGAACAGCCTGAACTTTGATTTCGGAAGGGGTGCGAAAACTCTGACCCACAATGTGACCCAAAAATTTGACATTTTGTTGCGCAAACTTACACTTTGAAGGTTTTATAGTTAACTTAGCTCTCTGTATTCTCTGCAGAACCGTTTCCACATGTTTAAGGTGCGACTCCCAAGTATCTGAGAAAATTGAGATATCGTCTAGATACGGGACAACGAAATCTTCTAGTCCGTTAAGTAATTCAGCCATGAGTTTACTAAAGAAATATGGAGCATTCTTTAATCCGAAACTCATCCTTAGGGGTTTGTATGTACCAAAGCTAGTACAGAAGGCTGCGTATTTCTGTGCAGTTTTACTCAAAGGTATTTGCCAATATCCCTTAGATAGTTCTGAGACGGTAATAAATTTAGCCGCCGATACTTTTTCTACGCATTCTTGGATATTCGGAAGAGGAAAGTATTCCGTTCTAATGATCCCGTTTAATTTCCTGTAATCAATACATGGACGAGGTTCTTTCCCAGCTACCTCAACTAAAATCATAGGAGACATGTAATCCGATTCTCCTACCTCAATGATTCCTAATTTTAACATTCGGTTAATTTCGTTTTTTACGATTTCATTATGTCGGTGCGACATTCGATAGGGCTTCGTCCTAATTGGTTGATCGCTGACTACCTGGATTTCGTGTTCAACCAGATTAGTTAAACCGGGATTGTTTGAAAAACATTTAGAGTATTTATTTAATAATTCGCGCAGTCGATCCATTTGTTTGTTGTGAAGGTGTTTGTTCAATTCGCTATCCCGGATTACGTCCTAGAAATCATAAACGAGAGAATTGTTTTCTAAGTACCTGGATTTCTAATTCCTGGTCTGCGAGAGAGTTTTGCGTTTCATTATTAATAATTACGTTAACGTGTTCTGGCCTTTTGTAATATGGTGTTAGCATATTTATATGATAGATTTGAGATGTTTTGCGTCTACTGGGGATTCCGACTAAATAGTTCGTTTCCGAAATTTTATTTAAATTTGTCCCACGACCTATCCACTGCACTGCTAATTTATTTGCTCTGGATGTAGCTAACACTAGGACTAAATCCCCATCCTTAAATTCACGTGTTACTGCGTTTTTATTATACCATGTTTTCCGCTTAACTTGCATTTTCTCCATTTTATTTATTGCTACTTCTTGACATCTTTTTAATCTATTTATGAATTTAAACATATATTCATTGACGAGTTCACCTTCTTCTTCCGGTTCCATCCAATGTTCCATTACTAACGTCTCTGGGGTTCGCCAATTTTTCCCATACACCAACTCTGTACTTTCGTGAGATACAGTCCGTAACGCTAAAAGAATTGACGGAAGATGTTTGTCCCATTCGGAGCCTGCATCTAAACATAAGATTTGTGAGAGCCGTTTCAAAGTTCGATGAAATCGCTCAACAGGGTTACTCTGTGGATGATACACAGAATTATATGCCTGACAAGTGTTCCGAATCTTTCAAAAAACTCGGTAGTCAGAGCATTAGTAAAAGAAGTACCTGTTCACATTGTATTTCACGGGGAAACCCCATCCGACTAAAGATGTTTAACAGCGCATTTGTGACACTAACAGAAATAATATTAGACACCGGAATAGCTTCAGGGAATTTTGATGACATGCAAATGGCCGTGATAAGATATCGTATCCATTTAGATGTGACTGAGAGAGGCCTACATGCATCAATAGTTAGTTTAGGAAAAACCTCCTGAATAACAGGGACCAATTTTAGTGGAGCTTTCTTTTTATCATTGGGCTTCCCAGCCCTCTAAAACTGATTACAGGTTTTTACAAACTGTTCCATATCTCTATAGAAATTCGGCCAATAAAAATATCGGTTTAATTTGTCTTATGATTTCGTAATTCCCAGGTGTGCAGATGTTCCCTCATGACCCAAGGATTTAATGGGGTCGTGCAACCCTTCCGGCACTACTATTATCTTCACCACGTTACCTAACTTATCTTCGCGATTTTTGACCAATAATTCCTTCTCTAGCGAATAAATCTGATTGGTAACCTGCACTTGACTGGCTGCTTGTTCGTATAAGGATTAAATCTCGTTGCTATTTTTTGTGTGAGCATTGATTAAATTTTCTGGCGTAACCCTTAGCAGTGCTAATTCCGGAACATATTCCTGCAGTGCAGGTATTAAAATTTCGTCCTCTGCATCTGAAGAAACAATTATAGCCTCATCTTCCCTTTTCTTAGCATCACCCTTATCTATTCCCCTTTCTTCTCTAGCCGCTTTCACTGAGACCTTGTTTGGACAGTATTCAGTATTTCGACTAGCAGGAAATTATAGCTTAAATTTCCTTTTATTAGTTCGGCCGTTTTATTTCAAAGCAAATATCGACCGTAATGATTTAAGTGATTTCCACAAACCGCTGCCTCAGTTTGCACCGTTCTAAAATTTCCACGACCGCCAAAGATAAACAAACTAATTCTGGGCTTAACGGTTGTTTTACGCAAACATTTTTACCAGAAAAAGAAGAAGGGTTTATGTATTTTGCACATACTAAATCTATGGTCGCTCCCGTATCTCTAAGAATGTCTATCTCGGGACCATTCACAGAGCCCTTTGTTGTATATGAATTAAGAAAATCCGGGTTTTCATTTCCTTCAATATTATTGAGAGTTTCCGTCGTTTTGTTTTTTATTAATTTAGGGCAAATGGCTTTTATATGTCCGGGCATATTGCAATGATAACATCTCTGTATCACGTGTTTTTCAAAAGTTCTCTTTCTAATACTCTCCAGAACAGAAGCTTTTTTGCATAACGTTGCATTTCACTTTAAAAATTTTCATTAGTATTAAAAAATATACTTATGAATAAGTGCATAATCATAGTTAGAAACTTATAATAACGTCCTCATAAATTCTGTTCGAAAGAATTCTAAAATATTTTTTTAAAAAGTGGTTTTTCTTTTGAAATTTTACAATAAAACGCAAAAATTGATCTGTATAAATTTTTGCCTTAAAAGATAATCGGAAAGTATATATATAATGCTAACTTCTCACCTGACCCTGAATCAAGAATACAATAACGATACTTATTGGCACTCACTTATACGATCTTGAACAAAAGTTACTTCCAGCTGAAAATAAATCAAGAGCTGAAATATTACTCCGAAAAAAGAAGATACATAAGCATAATTGGTTCACAGAGCAACCCCCGTTACCGGCTGAATTATTCACTAACTTATAATTTTGAAAAAAAAATAACTCCCTCCAATAAAGAAACTTGCCAATCTCGGGGAGAGCAAATGATATGTGAAACAGGTCATATATCACAACTTTTTTCGAGGCACCTTTATAGGCCACTTTAATAAATGAAGGTCATACCTAATGGTACTCAAGCAATTGAAAACTTTTTTGCAAACATTAATTTCAATAAACAGTACTTAAAAAGTGGTAAAAACGATAAAACACATTTTTCGAATCAAAATTTTCCTGACACAATACATTGCAAGTAAAGGCCTTAAAAATATTTTTTTGTGCCATACAAGGTATACATTCTGATATTATAACGTAAAAGTTCTAGCACTACTATATAAAATAGTGAATTCTTGATGCTATAACCGATTTCTTTGATGTTTAAAGGATTAAAAGAAAGCGAATACACATAAATATTTCCCGAATACGAGTAAAAATCGATGTTTATGATAGACTGAATACTACAGATAAACCCCAGAATGGGATAAATCATGGATGCAAGTGGTCTAAATGGACTATTATGTTTTTTCTTTTGAAAGGAGAAGAAATTCAATTGTCCCCTTCCATTAAATGTTAATGTTTAAAATGTTCCTTTTCGATTCTAAGCCACACCTGATTTTCAAAAGCATTAATAGTGGAAAATATTGCGGCTTAGATTTGAATAAGTACGGTAGTGGTATCGTCAACTTTATTACAGATAATTGGATTATCCTAATAGATACTATTTTAGCCCGGAATATTTTATTATAAAGATTAAGCTGCACTTTTTAAAAATAAATATGCAATTAAGAGTTTTATATTAGTCATGTACTGTTCGTTTGGGTAATACTTTCATAATCATGAAAAATAATTTGTAAAAAAAATCTTTATGTTTTAACGAAAAATTCAATATTGAACCTTGTACTTTCTGTCGATGGATTTAAAACTTTTATAGACTTGATTTCTGAAACTATATTTCTTGGTTCCGTCAAGTTAAATTTTATCAGCTTCAGTGAACATCTGATTTTATATTAAAAACTTTCTGCAGGGTCATTAATTAACCATTTAGAAATATTGTAAAATACCAAACACTTTGCATAAAAATTTGCGGAAGATCCTTGTTTATGAAAATATCATACTAATTTCACTGCACTAATTTAAAAAAAAGACAAAGTGATATTGGTGAAGTTATTTAAGAGACAATGACAATATTCTAGTAATCTTTATTTTTGAATGATAACTCAGTATTGAAATACATTAAACAAATTTATAATTGAATCCTGGCATTAAAATACTTATGATTCAAAACTTTTTCCATCAAAAAAGGAACAAAAATATTAACAAGCCTTTTTTCATTTATTTTTGCTAATTTTTTTCTTTTATAATTTAGCTGTTGATTTTGATCTCTGAAGTATTCAGATAAAAAAACAAACGCTGAGTATTGCAGTCTCAAAATTCCACTTGTTTTATAAACTCGAATGAGGTATTGTCTAATATGAATTTAAATTTACATGCAATATATTAGTATGAAAATAGTGTAAATAATTTGTATTTGGATGTGTAGTGCTTTTTATATTACTCTGTGTCATATTTATTTTGTGTTAAAATTGTAATATTTCCAAGCAACGCCGTCCCTTACGTTATAATGACAATTCAATGGGAACTGGGCAATAGAGCCAATTTGGTATCATATTTGGCGACAACGCGATAATTCTTAGCGGGTTCGGGTCCCTCTGGATGCTTCTGAAACTGGTGGAGCCGTTCACTAATTTCAAGACCTATAGCACAAACGGATCTTTCTCAAAAGTTCCGTGAGACATATAAATGAAAACGCACTTGTCGAAATGAGTCAGTCTTTGTTTCAACCAACGAATAGTGAGTATTGTTTTAACTAGCGATTAGCAGACTTGCCTTCCGTGATTGCCGATTAGTTCGGCTATGCTTGTGAACAACCTTTCACATACGTATATTTTAGACCCTGACAATTGTGTCTGAGTGCTGTTGAAAGTGTGACGACCTTCTGAAATTTATTCTGCGAAAATTGCTGCTTAATCCTGTATATCAAGTATCGGATTTTTGATAATAAATTCTCATCGCGCTCTGAAAGAGCTGTGTAAAGGACAGTTTTTCCTCACTAGATGGCTGCACCTGTCAGTGTTTCCGAATCAGCGAAACAGATGGTATATTGCGAGATAGTCCAAATTAATTTTATTCTAGTAAATGTTAAACTTAAATAATAATTGTTGAACTTGTTTTATATAAATGCACTTAATTTCTGTTAATTTTTTTAAATGATCTTCATAATTTATATTTCAGTTTTATATCTTTATATGTCTACCTCTATCGATTATACATATGTTTAACTGTAACGAAACTGTATTTTTTGTGAAACGTGGCATTTTTGTACAACATTTTCGAGACTTGCTTTGCTGACGGTGTCGAATGCACATGCACAATAAATTTCCAGTAGTTATTGATAAAGTTTGAATTATGAATTTTTTGAAAACTCAACACGCTGAGTATTTATTAGAGTGCTACTAAACAAGAACCTAATAACTGGTGACCCTGATTTATATTTATTTACTGGAACATGACAAAATAGCGCATTGGCAGACAAGATCGTGGAGATGGCGCCAAGAACAATTGATGCTGCAGTGGTTCAGAAGGATTCCTTAGAAGTGGATGAACTCCTGTCTAAATTAGTAACTCTTGAAGACCAACTTGACTCTTTGAAACTGCAACGAAAATTCCCTCATTACCATCAGAGAAGTAGAAGTAGCAGTAAACAAAGGCGCCGCTACAATCCTCAGGGAAGATATTGCTACTAACATTTCCGATTCAGGAAGAAATGCCTCCCACGCAAATGCGTGCAGCTTCATAGAGCCGGGAAATGAATCCCAGCAGTAGACGCCGCGGCGAGTTCTTCTGCCGAAATTTTAGGCCGCAAATCCCCGTTATTTGTTAAGGACAGAGAAACCGGATGTCAATTCCTTGTGGATAACAGAGCAGACGTCTCGATCCTCCCTTAGACAAAAACGAAAGGTGAGTGACAAGCCTCTCAATATAAACTAAATGCTGCTAATGGCACTGAAATTCCAACATTTGGTATAAAATATCTCACGCAGTATCTAGGTCTAAGATGCCCATTTCAGTGGCCATTTATTATTGCCAAAGTTAAGCGAGGATTCATAGGTGCTGATTTCCTTAAAAAATTCCAGTTACTGATAGATCTGCACAACAAGTAATTAATCGATGGATTAATAAATCTTTCAATTAAAGGAGAAGTTGCTACCGTCCAAGAAAATAATGATCTCAGCACAGTCAATACAGCCGCCAAGTATTTCCACCTGCTTAACTCGTATCAAGATCTAAACAAGCCCAGTTTTGAAAACAGAGTTGTCAAACATGGAATAAAGCACCACATCCTAACAACTGCCCAACCGGTTTTTTCGAAGACAAGACAACTGGCACCTGATATGTTGAAGCTGGAAAAGCAGGAGTTGCACTTGATTAATAAGAAGGATAGCACATTAAGATCATGTGGCGATTACATGCGACTAAATGCACAGAAAATATCAGATCGGTATCCGATTCCTAGAATTGAGGACTTTTATTACATCTGTGACAAACCTATACGGAACTTTATCACTAACCTTCTGAGGCGTCTTTTTCAGGGAAATTTAACCCTCTAACTGTATATCTTCCTCCTGAAAAGTTATTCCGAAAGCGTTTAACTCTTATTTTGAAGTTCGCTTTAAAAATGCAACATACTTCTTTCCTTTCCCCCTTTTAGATCTTGGGAGGTCGAACGGGAACAATTTTATGACCCAATTCGTTCCCTTTGTAAAGTAAGAACCAAGAGATCAATCGTTTATAGCTAGCTGTTAAGTTGCCTTGGGCAATCTTCTTTGAAAGCTGTAATGGAATTTGTGTTTCTTTCTCCTATATGTTCAATCACAGTAAAATTAAAACAAAATGAAAGGTAAAAAAAGAGGAAAAAATGAAATAAATAGTATGTTAGAAGTTGAAAAATAATTATATTTTCTTTAAACAAAATTTATTTTTCTGTCTTTTTCTAAAAATTAAAAAAATATTTTTTTTTTTTTTTTTTTTGGTATTGCGATTTGAACCAGAAAAAAGCATCCTGTATTCATTTTTGAATATGAGAGTAACAAAACGCGCTCACTTTCCTGTTTTTTTTAAAAAAAAGTAATGAGGTAAAAAAAGAGGAAAGGCCCTATCTCATTTTTTAAAGAATAACACAATAACTGGTACACACGGTGATATACATACGATGATTATATTTATGAAATAAAACCGATCTTTCTCTATTCAGTTATATTTTTAATTTAAAATAGCCTAAAAAAGGATTTCAATACTTTTAATTTATTTTATTTAAAATCATATAAAAGATATTTTTATGTTAACTGAATATTTTTCGGAAAAAATTTAAATTTTCCTTCCTAGTGTCCTCTTTTTCAAACTTCTTGTATTAAATAAAAATTCCTTTTCTACATCGGCATTTGTGATGGACATAACACACATTCAGTCTATAATTTTTAATTTTAATGGAGGATATACTTCTTCAAATGCGCATGACAGTACTTCTAACCATTTTCTACTCAAGTTAAATTTCTTATCTTTCTGTTTCTTTTATTACAAGGAAAAATGTCACACAACGATAACTACATTTTCACACAATACAGTCATTACAAATTCTATTGTGAGAAAAGTTCTCCCTAATTAATTTTGTCTTTCAAAACAGTACACTTAAAACAATTTTGTTCAGTGAAGTTAACTGACAGTTCCACAATGTATTCATACCAAATTTTAAAAACAAATTTAACACTTGCAAATGTATCCTGTATTAAATTTGTCAGTATTCACAAATATTTCCTGCTGTAGGGAAGATATAGTATGACATGTGGTGTGCGGTTGTGAAAGAATGTTTTCGTACGTGCAGACTATTTTTGAAAATTTAAATATCACTGAAGCTGATCATATAACTGCAAATGAGCCTTATTTTAATGTGTGCTGGTATCAAACTAAAACACTTTACAATATTAAACAGCCTATGGTTTTATACTCAATATCAAACTATTCGCAAAATGGCTTACAACTTCTATTCAAATTGTAAAGAAACTGAAATATAAATATATCTTACTGCAGTCAAAAATATTCATATGTAAATATCCTATTCCTCCACTTATTTCAGTACATTTTAAAAACTGTAGCTGAATGCAAATTTTATATTTATAAACGAGGCATCAAAGCTCACACAGTCGTAAAAATGTCTTTATCATTTTTAAATATACTACTATAAAACGTATATGGATTGTAAGATCAGTTCTAAAATCCTAAAAGCTTTTAGAGGAGCAAAAAACATGTAATTTTGGATTGATCAAAATTTTAATATAATACACAAATATACATGTTATTAAGCAAATACATTTGAAAAATCAAACTTCCTTCTGAAATAAACGTAATTGAAAGAAAATGTTTAATTGCAAATGAGTGGAAATACATGTTTATCTAAAGGATATCCCCAAAGTGAGGCAATTTTCAAATTTAAAACTCAAACTCAGTGGCACAACAATCCATGAGGGACAGGAACTACTATGCCCATCCCAATATACGTGACCATTGGGCGCTGAGGTGCATCAACAGATGTCCCGATTTGTTGGTGTCTGAAGAGAGACCTTCAGTGTTTAAGACTACAAGCAAGCTTGGTACTCATTTATCGACCCAATGTAGCGGGGATGAAAGGCAGAGTCGACCTTGCGCAGCCCGTTAATAGAACCCCAGACCTGTGGTGTGGAAGCACTATACAGTACCACACGATCCTATTCAGTGAAAAAAAAATTTAATGTTAGAATCTTATATAAATCCCTAATGAATGAGGGAGTCCAAACTTTTTTTTTTCATGTAAACTGTTTAGACGGAAATGGTTAATTATGAACATTTCACAAGTTGCATAAATTAAAATTAACCGTTATAGTTTACATAAATTTTTAAGGGTGCAAAAGGTGTATTTCGGCTGCACGAATTAATTTTAAAAGGAATACGGTTACGAAAATGTAGTACAAATCTATCTAAAGTAGGGTTGGTTACCTTAGATATTGTCAAACACAACAATGTATTGGAAGCCAATTCCGCAATTCGTTGTTATAAAAATGTATGGAAAATTACAAGATTTATTTTTGCATTTGTAATTTATATATATATAATTTTTCCTGGGAGCTTTAAAAGCTAGAGCGGCATCCATCAAATCCACGGTTCTCTCTCTATTTTTCCAGATCGCCCCTGACTAAGCCGGCTCTGCCATAGGAAGTGAAAATGCCAGATTTTGTTTATCAAGATCATTTTATAGCAGACTGCATTTTTCATGTATTTTAGATGGCCGTTTTATATTTTTTACATCAATATCTTAATGTCTGAATTTAAAATTACATAAAATTCTTGACATTCGCATCAATGACCATGATAATTTTTATTAGTATATGAATGTGTCATCAAATGATTACATGACTAATATTAACATATAATATTATTTTAACCATTTAATTAATATTAAGTATAACATAACGCACACAAATTTTCTGAACTTTAAAATAAATATTTCGAAAACTACTTCAGATATACTCAAAATTTTTTATTCTTACGCTTTAGCTTCTCAGTTTTGCTTCTATGTAAGAATTTATTGTAATTGTATATTCATTAATTTTTTTAGTATATTTTTTGCTCTTAGCATGCGGTTTTCAACTGAATTGTATGAAATCTTCGAAATATATTAAAAGATACCAAAGAAGCTATCTAATAAAATTTGAAATTTTTATTATACTCAAACCATTGCTAAAACTTATGGTAAATAATTTTTAACTGCGCGATGCATTTTTTTTTCGAAATTTCAAATGGAATTTCTAGCATAAAATTTCTAGCTTTATAAGGTCGAGATTTCAAAAAATATCCAGATTTTAATTACTTTTATTCAGTTAAACTTTAAAAAAGATAAATGTTGAGGTATTTTGTATAAATAGATATATTTGAACAATAATTCGAATGTTTTTCAATAGCTCGAATTTAAAATTGATTTTTATGTTTATTTATATGCATAAATGTCTACTGTAATTGTTTCCGTATATTTTTGATTACCATTTATTCAAACATTCAAGTTATAAAAAAAATGTGTGAAAATCTTCATTCATGTTGTCTTTGATGTAAACTGAAGTTCAAGCACTTAAAATTCAAATATAATTCGGTGTATTTTAACAATATATAACCAGGCACTGTACTTAAACTTCCCTGAACACTTAGGCTTTGAATTCTAAAAAAAAAATTAATAAATGTTAATTAGTTTGTTTTTTTTTCGTTATTATTTTTATCAAAGTGTAAGAAAATGTTTCAAATGATTTGATGAAGTTTAAATTTATTCATTTTTAGTGGTTGGAAAATTGAAAAGGTTTCAAATTTTAAAGAGTTTGGTGTTTTATTGATTTTTTCGGTATCTTAAAATAAAATAATCATGTTTCAAAAACTGAAAGCTTTGATTAAAATAAGAAAAATGAAGCGAAAAATATACTTAAAAAAAGATAATTTGTCTAACTATATAAAATAGCAGATTGCACTGACACGCCCCAACTTGTTGCAGTTTCAAATTAATATGAAACCAAAAGGGAATTGTAACATATTTTACTTATGCGTTGGGACTTTTCAAAACTTTTAAAATTCGAGGTAACGAATAAACACTTCCTGGGGTCTAAAGAAATTTCCCCTCGATTTTTTACGATTGCCCCAGGGTCAAAACACGGGGTTTTGTTCGAGCCATAAAACTTTCTATCAGTGTCCTGTTGTGTTGCTTCCACTGTTCCAATTATTTTTTAAGATGTTAAACCTTTAAAAGGGGGAAAGGATTTCAGAAAAGTGCGGCTAATCCGCTTTTGAAAACGTTACTTGAAGGCAGAAAAATCTGTGCAGTGCATTTTCGAAGCATCTTTACACTGACGGAATTTTCTGTGCTATCCTGTTAGAGGGTTAATACCCCTACCTATTTCCAATCAGCTCCAAAAAGAGGACAGGATTCCTTGTTATGCAGATAAGATAAAGTATTTAAGTCAAACGGAATAGTAAAGTAAAAAGCAGTAGGAGAGAGAGATTGAAGCAGGAAGGTATAATAGTGAAGTTAGAGATTTATTATTGGAGATTTCTAGGAGGATAAAATCTCAGAAAAAGCTGAGCTGAGTTGCAGTGTGATAAATATTGATTAAAGTCTCATTAAAGCTTTATATTAGGAGTGAGATTAAAGTTAAATGTTCAATAAGAACATCATTGAATATAATTCTGGGATTTCTTATCGCGGTAATCTCTGCGTGATCGATATTCTAATTGTTAGTTAGTTGGATCATTAAATATTTCAGTTAATTTAAAGGAAAGTTCCTTTTAAACCTCATATAACTATTTTGATATATTTGTTAATAAAAGTCTTTGATTCTATTTGGGAAAGATAACCAAATAAAGAAAGTTATTTATAAAAATGGCTACTGGCTCTTATCTGACTCCAAATCATTCTCGTTGTCAAAGTGAGATCCAAGGGGATCTTCACGCATGCTGAAGGATAAATTTTTTTTTCAAAGATAGATCTTGTAAAGGCCTATTATCAGATACCTATTGCTGAGGAAGACAAAGAAAAAACTGCCCTCACCACCCCATTGGGCTTGTACGAGTTCAATACTAAGAGTTTTGGACTGAGGAATGCTCCTTCAACCTTCCAACGTTTCATCACTGAAGTACTGTATGGACTCGACTTTGTTTTCTCTTATCTTCATGATGTACTTGTTGCCTCATCTTCAGAAGTGGAGACCAGTGAACATCTAAAAAAATTTTTGAAAGATTCCAGCAATATGGACTTCGAATTAATATTTCCAAATCAGTGATGGGAGCTGACCAAGTAGAATGTTTGGGATTTCTGATCACTGCTGAATGTTCTCGCCCATTGCCAGAAAAAGTTCAAGCTGTCTCGAATTACAAACTACCAGAAGCTATTCATGACCTGCGCACATTTCTGGGTATGATAAATATTTACCGAAGATACCTAAAGGATTCTTTTAAGACTCAAGCACCTCTACACGAACTGTTGAAAGGAGCGAAAAAGAAAGACCGCAGAAAAGAGCATTGGACTGATGACACCAGGAGAATCTTTGAAAAATGCAAAACTGACCTTGCTGAAGCTGCTCTTTTATCTTTTCCCAGGTCTGGACTACCCCTATCACTTTGCACAGACGCATCAGATTTCGCTGTGGGCGCAGTACTCCAACAGTTGGAAAATGAGGGCTGGAAGCCAATAATATTTTACTCAAAAAGGCTAAATGAAACACAAACAAGGTATAGTACCTATGATCGAGAACTATTGGGAATATACCTTTCTTTGAAACATTTCGAACACTTGCTGGAAGGGAATGATTTTGTTACATATACTGACCACAAGCCTCTGACTTTTTCATTTAAGCAAAAAAAGGAAAAAGCATCACCAAGACAACAACGACAACTTCAATACATTTCTGAATTTAGCTGTAAAATTCAACACATATTGGGTAAAGATAATATTGTTGCAGATACCTTATCCAGAATTGAATCCATTTCTGAAATCAACTTTGATGCAATTGCAAAAGAGCAAACTAGGGATGAAGAGTTGCAACAATTATTGCACAGCAATTCTCTGAAATTTAATCCTTCGACATTGCCATCTGGGAAAAAACTTTGCCAAAAATTAGGCCTTACATCCCACAGAAATTTAGGTTTTAAATGTTCCAACTAATTCATGGCTTAGCTCACCCTGGTATCAAATCCACAGTAAAACTGATGACTGAAATATATGTCTGGTCAGATATTAAAAAGCAAGTTAGTGATCAGCCAGATGATAATTCATCATTTCTATGCGACGTGTGATAGTTCTACTCGAAAGTTGAATACGTTTAATTGTGGAAATAATTTCAGTTTTCTTTCTTGAATAAATCAATTAATGAGTCACTGGCTTTCAGAAACACTTTTTTTATTATTATTTCTCCATCTGCGAAAGTTTTCTTATGTTTTGCTAACAGATGACTAAATATTTGCTTAAGTATTGGGTTTAACAAAAGATGACTGTTGTTTGATTAATTGCGATTTAAATTCTTTTAATTTTTCTTACGCAATTCGCTTTTTAAAGGAAAATGTGTATCAAAACTTTAATGAATAGTGTTTTGGCTCAACACAATAATCAACACTAGCAGTAGACTGTGATCTCTTTTAATTTCTCTACTCCGTACACTACCTCTCGGAGTTATTGTTACACACACACTGAAGTTTTATTTTACAAGCCGCTAGAGGGCGCTGTTCAATAACAGAACTAACATACCGCCCCACATTGCACTGCTTTAACCATGCAATAATTGTTACTTAATTAACATTCATATTTGTTACATCTAGAACACTTAACACATTCAACACTTGACAATTCTCAAGAAATACAATTACATAAATGATTATATAAATGCAAGATTTCACAAATAACAATATTTTTTTCTACAAATACAAAATCACTTTACTAACAATGAGCCAAATTTACACACCACCAATGGTACACTAAATGAAAAATTCCAATTATATTTAAAGATCTTCCATTGGTAAAACACAAATTTTTGATATGGCTCTTTTACTTGTACTATACTGAGTTTTAATTTTAATAACTCGAACTTTTTTATCTTCGCCATAATACAATTCTACGATTCTACCTAATGCCCATTTATAGGTTGGTAAATTTTCTTCAATTATTAAAACCAAGTCTCCAATTTTAACGCTGTTTTTTCAAAATCCATTTTCTCCTCTGTTGCAATTGATTTAAGTAATTCCGACTCCAAAATTTCCACATTAATTGAACTACCTTAGTTATTTTTTGCCATTTTTTAGATTACTCTCTTTACATTTTGTTAAATCAGGCTCTTCTAGCGAATTTAAAGACCTATAATTTAAAAAATGAGCTGGTGTAAGCACTTGGAAATGATCATCATTGTTTGAAACGGGGCAAAGCGGTCGAGAATTTAAAATTCCCTCAATTCGTACAGTGACTGTAAGTTGTTCCTCGTACTTTAAATTAATTCCATTCACAACTCTTTTTAAGTGATATTTACATGACTTTATGGCCGCTTCCCAAAGACCTCCAAAATTGGGCGACCTCGCGGGAATAAATTTCCACTCTATTTCTTCTGCTGCTAGGTAATTAGCTAATTTTTCGTCTGGGTTTCTGACTATTTCAAGGAGTTTTTTTAATTTCATTGCTAGCTCCGACGAAATTTTTACCATTGTCCGAAAACCGTTTTGCACATTTGCCTCTTCGAACCATGAACCTTTTCAACGCGGCAATGAATGCTTGGGATGTTAAATCTGATACTAACTCAATATATACCGCTTTAAACACAAAACACACAAATATACAAATATACACTTTAAACATATTTCCTTTACGTTGTCCTTTATTTTTAATGAAAAAAGGACCAGAGAAATCTACTCCTGAACAATTAAATGGATAATCAGTAATAAGTCTCTCTTTTGGCAAATTACCCATAATTTGAGTTGACACAATTGGTTTCGCTTTAAAACATACAATACATTTATATGCAATTTTTCTGCACATTGACCTACCATTTAACGGCCAAAACTTTTCCCGAATATGATTAAGTAAAGATACTTTTCCCACATGTAAATATTTCTTATGAAAATATTCTATTATTATTAAAGTTAATTTATTATTTTTTGGTTAAATTATCTGGTGCTTTTTATTAAAACTTAACTCTAAATTACACAATCGTCCTCCTACTCTTAAGACACCGTTGTCTTCTAAAAAGGGATTCAATGTCTTCAACTTACTGTTTGGGGGCACACTCCCCTTACTTTTAAGATGGTTAATATCACTGGAAAATTCTTGCTCTTGCACTTTTTTTACCAGAAAGGTTTCAGCTTTCTCAAATTCTTTTGTTGTGAGTGGACCAGCTACTCTAGTTATATCTTTTAAATTTTCCACGAACCTGAAAATAAAACTTAATACACGTAAAATAGTTATATAATTATTGCTTAGATTAAGAAGGTCGTTTAAAAAATCATTAACATGAATATTAAGCACCGATTGAAAGTTTTCAATTTGTTCATTAACACAGTTTTTCAGTTCTGAATTATATTCATCTAGTTTCTCTCTACAGTTTATAGTTTGATTGGAATAGTCATCACCTAAAAGAAATGTTGGTCCATTAAACCATAAATTTTGTTGCAAAAGTTTATCAGAATCGACTCCTCGGGAGAATAAGTCTGCAGGATTTTGATCAGATGGTATGTGTCTCCATAACTGATTAGGATAGAGTTCTTGTATCTCGGTAACCCTATTTTGAACAAAGGTCTCTAAGTCCATCGGTTCCTTTCGAAGCCACGCCAAGACAATCATCAAATCCGACCAAAGATATAATTCAGCAGTTTCTAGTTGTAAAGCAGCTACAACTCTTTTCACAAGTTTTGCCAATAGCACAGCAGCACACAATTCAAGTCTGGGAATTGTCAGGCTTTTAACAGGCGCTACTTTCGATTTGCTTGTGATTAACCGAACTTAAGTTTCACACTTCAAATTTTTAGATTTGCAGTAAACTGCTGCACCGTAGCACCTCTCTGAGGCATCAGCAAAGCCATGGATCTCAATAACTTCTGGAAAAGCAACAAGAATAAGCCTTGGTATCTCTATATTGTTGATATTATCTAAGGATACTAGGAATTGATGTCCTTCTCGATATTCTTCAGCTGGCAGAAGGTCATTCCTTTCCAATTTGCTTCTCCACAAATGCTGGAGGAAAATCTTTGCTTTGGAAATTACTGGTGCCATCAGTCCAACAGGATCAAAGATCTTGGCAATAGTAGACAAGACGTCTCTTTTAGTATAAGAACTGTCCAAACAGACTTTCATTTTAATCAAAAAGCAATCTAGGTTCGGCTTCCACGACACTCCTAACGTTTTCGTCTCTGTTAAAGTTGCAATTCTGTTTCGGATCTGGTGACAATTTCTCGTGATTGGCGCAAAGTTTATGCAACTCCACATTCCAGCACTTTTCAAAATTCCTTTTAATTGTTGTCTGAGAACAATTGCCTCCTCTCTAACGTTGCAGCACCACAAAGAACATCGTCCATATATAAGTTGTTCCGTAAAACGGAAGCTGCTATAGGGAAGTTAGCCTCTTCATCCATCGACAATTGGGTTAAAGTTCTCTGTGCAAAGTAGGTAGCACTTACAGTACCATAGGTAATAGTCGAAAGTTCGTAAATTTTGGGTGATTCATATTCACTTTCACTCCAAACGATTCTCTGCAGATTGCGCTGTTTAGGGTTAATTAATATAGTTCGATACATCATTTTAATATCTGCTGTAAATGCATACGTGTAAGTTCTGAACCTGAGCATTTGCACATATAAGTCCTCTTGTATCACTCCTCCATTATATTGAATGTCATTTAAAGATATTCCATTATCAGTTAACGAAGAGCAGTTAAAGACAACTCTTAGTTTTGTTGTGGACTTTTCTGGACGGTAAATTTCATGATGAGTAGCGTAATATGTGATTTCGGTATCCCTAAAAAGTCACGATATAAATTTAAGAAATTTTCATCTCTAGCTAAGCAATCCAAGTCGTTTGAGGGCTATGTCTTTCGAATAACCCAAACACGAGGGTTCTTTTTTTAAGGGCATAGATACTACTACATATTTACCTTCTTTAGTTCTAGTATTCGCGTAATGTTCCTCACAAATTAGCCTTTCTTTATTTTTAACTATTGTTTCCACTACCTCCTCTACTTTCCAAAATTTTTCTAAAGTTTTATTTAAGTCCTCATCACGAATCAAACCGCAGTGAACCTTAGTTTCATTTATTGAATCGTAATTACCCGTTACTATATAACCAAATACGCTGTTGACTAACAGTAATTGCGAATGTTTTATTTTAATTCTTTCCGGTTTCAATAGCTCATAAAACATATTGGCACCTAATAATAAATCAATTTTGCGGGAACAATAAAATTAGAATCCGCTAATTCCACAAAATTAGAAAAATCAGAATTTATCTCTAACGTTTTCTGCGGAATAAAATCAGTGATTTTTTTTTTTACTACGAGCATATCCAACTCCTTTTCGAAAGATTTATTTTGATTAGAAATCGCCACTTTAACACTCCCATTGACAACCATAGAGACATCATTTAAACACGAGATTAATTTATTTATACTTTCGGTCTTAAGTTGTAATTTATTCACGCACTCATTTAAAATTAGACATGTTTCTTTTCCCGAGTCTAACAAGGCCCTAAATGTCTGCCATTCTGAATATATATCTTTCACAAGAATTAAAGCAGTACTTAAAAAGCATTTGTTTTTAAAACATACCGTTGACACGATTTGTGTTTTGTCTACTTTCGGAACGAAAGATTCAGCATTTACACTCAATTCATCCCGGTTAACCTCTGTCGTCGTCTCCAGGTGGAAGAAAGAATTATTTTTCATTTCTCTGGGATAATGTAATAATTTATTATGCGGTTTAGAGCAGAAACAATTTTTTGATCGACATCTTCTAACGCTGCATTGAGGTGAAAAATATTTAAAACAAAGTCTCTTATTTTTAACAAATTCTACTTTTTCGTTTACCGAAAACATTTTAAATTGTGGACAAAATTGTAAAGCATGAACTTCTTTATTTTTACACAATACTCATTTATCATTTTTTAACTCGGATAAAAATACATTCGATGCATCTCGCGGTATTTTAGCATTAAATTTGTTTTGTTTATTATAACTAAAACACTTGGCATTTTCACAAAAGGGCTTAGAAAATATCTCATTTTTAATTTTGCCTTTCGATGACAAATACATATCGCACTCACGCCCTAACTCATGTGGTTTAAAATATTTCTCTCCCTGTTTTATGCTCATGTGAGACATTAACTCTCTATCGAGCTTGCTCATTATTTTATCCGATACAATTAAGGGAACCAGGACATGCTCGAAAGAGTAAAATGCCAAAATTAAGACCCTTTGTTTATGAGACATATATCATTTAAAATTTCCAATAGAGCTTAGATTTTTTTATGTCTATAATAAAGATAATTTAGTTATTCTGTAGAACTACAAAAATAACTTTTTACTCCAAAAGTTTTTTTTTACTACTTAATTTAAGTAATACATAATTTTTGAGAACTCGTAATATATACTTATGTTTAGGTACCATTTTTTAAAAAAGTTTCCTTTTTTTATGCAAAATATTTTTTACACATATATAAAATAATACATAAAATACAGTGAAACCCTTTTTTAGTAAAATTTTAGTATAGTTTCTTTAAAAAAATTATAAAACTTTGAAATTTGAAATTTTTTTATTTTTCTGCTTTTTTTATGCATAAAACAATTTTTAAAAAATTAGGCACTATTTTAATAGAAAAAAAAAAATTAGGTTCACTATATGCATAGGCATCTTGTATAGAAGTATAAAAATCAGGAATCATACAGTGCAATAGTTTTTTTAAAAATGTACCTAAATGCAAAAAATATGCTTTTGAGAAAAAGTGAAAAAAACTAAAAAAACAATATTTTCACATATTATACACTTAATTAGTATTTCCTTGCCTATTTTTATATGACTAATAATAATCCTTAACCGTTTCCTAGAGTTATAAAAAAGTAATTTTAAATTCATATGTTTTTCTTCCCTTTGTTTTAGTTAACATGAACATAATTTTCGAGATCTTGTAATACATATTTTCATGTATAGGTACCATTTCTTACAAAAAATATTCTTTAAATATACAAAAAAATTTACAAATATATATAAAGTAACATATTAAACATAATGAATCTGTTTTTTAACTAATTATATTTATATAATTGCATAATTTCTTAAAAATAATCATAAAACCTTAAAATTATGAAAATCTTAATTTTTTTTTTTACATATAAAATCAATTTTCAAAAAATTAGACACATACTAAAAGATATTTTGTTCACTGTATGCACATGTATCCTGTTTAGATATATAAAAGGTTTCAAACAATATGCTACAATAGTTTTTTAAAGTGTACCTAAATTTAAAAATATTAAACATTCGAGAAAAAAAATATAATAAAACTTAACAAAAAAAATTTCTCCTTACATTATAGATTTGATTAATATTTCCCTGCTTGGTATTCATTTTCTTCATCTAAATTCTGTTTATCCATTTTCCTTTTAAAGACCTTCTTTTATTTCTGGCTTCCAATGACACTTTATTTACTATACGTTCAGCCTCAAAAATTCGCTTGTTATCAATTATAAGTAAGGCACGTTCCGTGTTGTATCCTGGTTTAATGCCCAGAGCTTCAAAGACTTTTATCCTACTTACATATCCATCGTTAAAACAAATTACAGCATCCATAACTCCAAATTTCAAAGTTTCAATGCCAACAAAAACTGTTTTAGGAATTCGCTCCCAAATACATTTGTTAAAACTTTCATTGGGATTTTGTGTTCTTCCATGAAGGCACTTTTTCAATAAGTCCTTCTCTGTGAGATCCCGAAACACTTTTTTCACTTTCAATAAAATTGACTCAGGTAAAGAATGCTTGTGAATATATAAAATTCCCCCGTAACAATGCTACGGTTATAACCGCACCAGCTATCCTCACCAAGAGGACACAAAGCGTGTTGAGGATGAAAAAAAAATGAGGATGAGAAAATCCTCAGTACTTAGTTTATGAAATTAAATAGCCCATATGGCTCTTTTCATGTCCTCCACAGATGACAAATTTTTACGGATTGCTAGCCCATAATAATGTTGGATTGAGTCCACTTCTTTAAGCGTTAGCCGTCCAAGTCCCGAAATATTTTTCCCATCTGATAGCTTAATGCTTTTGCTCATTTTTAGAATGTTTCTCAGCCTTGTGCCCATACGCTTTTGCACATGGCCAACACATTCTAATTTTTCAACTTCTGTGTCGCCATATACTTTTGCTTCTTTTATAGTAAGAAATCCTTTTGAGTCCCCATCACCAAGATACTGCGTATAACATGCTTTTCGTGATGTTTCAGAACGCTGAAATATACTTAATACCCCCCGACATTCCATTCCCCCACTGAATCCTTCGTAATTTTTAGCACAATTTTCACATGGTTTTTTTTTACCCTTACATGAAGAACAATATTTTTGTGAGAGCTTCAAAGTCGATAACCTTTCCGTTCTCAACAGACGTAGCACATACAACTCCGTTCAATGAAGAATAGCCTCTTTTATGCCATGTGCCATCCACAACCACAGCTATATTTGAATTATTATCATTCGCTATGACTGCTTCGTGAACAGCTGCATTCATCGAGTCTTCACTAATTGTTTTTAAAACATTTAAAAACAAAGAATTATGGCGTTCAAACTTTGCAGGTGGGGGAGGCAAATTCATAAGCCCACAGAATATTCGAGCAGCAGCTCCACCTTTTCCAATAGCTCTCATTCCATATGTCAATCTTAGGTTAACATCATAACATTTATTTGATATTTTTGATGACATTGTACTCGTCGATTCTCCACAGTTGTGACAAATTATTTCTAAACTCACAGCTAAACCTCTACGACTTTTTAAATCTTCTCTCAGCTCAATTTTCTCTGAAGAACAGCAATATTTACAACATAAGAGATTTTTCATAAGGGAAGATAATAAATCCAGTTCAACGATTATGTTTACATTTTGAGAATCTTGTTCTTATAGTAAATCCGGTATTTTAATTTTTCTCCTAGAAGCACTTTCCACGGAATTCAAAAGCAATTCTTCAGTCGATTTAGACTTTTTATGTTGATTGCTACTATACTTCCTTCTGCCAAATTTTTTTTATTCTTGGCATAATTACTCGTTTAAAAAAGTTAAGATACTTTTAAAATCTTATGAATATTAATAATTATAAGTAAAAATAAATATTTCTTACGAAAATTAATGTAAAATTAAGTAGTTGTATGCCACAAGAAACTTCGGAATAGACGAACTCGGTTCAAAACATTGCCATAAACCGAAATTTAAAGTAAGAAATTTTGTCACACAGCTTGGAACAATAGCTCACGCACAAGCGTGGCTAAAAAGTAGCGGGATTAACTTTCAAACGAAAAAAACAATCAAAAGTTAATATAGATAAAACACAGGGGAAACTACATATTTAAATTTCAAAGGGGCGTGTCAAAAGGGGCGTGGTCATTTATTTACATTTTTATTTTTCATATTTTAGGGCTATTTTATCAACAAACATATAAGTATTATACATTTTTAGATTCAGAAAAATAAGCACTATTTTTTAGAACTAAAATTGAAAAATTGATTATTTGAAAGTATATGATGTCCCTGTTCTCTTAACTCACACAATGATTTAAAATCATTCACACTGCGCAGCTGACAATAATACTCAAATGTCACGTGTAATCGCGATGCAAATTGTACATAACTCTCTGAACTTATTTTTTTGCGCTTTCTGAAATCTATTATAGCATTCTTGCGGTGTGGAGGAAAATTCTTTTAATACTACATCTTTAAGCTTACTATAATTATTTAATTATTCTATGGAAACATGAACTAGTAAATTATTAACTCTTTCACCTAGAATATTTAAAAGATTTTCTCCTCTAAATTGTTCGGGAACCACTTTTATTTTGAATGCTTTTTCGAGCGACAGGAAAAATAAATTATATGACTCCACACTTAAAGGTACGGGTATTGTTAAAGTTTTCACGGACTTTAACTAAGTCTCAACATTAATATTGGCGGCAGTTTCAAGAACACCGATTTCGAATATCGGAATTTTGAGGTAAATTCTTCTGGATATTTGCAAGCTCTAATTGTTTTTGCAATTGCGCTAATTTAATTCGTTCATATTCTAATTTAGTTTCACTATCCAATCTCTTATTTTTAATTTCCGCCAGAGCATAATCGATTGTGAATTGCACTAACACTTTATCCTTTTTGTAAACGTCACTATTTACAATTAAGCTTTTTAAGTCAGCGATTTTTGTTCCTTCTGGTGGAGTTAAATTTAACTCCTCTGCAACGATTTTTAGCTTGTCTTTCTTTAATTTATTTAAAGACATATTTATGAACTTAGGCCACTAATAGAAGGATCAATTAATTGCACCTACCTCCTCAGATCGCTGTTTCACGCCGCTAGCTAGAGTTTCGGTTTCGCAATCGGTCTCTATTCACACTTTGGCCATCACTTATTTCACTGTGAATTTTGATAATCCAACGGTTTCACAAATACACATATTCATTAGATCGCTTAACTCCGGCTCGACGGACTATGTTTTGGCTCAACGGAATAAACAACACTAGTAATGGACTGTGATCTCTTTTAATTTCTCTACTCCGTACACTACCTCTCGGAGTTATTGTTACACACACACTGAAGTTTAATTTTACGAGCAGCTAGAGGGCGCTATTCATTAACAGAACTAACAAATAGTTTTGAAATGTCTTCTCAACGTTTCCTTTTTTTGGAAGTGCCACACTTGCATGACATATACGGCACACACATTTTGCATTCACCATCGTAAAGAAAAACTGTTCTTCCCACTCTGTATTAAAATTGTAGGATTTTCTTTTTTTAATACTTGTTTCCGACATTATATGTGTCTTTGGATATATGGTAGACTACTATTTTTACTTGAAAAACACACACACATGTAACATTAAGTCTTCAAATTGAATGTTTGAACAACTATGAACGATTGCTAGTTCACGGAGCGTGAACGTTTTCAAATCTACGAACAAAAAGGAACTAATTAATCTGTAACCGACAGATGTATCTAACACGCAGAACGTAAACACAAGAATCTAATCCAGTGTTATCGTAAAAAGTCCTGACAAACGTTTATTTTCCCCTTTAGTCGGCGTGTGGGGGGGAGTACATATCTACTGCTGGCATCGTGTTGATCGCATATCCCCCCCTATAATCACAGAGAATGTGTTAAGCGTCTTAGTGAGCTTCCAGTAATGGAAAATGTCATCTACACAAAGTCGCATGGACTGTGAAAAGCCGATTATCCATTCGAACTGGCGCCGGTGTTCCATAAATATATTTCTGTTAATATGCGTATCTTAGGTCTTTGTTAAAGGTGGTCACCTTAAAATGTCTTGGCGGTCCATCGGTCGATCGCGATCGACTTAATGCCCACCCAGGATTTTGACCCTGATAATTGTGTCTGAGTGCTGTTGAAGGTGTGACGACCTTCTGAAATTTATTCTTCGCAGATTGCTGCTGAATCCTGTATATCAAGAGGATTGGATTTTAGATAATAAATTTTCATCGCTCCTAATGAGCTGTCTTGTAATTTGTGACTGATTTGCATAAAATCCTGGAATCCCAATTAACGTAACAATATTTAAATTCCAAGAAAGGAAAATATTCCTTGACCTTACACAAAACATTTTTTTCTCCTTAGAGTAAAATTGATCTCATATGTTGATGAGTTTTGTTACATAATTATACTTTCATGAAACCGGATAGATATAGTAAAATTTATTGAGAGCTTGTTTCTTAACATATAATTTTCTAGTGATGGAGAGCTAAAAAGAGATGAACGCCAACAGCGAAAGCACGGCTTTGTCGAGTATCAGCGAGGGTCAGCGATAATACAGTTTTTCTTTACGCGCGCCATCTGATGAGTGGCACAAAAACTATTTTTAGAATTCACGACAATTTGTTTAAACATTGTGGGGGGAAAACGCACACACAAAAAAAGAAAATACGATAAAATACGAAATTTTTTTAAAATTTGAAATAATTTTCATGTTAAAAAATATAGTTAAAGAATAGAATAAATGTTTGTAGAACATTGTCGTAAAGCAATATTTTTAGTAGAAATAGAGAAAATACAGTAATTAACCCGGTTTCTACGGTTGATCTAAATCGCAATATTTTTTTCTGTGTTTTCAACAAATTCTGGCATTTATTTAAGCTGAATATGCAGAAATATAATGCCAATTTGAAGAAATTTTTCTTACCTACTATTCAAAATTGTTCTTTTCATTCACTGGCAAATTTAAGTACTACAAAAAAATAAAAATAATCTAGTCTGCTAATATTTGGTTTTTTGTCTAAGAACTTGTTTTAAACTTTGAGCACATCATCAATCAAAAGACATGCTCGAAATTTCTTATAAATTCGTGTGATATCGTAACACATACATTGTTTTATTATGAAAGGCAGTGTTTCTCAAAGTGTGGGGCTCCCTAGGGGGCGCGGTATTCCTGCGAGGGGGGCGCAATCATATTGAAAATAAAAGGTTTAAGAAAATAATTTTTGGAATGAAGAAAATCAAAATGCTTTCTGACATAATAAAAAATGCACATTTACACTGATATTATTTATACATATCATCTGGTGATAATCAAAAATAAAAGTTTCCACTTCAAACGTTCATTAGCTATCTTTGATCCTATAACCAAATAAAAAAAGACATTTTGTTTACTTTACTATAATCACCCGATGAGAGATTTTTTATTACGTTTCTTTAACTCCTAACATACTACTTTTGACTATCATATATTTGACCTTCAAACTTACTGGTATTTTTCACTCCATCTGTTTTTCTTTTAGGAAAGTCGTAAATAATATTTTTCTGTTGCTGTTTTTCCATGCGAAGGCTTTATATGATATATGGATAAGCATATTGAGTACTTTGAAGGATTATTTGGCCAAAATGTATTTTTAAGCAATTCTATTTTAGAACTAATATCCTTTTTTTTAATACACTTTTAACACGGGATCGGTCGCGCGATGCGCAGAGTCATCTGATGTTCAAGAAATCGTTAATTCTGGGAAAACTGTTTTTATTTGTTACCAATGAACTTGACAGAGTATCCTCCATTATGACAGTCTTAATGGGAATTAAAATGAATTTATCACACTTCACCTTCTGTATGGGAGGAGTTGCAAATGTTTTTTTTTTATAATCAAGTTACTAGTTTTGATCGAGTTCCTTGCGCGACCACTTCTGCTTAAAGATATTTTCTATGAACATGCTTTATGTCCTTTATTAAAGGCACGCAGATGTGGAACATTTTCATTAGTATTATTGGATTTTTTCTAAAAAAATCAAAGAAAAATTGAAAAGTCCTTGAAAGTAGGTAAGTATATTTTCTTTTAATTAAATCACTCACTGGAATTGTGATTTTTATCGTGTACAGTAAAAATAATTATAAAATAAGTTATAGTTTAAAAACAAACTAAAAAAAACACGCTGTTATAAGGAATCGAACTAAAAAGTTAGAAAAATAAAAATATATATTACTTAAAAGTAACATATACAAAATTTAATACTTATCTTGTTAATTTGTACGGTTTATAGTTATGATCGTATTGTAGCTTTAGCACCCTCCCCCTAACGTGCATTATTATTGCATTCAATACATTATTATTTTTTGGGTGGAAGGGGCGCGACAAAAATTATGATTCAAAATTGGGTCACCATGAGTTAAAGTTTGAGAAACACTGATGTAAGGAGTTTACAATTTAGGAAAAATTGGTATAAATGGACATATTTTTAATTTAAATACATAAAATAAATAATCCATATATTAGTATGCACTAATAAATAAAATGAAAAGCATTTTCAACAACGGACAGCCTAAAAATATGTTAAACCAAACCAATGATGTTTTTACTCCGAGCTAGTAAATATTTGTAATTAGTAATTTTTCTGTTTATTTTGAAAATTTATAAAAGTTATTGAAAGTTGAAAGTCAGTATTCGAAAATTGGTAAGTAATTAACGGAATTTATTACAACATTAGAAATATGATCAACAAGCAAAGTCATCTTGATTTTCCTGATGATGCAAAAAATTCCATACTGTGCTGCAAACATCTAATACTTGGAATTAGGAAGCAGTTTATTATATTAGTATATATCAATATACGTACTGGAATGTATTTTAACAATTTTTGTAATGACTAAACTAAAATTATTTCAATAATGTTAAATTCTTGAATAAAAATTTACTATCGAATCATCTTTGTTTTGGCCTTTCGATAGCTGTAATTCCTTAAAATGCTCATAACTCAAGAACATCCATGATCTTTAAGGTGTTTGATCTCTGTATTAAGAGTTCTTGCTGAGAACACACACAATTATATCACAGAGCGAAACACTGACTTTCGCTGATCACTTCACTTGCCTACATTGTGAAGCGATCACAGTGCTCTTTTTTACATAGTGGCGAAGCCTTCAACAATCTTAGAAAACTAAATAACAGATGGAATATATTAATAAGAAGAGTGTGTGTATTATAAAATTATTAGTAGCCATCTTTATAAAATGCATTAAGAATATTTCATGCGGTCTACACGCATTTTTTGCATAACATTTCGTTTCACTTTAAAAATTTTCATTAGTATTAAAAAATATACTTATGAATAAGTGCGTAATCATAGTTAGAAACATATAACGTCCTGATGAATTCTGTTGGAAAGAATTCTAAAATATTTTTTTAAAAAGTGATTTTTCTTTTGAAATTTTACAATTAAGAGCAAAAATTGATCTGTATAAATTTTTGCCTTAAAAGATTATAGGAAAGTATAATGCTAACAATGCTCAAGAATACAATAACGATACTTACTGGAGCTCACTTATCCGATCTGGAACAAAAGTTACTTCCAGCTGAAAAGAAATCAAGAGCTGAAATATTACTCTGAAAAAAGAAGATACATAAGCAAAATAGGTTCACAGAGCGTCCCCGTTTCCGGCTGAATTATTCACTAACTCATATTTTTGGGGGAAAAAATAACTCTCTCCAATGAAGAAATTTGTCAATCTCGGGGAGAGTAAATTTTATGTTAAATAGGTCGTATATGAATAATTTTAATAAGGAGATTAATATTTTATCAAACAGTTATAGTTGATTTTACTAAAATAAATAATTTTTTAATAAATTCCGAATTGCATTATGCATATCCTTTACTCTATGGATGGTACATGATTCTCTCTGTGTGTGTGCGAGATTTTCATTTCCTTTCCTCCTTTTGTGTTTGGAGTGTACAAAAAGTAAGAGGCTGTCAGAGATGTTTTTTAAAATTTAAAAAAAGTATTCAGGATGGTTAAGATAAAGAGCAATGCATACTTAATCGTTTGCGAATGACAGCACAATCAAATTTCAACAATGAGTAACGAAAGATCAATTCAAAAGGATCACCGTTATTTTCAAGAAAATGGCAACACACACTGAAATACTTTAAACATTATTTGATCATTTCATTATTATATTATATAAACGTTATTATATTATCTATGTCTGAATACATGAAAAATAATGAAAACTATAATAGTAATTCATTTTGTTTTTAATTTTCACTCTAATAAATGTTTTTGTTTCCAAATCTAATATACGAGTGTGCTCTGAAAGGTTTCTGACCTAACAAAGATACAAGACATTTTTTCAAATTATTTTTTTAATATTTCAGCATAGTTTCCTTGTAACGCTAGACACTTCTCCTAGCGATACTCCCATCTCTGTAATCTTTCCAAATAGTACTCGGCGTTTTTCTCTGCAAAATATTAGTTCACGAAAATAATTGCCTCTTCATTTGACGAAAATCTCTGTCCTCCGAACACAATTTTTAATTGAGGGAACTAAAAGAAGTCGCTTGGGTCTATATCTGGCGAGTAAGGTAGATAGTCAAGGAGTTCAAACCGTAGTTGATGGATTTTTACCATGGCAACCACTGAGGTGTCAGACGGTGCGTTGTCTTGGTGAAACAGGATTTTCTTTTTCGCAAATGGAGCCATTTTTCCGCAAGATCTGCCTTAAACGTCAAATAATGATGTGTAGTATGCTCCTGTAATGGGTTTTCCTTTTTGAAGATAACCGATTAAAATAACTCAATGACTATCCCAAAAACAGTCGCCATCGCTTTCCCAACTGAAAAACAGTTTTTTTTGGAGCTGGTTCCGATTGTATTTTTGCATTATTCTAGTATATATATTTGTCAGGAAATAATCTTACCAACTCTTTTATATAATTTTTGTTTTTTTCTAATTTATTTATCTAGTTAGGTAATTGTCTGCTTCAACTAGTGTTAGCTGGCAGATTTATTTAGGTTGATTCCTAGCATTTATTTACAGTTCTTGGTAGACTGAGATATGGCTCTTAGTTATTTTAGTTCTTAAATAATTCAGTAGTTCCTTATTATATATTTTTGCCCAAGTATGGCTCACAGAATAGGATCAAAACTACTTCTTTTAAAAAAATTGTATGACTATCGAATGACTTCTTCAAATTGTATGACTATCGAATAACATTGATATCATTTCTTTAAAAAGAATTCACATTTATTGTTATTCAATACAGTGTCAGTTAGATGTGAATAATATAAAAAAAATGTCTGTTTTTAATTTTAATTAATAATTCTAAGTTAAGAAAAATATTTATTCTCAAGTAATGCAATTTGATGATAATTTGGGGGAGGAATGTTTACAAAAGTTAAAGAAATTTTTCTTTGATTTTTACCTACCACAAATTATTGATTTCTAAATTGTTAATAATTATTCTTCGCTATTAAAAATTAATGGCATTCTTTCTTTAAATTAAAATTAAGTATTCTTAAAGAGAATGATACCATTGCAAAAGGTAACAATTTTTAGAAATTAGGAATTTTAACTTGATGAAATGTAATATCTTATTTTTCTTTAGGTACACGTTAAATTTACTAAAATGTTTATTTCTTGAAGCCTGTGTAAAAAGTATATTAGTTAATATGAAAGTTTTAGATAAATGTAAAGAATTATCTTTTGCTGAAAGTGTATTTTCCCCCATCATCTTCATCTTTTAAATTTTTTTTTAAATGTCTCTAGCTAATTCTTCGAAATTAGCTACTCAAGTAGCAATTATTAGTTTATCCATGATTTAACTGTTTTTCCTTTTTTGCACAAATTCTTGAAATAGTTTAATTCCCCAAAACTTAGTATTATGCATTTAAAGATAATTATGGATATGAATTGTGGGTTTTATAGATGTTTTACAATCTTTAGCCTTTTGAAGAAATTTTGTACATAAAATAGTAGAGTAGATATGGAAGTATTTTATTCATATATATTTATCCTGTGATGAAATTGAATTTTTTTACAACTTCATGGATTGCATATTTTATAATAGTGTGGTTTACCAATGAGGACATTAAACACACTATGTGAAGCATTATGAGTCTCAGACATCTATATAAATAAAAATGTAATGCGTGTTTGTTCAAAGCCACTAATCTCCGAAATTACTGAACCATTTCCTCTGCAATTTTGACATAACGTTGCATTTGAATCCGGACGCACTTTTATGCACTTATTATTTCGTAATTCTTTCTAAATTTTTTAAAATTTAAGTTTTAAGGGATTTTTTGGTGTTATGACATCACATGATGTCACGTCTCTTTAAATGCGAAACTTATACTTTACACGCAGTTTTTCAAGATTATAAGGTATTTTTAATATAGTTATGCTATCGGATGGAATATTTATCCAATTTTTCTGTTCTTTTTGATACTTAAGTAGGATTATTTTTCGAATAATTCCTTTTTAATAACTACTTAAATTTTGTTCTGTAGTTTTGGCAACATTATGATAATATTATCACGTGATGTTTACGATTATTCTTATACATTACGACGTATTTTTTCTGTAAATTTAAGCTAAAATTATTTATCTCTTTATTAAGCGAAGACTATAATTATATTTGACTTCTCGGACAGATTTATCGGCTAAATAGTGAACATTTCTATACGTTATGATGATAACATAAGACAGACCTTAAAAGATATATTTGGCGTGATTTCAAAATCACCCCACAAACGAGTAACTTACCGATTTAAAAAAGATTTCCGACTATTTCATATTTTTCCAGTATTCCTAAATTAAATCCCTGTCGAGGATTTGCCTCAAATCAAAAGACGTCGCCAAGTACTGCGATATGCATTCAATAAGAAATCGTCCCGTGCATGTTGGAATACAATATTTTTCTCCATTTGGCTACGTCTTAATTTGGCGAAATTAATTTAAGGGATTTTATAAGTATAGTGTTTTTATTTTTTAGGCAATTTTTTAAAATTTCATTTGATTTTTCTATTGAAATTATGAATCCCCCGCCCGTGAGGACCTCAGTTCTACATTATCTCTGCGACCTGTATCTGTGGGGAAGAACGAAGAACCACTCAAACCCTTCATTTTAAAACCTGTTTATTAAGGTCTTAGCTTAAGGTATCCGAATACCCTAAAATCACGATTTTTTTAAAAAATGGACTAATTTTTTTTATGATTTTATTTTATAGACCATCTTATTAGCTTCAAAAAATACCAAAATTTTTATTTTCCTTTCACTAGAACAAAAACCACAGGTGTTTTAGTAAAAGAAGATGCCATAACTTTACTTAAAATGTCAAACTTCAAAATGCGTTTTACTCGAAATGTGTTTTTTCTGTAAAACTCAGATGGGGACAGCGATTGCTCAAAAAGTTTTAAAAATAATTTACTGAAATTTTGTGTGTATGATCTGTATAACAGCAGAAGTGTTTTAACCTTCAGATGTATCGATCACTGTTTTATTAAAAAATTTACAGTTCTTTATGTGAATGCAAACACTGCTTTTTTAAGTAATTTCATATAACAGCTAAGATAAAGAGCTCTAGTTTTTGTAAAAATTGAAATATCTCTTATCCTGAAGGTCACTTCAAAAGGGAATAGCAAAGTAATACATCAAAATTGAAAAATTGAGAATTTGTTCATTTACTATTTGTACAGAGCGGGACCCGTTTATGTAATATTTTGTCAATTTTTACCCATTTTTTCCCATTTTAGTAGTAATAATTTATTTTTTAATTCTTAATTTTGGTCTTTTTTTCTTAAAATTTACAAAATAAATCTAAAAACCACAAAAAAATCTCCATATATCCATTATTTTAAAAAAAAGTTGTCGCAAGTAGTCGGATACCTTAAACACAATACACAACAATAATAATTAAGTAAGTTGATCTAGAATGAGAAGACGCAACACGTATTACCAAATAGTCGCGTACTTGACCACTGAATTTAACTTTATAGATTAATTCCTCTATCACTAATATACTCTCTTTCCTTATAGCTTACTGCTATATCCTAGGTAATCAGCTACGTTCTTTATCTGTTCTGATGTGGCTTTAATTCGACAACCTCGAAACCACTTTTGGTTCGCCAGTACCGGCATGGCTAGGATATTTCACGGAGTTGAGATTCTTCTAACTTTATCTCAAATCTTTTTTTACAGCTAACTCTCTATATACTTAGCGACTTCACTTCCCATTCAGCAATCACTTCTGCGCATAGACATTGACCCGGACATAGAATTCGCTCTACTGCTAGCTTCCAATATATATATGAGTCCTAATTTACATAACCACGTTCTTCTTCTGGAGCTGGTTGGAAAGAATTGCCATTTCTGCCCCAAAGAAACTCCAAGAGAATATTAATAGAAATCGCGATGAAAGACCCGCCACAACCTCCTCCAAGAAGAAAAACGTGATTTATTCGAGGGTCTTAATGGCCCGAAAGAAATTACGTTAACAAATTTTACCTTTAAATTTTCGTCCAAAATTTTAACTTTCAAATAGCCACAATAACTTTACTCAAATAATTAGACCTAAATTATCATTTAATTGTTTAATCACTCTAGATCAACCTTTACATAACTTATGAAGGTGTACCCATTTGCGCAACGAACCTAGGTAAAAAAAGGCTTTTTAACAATTGGCCATAAAAAATCTTGGCCGTACACAAACCGAACTTTAGTTTTATATAGACGAATATATATGATTCTCATACAATCTTCTAGATTCCTCGGTACAATATTTCTACCTGAAAAAAAATCTGCCAGTCTTCAAAACATCGGGGTCAGCCACCCTGAAATGAGAACTCTTTAAATACCGTGTAACAATAATTTTTCACACATTACTATTACCCTTTACATATATTTCACAATTTATACACCAATTTCAAATCACAATTATTTTTTCATGTATACACCTCATCTGGTTTTCTAAACAACTTTTCCCTCTCATCGCGCAGCGCTGTTAGTGTTACAGTTCATAATCTGTCTACGCGTTCCCAAAACCAGATGTACATTAATATCAATCAAAACAGAAATATATATAGCATACAATTACAAACATTTTTACAGTAATCATTTAAAACAAACAACCCAAGGAATTCTCGCATCTCAGCGAAGTCATAAATAGCAGTAAACAAATGTATACATGCAATTGTTTTCTACAATTTTGGAAGAAATTTACAAATACAAAAGTTCATTTTTCATACCGCTCCAAAAATGCACCTCAATGCAGTGTCAACTTTTGTAAATCACATAAACATTTTTAATAGATATTGACTTGCATCTTGCAATAATTCTCCTGACTTCCTGTCAGTAAAAAAATATAATGAAACGATACAACCTGCTTTATGTGTCCTATTGTTGATGTCTCCTATTAGGACCTCCGAGGACTCCGATCTTCCACTCGTCGATTTTCTTCCTATTTTCTGGCATTGTTGTTGTGGGGCTCTTCTGGAATTTTGACAGTTTGACTGTCCTCTCTTTCTCTCCTGATGACTCTGGCTTGTTGACTGCTGCTTGCTTCCTTGCTTCTTATTATAGGTTCTGTACTGTTGATCTCTTCTTCCTCTGGACCAGACTGGCCCCCTTTGGTCATTAATCTGTTCACTGGATGGTCGAAACTCAGCTCTGTCTGTTCTCCTGGGCCGTAAATTGTACCTACATGTATCTTGTTCTAGCCTCGCTGCTTCCTCTCTTCGGACTATTTTCTAAAATTAGGAATACTGTTAGTTGATTATGTTATATATAATCTCTTATTTCCCTTATTTATTAACACCTTTACGCGCTTTCTTTCAAGTCCCCCTGATCCTGAATTCATGGATCTCTTGTAACCACAATTACTTCGTTTCTACTCTTTTTTAACTTTCTATTCCCTTGTATCAAATCTTCCTTTGAGGACCCTTCAAGTGGTCTGCGCCTATTAGTAACATTCGTGCGTCCCTTACCATGATCCTTCTTACAACCTGTAACTTTTCCCTTTACTTCTCGTTTTTCACCTGACCCACTATTCTTACTACTTTGTGACCAATTCGATCTAGGTGGCACGCCCTCTAAACTACTCGAATGATACCTTGAACTACTGCTATCCGAATTTCCGACTATTATCCCATTCTCGTTACTTTCCCTTTTGATGATATAATCGGACTTGATCTATGTTGACAGTTAATCTCTTTCCCGATTTTCACACTACCAAATTATTATTGTGCACATCCAATACTCTATACGGACCTTCAAATTTTGGCTTAAACTTTGCCACAACCTTTTTCGCTGCTGAACTTAAGGGATGTGTCTGCAGAAAAACCCAGTCATTGACCTTAATCCAACTTCTTTCCTCCGTTTATTATAATATTTCACCCACTTTTCATGTTTAGCTTTAGAATTTCGTCTAGTCTCATCAAATAATTTCTCAATATCTCCTACTGCAAACTCTGTTCCGTAAGATACCATCACAAATTTTTGAAATGGGGTAATCAATTTTCTACCTAAAAACAATTCTACTGTGGTCTTTCCCGTAATCGCATTCACTGTCGTTCTGATTTCATACGTGAATTCTCGTAAGAACTGGTCCCAGGTTTCATGATTATTGTTAACATAACTGGCAATCATTTGCACAAGATCGCGATTAACGCGCTCAGTTCTATTGGACTGAGATCTATACACAACTGTCGTCACATGCTGTATGCCTAATCGATTACTCAAGTGTTCAAATCTCGGACATAAATTGGGGACCGTTATTGCTTATCATTTTTATTGGAGCTCCATAACGCGATATACGAGTATAATTATCAAATAAACTATCTGCTATTACTTATGAGGAGGTCTTTTTAAGGGGTATGACTTCAGGCCACTTTGAAAAGAGGTCCGTAATTACTAATACGTAATGGTTTCCTCTAACTCACGACGCAGGGAACGGATTTAACAAATTAAACGTAACTATCTCGTTTGGATAATTTATTACTATTGGAATTAAACGTGCAGCTGGTAACGCATTTGTATAATTGACAGTTTGACATACGTGGCGTGTGGAGACATATTGTTGAATATACTTTCTCATATAGGGAAAATAACAAACATCATGGATTTTACTATACTTTTTATGTTGTACTAAGTGACTGCTATGAGCATGTCATGAAATTCACGCATTATTTCTCCTCGCAAAGATTGAGGAATATATACTCTCCTTTCGCCCAAAGTAGTTGCGTATTTCGCATAAAACAAGCCCTCAACTAATCGAAAGTGGCGAGATCAGTTCTCACATAATGTCGCATTAACCGTGCTGTCATCTGGGTTTTCAAGATATCGATATATATTACCTAACTCAGGGTCCTTTCTCTGTTCTTCAATTAATTACTCCCGAGACGAAATTACTAAATCTCTATTTGTTACACAAGCTACAATTTACCTTGCTGTACTTTCCAACGGGTTCCTAGACAGAACATCCGCCACCGCATTTTGAGTTCCAGTCGGTGTTCCCATTCAATATTAAATTCAGCTAATTTTAAAAACCACCTAATCATTCTACTTGACAAATTTTTACCATTTGTTAATTTCGTCAACGCTGCATGATCTGTTATTCCTTTTACCGGCAGTGAACCTAAGTACGTTCTTAACTTATTTAGAGCCCAAATCCCCGCTTAACATTCTCCTTTCCGTGACTGAGTAATTTCTGTCCGCACTACTAAGCGTACGCGAGGCATACACTACTGGCCACACCTATGCCAATTGAACTTACATCAGTAAATAATTCGAATGGTTTTTTTAAAATCAGACAATTTTAATACCGGCGCTACCGTAATCGCCGTTTTTACGGCGTCAAATGCCTTCTGTGTCTCCACGGACCAAAAACAATTTTTATACATCTTTTTAAGGCTATAAAGGGCTCGCACAGATCGGCATAATTTTTAATAAACTTAGCGTACCACTGGGACGCACCTTAAAATGTGGAGACTTCTTTAGAATTTTTAGGAGGCCTCATCTCAGCTATCGCTTTAACCTTAGCCTCGTCCGTTGTAATCCCCTCCTTATTAATCACTAAACCGAAATACTTGAATTTGTCACAATGAAAATTACATTTGTCTTTATTCAACGTTAATACTGCTTCCTGCAACAATCGAAAAACTTCTCTTAAATGCTTAACGTGGTGAGCAATCTGTGGAAGCGAAATTATGACATCATCCATGTATACATTCCCAAACCGCTCTATCACTGGTTTTAGGATAATATCTATTGCTTTCCAAAAATTAAGATCAGCCCCCTAATAGCCCAAACGGCATGCGAATGAATGCATAAGTGCCGTTTTTTGTGACAAAGGCTGCTTTAACTACATCACTACGGTTTACAGCAAGTTCAAAGTATCCTGAATGGAGATCGAGGGATGACATGATTGTGGTATGGGGTATATTCGTTATCAAATACTCAATCAGCGGTAAGGGATACCTGGGGTGTTTCGTAATGGTGTTCAGCTTCCTATAATCTACGGCAAATCGATAAGCTTCTGGATTATCCGGAGGTAACCCATTATTTTTCAATCCATGCTATTCTATTCATACTATTCACAATCTCTATTTTGTTTGTTTATTTATTTATTTATCTTAGTGGAATTTTCAATCGTTAATAAAATACATTTTAAAGCGCTCGATTGAGCTGAAATTTTATACATAGGATTAATTTGGATGATAATACAATAATGTAATAATAATTAATAAAAATTAATTGATTAAAGCTAATTAATTAAAGAATTACAAATACAACCACGTTGGTATCATTTTTGGTGACTTAGCGACCCTTTTGGCGACTTGTGTCAAAACTTCAAAAGGTTTTTTTCTCATGTCTTAAAGTATTCAGTTGAACTGAAATTTATACACACGATTGTTTTGGATGTCAATACGGTACTTTAATGATAATTAATAAAAATTAATTACCACTTAGTGTTGTGATTCTGTCATATGTATATACATCAATGCTTCTCAAACTTTCAATAGTGGCGCCCCCCTTATCAATCACAAATTTTATCGCGCCCCTCCCCTTATACATTAATAATGTACTGAATGCAATAATAATGCATTTTTTTACGCTAAAGCAATAATCTTAATTATATACCGTACAAATTCATGACATAAGTATTAAATTTTGTATATGTTGCTTTTAAGCAAAAAAAAATATTAAGTAATAGGATAATTATTTTATGTTATTTTTCCTTTCTCTAATTTTTAAATTGGAACATATTGCAAAATGCAGTGGCTGCTTAGAAGACAGAATATAGATATCACCTTTTTCTAGAAAGAACTCAGTGGGTCAATTTCTAATCATAAGAATTCCTTTGAAAAATTTGCTCTGTAAGACAAGCCCATGGAAGTCGCTAATACTTATTAAACTTGTTCTTAATTTAGCATTAATTAATTAGTTATAAAATACTCTGTGCAGCACTGATACATTAAAAGTATACCGGCTGAAGTACCCGCTTGCACGAGTTCATTTATAAGAAAATAAAACAATATTGATATAATCGCTGAATTTTAAGGAGAGTATAGCCAAGTGCGCAACAATGTTTACAAAAATATAAAATGATTTTTTTAAATCATTGCTCAAATTATAATTAGTTTTAAGCGAACTGTAATTTTAATCCTCACAGAATTAGCATTTAGAGTTGATGTTGAATAATGAACAATAATATAAAATTCGGATGAGAAATAATTGTATTATTTTCAATATTTAAAGTTTTAACATGTTTTAAACCTGGAGCAGGCACGCACTTGATACTAATGGTCGAGTGGGGTTATTGAGCCACCCCAATCTTTTTTTTATAATTATTTTTATAGTACACAATAAAAATCGTAATTTTAGTGAATAATTTAATTAAGAGAAAATATACTCACCTACTTTCAAGAACACAGAAAATATTTCGGAAAAAAAGTTATCACACCGGGAACTCAGTCAAAACAAGTACCTAAAGATTGTAAAAAACGTTTGTCACTCCCAAAAAAGAGGGAGATATGTGACAAATATATTTTAGTTCACACGTTAAGACTGTCAAACAGGAGGATAGCGTCAGAGCCATTGGTAACAATTAAACAGTTTTGCCAGAATTACCGATTTCGTGCACTCTGTGCTCGGCGTGACAGCTCCGGAATAAAAGTGTATTTATTACAATATGGATGTTCAAAAAAGATTATGTAAAACGTTTTTCATTATGCTTTTTTATATGTTTGGGACTTACTCATAGAAATAAATCTTGGCCAAGTAATCCTTCAAAGAGCTCTCTGTGCTTTTCCAAATATCATAAAAATATTTTACAAGGAAAAAATCGCAGCAGAAATAGTTTATTTGCAACTTCCCAAAATGAAAAAAACAAATACATAAGAGCCAGGACTAACTAACCGTACAAGTAAGTTCGAAGGTCAAACCGCAGCAACTACATTCTGCTGCCTACAGCTGATGACAATAATACTACAGTGATGAATTTTTTATGTTCCTAAAAAATTTTTTCGATTATGGGTCTGAGTTTTTTTTCTCATTTTGGTTTGAAAAGAAACCGTAATAGAAGTAGAAGCTTTAATTTTTTATGACGTAATATCGCAGATATATAAATTATATCTGTGTAAATGCGCATTTTTTATTATGTCAGAAAGTATTTTGTTTTACTTCATTGCAGTAAATAAATTTTTTTTAATCTTTTATTTTCGATATGTTCGCGCCCCCTTGTACGTTTATCGCGCCCCCCCAGGGAGGCGCGCCCCACAGTTTGAGAAACACTGATATACATATTTATATTAATTGTAACTATTTAATAAGAAGCAGCTACAGTTAAATTTTCTTTGTTGATTTAAGTAGGAATTGACTTAAATTTTTTTTTATATTACTTATATATATATTTCTACCCAGCACAAAAGGCGACGCGTATGGGGATTGGATCGGTATTATGGAACCCTCTTTCAACATTTTCTCTACATGATAATCTAAAATACCTTGTTTCACCCTATCATACCTATACGCCCTTGAAACAACTGGTGGCTTATTCCCCCGTGTCAATCTCATGATACAAAACATGCGTGAGTCTCGATTTAAAAAGGCTTGTTAGGTGGGTGCAAGAGTAAAAGATTTAAAGTTTACATAAGTTAATGAAAAATAAAAGAGTAAAAATTTAAAATTTAGAGAAGCACACATTCACCACCGGTGAAAGAACAGGACATATATATATAGGGGGGAGATTGTATATGAGTCAAGAAGAATCCTCCTAGTTATCTTTGGATTATCACTGAGGGTGTAATTTTAAATATCAATCAGATTTAAGTCCTTAGTATAAGGAAGTTCGGTACAAAATTTAATCGCGAGAGTTTGGATATAATTTTTAAATGGTTAGAAGTCTACATCTATCCAAAATATTTTTTGAAGAGGTTTCTTTTGTCTTACGGTATTGAAAACATTATTCAAAGTGGTCAAACGCATAATGAAAAGTGAGAAGATGGTATGTAATCCTCACGCTTCATCAAGCTTTCAAAACACGTAGATTTTTTACCGGAATATTAAAAAATGATTCTTTCCCTACAATCATTCTTTCTTTCACTGATCGAGTAACCATTTCAGCAAAATAAGACATTTTAGAAGGTAAAATGTAAAAGTTTAAGAGCAAAATAATCGTAAGCAGTAGTCGTAAACAAAGGACAGCATATTCACGTGACCCTAGTCATCACGTGATCGTGACGTCACCTGAATTTAGTCCATTGTTGATTGTCCAATACAAAGAAATCTACGCTGCTTGACAATTGTTAAGGAACAGTTACGTTTTTCGGAATAATTAAGAATAGTGCAATGTGATTGAAGAGATAAATTTTTTTAAGTACATATTTAATGGAGACGACGTGCATTTATAATAGTGCAAAATGGTGCAGATATCGCCACATCGGAGAGATAAAAACTTACAAATAAAAAAAGATGCTCTTTACATGTTACCAAACAGCCACAAAAAAATGATCTTCAGATCAGAATGATGCAGACATGAGTACTTTAGTAAGATGTGTACTGGCCATGAACACTAATGCACATTTTGCATCTATTCTCAATGCTCTTCACTAAACTATTGAGGAGTCCTTGGGGGATGCCGTCTCACTCCTGTCTCAAGGCGGTTTTGAGCTGTTGCGCAGTAGGGGGAGGGATGTTTCATTGTGCAACACGTCTGCGAAGATCCTAACTAGGCATGTTTAAAAGGATTTAGGGTGGAAGAGTAAACAAGCTATTGCTTACGAAGAATATATTTTCACTTTGCATTGTGTCCGATTCCTCAACGCTTGTGTGTGGCTTCGTTCATAAACAGAAACCTACAGCACCTATATAAATACGAACATTATCCAGAATAATCTCTCAGCAAAACCGCTGCGATGTAACGCTTCTTCGCTCAAAGATGTGAAGCGGTGTCCTGCTATTATATATGATGCCTGCTCACACCATCCCGCCTGGGCCGTACCGATCACGTCCACAAACAGACTTTTGTGCATAACGTGTTCCACGCTCCCTCCACAGTAATTGGTGACCAGAATCACTTGTCACACTGAAACGATATTCGTTGGAGACCATCACTCTAGATTAGTGGTACTCAACCCTTTTTTCTCACAGGGCCACATATATTTGACATCTATAACACGTGGGCCGCAACATGATTATTATTCGGGGAAAACGCTATAAGATCGAGGAAACATTGGACATTTAAAAAAAAACATGAAAAATTAATCAAAATATTCAAATTAATTTTTTTGCTTTTATTTTACTATTCTATATTAGCCTCTCTATCAAACGCACACAAAAGAGTTTTTTATGCATTTTTTACTGAGTAATGGGGTATTCTCGTCTTCCTTCATCCATGATCAAGCTCCCTTTTAAACATTCTACTATCATACAAAGACAATGTCCTTCTTGCAGTTTGATAATTTGTTTTTTTACCTTTTGATAAAAAGCCTTACTAATCAGACTACTTACTAATAAGACCGTTGTGAGCCCGCTGGGTGGCGTGGTAGGTTTGCCGCTGGCCTTCTGCACCTAAAGTTGCGGGTTCGATCCCGGCCCAAGTCGGTGTATTTTCATGATGCAGAAAATCAATAGCGGCCATGTTGTGTGATTATACGGCATGTAAAAGATCCCTAAAGTGTTTGTTGGGCTTTCAATGCTCTCGGCAAAATTAAATCCTAGCACGGGTTCGCATCGTCAGAGCTCAGGTAACTCCCTCTAGGGAGGACACTGAGTGTCAAAATTGCCTGTGGCAATTGGTATCAGCTTATAGGGTGCTGCACTAAAAAGAGATATCAGCTTCCGGGAATGTAATACGTCTGCAATGGCAAAAAACACCAATCCGCAGCCCATTAGAAATAAAAAATAAAACCTTTGATATTAGCATTTTTTTTTTTTTTTTTTTTGCGATCAGATTTAGATTGAGTTTGTAACTGGTACCAAGTGTCGCCCTCGTCATTTGACAATGGTTCAAAATTACGAGGTCCGTCGCCAAACGCCTCGTGTAGCTGAACAGTGTGACGTTAAGGCTATCTTCGGCTAATGTTAAAGAATCGGGGCCGAATTCGGAATATTTTTTCATATATAAAAGTCTTCAAACATTAATATTATATTCTGACTACAATATCCTATCGATAATCACTTATTTTATCATACTACTCCTTTTTATCCGAGTTGACACTTTTTTTTCTTTTATAAAATGTGTTTTGCATTTTTTTCCTATACCGTAATGCTAAATGAGCTATCCCTTCACCAGTTAAAAGGTAAAACTAATTATTTATAAAATTTTTTGAAATTTTAAAAACACTATGTGATAAACAATTGCATGAGTTACAATGTCACAAATTTTTATAAAAATTAGGAAATTTTTCTGCCCGAATATGTGCACCGCGTCAAGTTCACGCTCTCGTACATATGGCGAAACAGCCTTAATATTCACTCACTCGTAACTGTTTCGTTCTATTCTTAAAACATCATTCCTATGAGCATCAGTAAGCAAATTTATTCATGTGTTCCTTACATATCTCATTTTTTGGAATTTTTAACTCAGATATGTTGACGCGAGCAACAGAAGTAAAATTTGGGCATACTTTTAAAGTGTTATACTGTTCGCGAGCGCTATTTTCCAAACTTCTGTGTGTTTTTCGTTTCTCTTCCCTCCTTTCTTTAAAAACCACTTCCCTGAGGATATTGTTTTTTATATCAATAAATTGATCAAGCAGCTCTGCGTCATTACATGCCAATACACCAGCATATTCCGATATTATACCAGATATTTTCTGCTAGCAATAACGCACAAATTCTTGATTTCCCTTAATTCCTGAAATCTACTTATAAATTCATCGGTAAATGCACAATTTCAAATAATTGTTTAGTTTTTCCAGCAAAATATCGAGACCACCCTGTTTAACTTTTGTTTCATGGTTGGAAAATTGTGCTTTATTTGTGATTTTGTATTTCTTCCTAGTAAATGATTAATTTTTGTTCAAAAGCAAATACACTCAGGAACATTGAAACTAGCGACCCAAGAAGAAAGCATCGGATTGAAATGAAATTTAATACACATAATGACACAGATGAGAGATTCGCTTGATCTCAAAAACAAGACAATTAAACGAATACAGGGTGTGCAACGACACAAATACTGGGCAACTTCAATAGCGCATTGAACCACCTCCAGCTGCAATACATGCCGCCACACGGTCCGGCATTGAGTTGATTAGACACCTTATGTTGTTCTGAGGCAGATGGGCCCACAAATCTTGAACAGCCAACTGTAAATCTTAAACAGAGTGACACGATGTCATCTGCCGTTTTAGCTGATCTCACACGTGCTCTACAGGGGACAAATCGGGGGAGCGGGCCGGCCATGGAAGAGTCTGAAAATGACTTTTGAATTTTTGAGCTACTCTTGCTGTATGCGGACGAGCATTATCTTGCTTGAAAATTACCCCTGGAAGACCATTTAGGAAAGGTCCTATATGGGGTCGAAGAATATCCTCAATGTAACATTGGCCCGTTAAGGTTCCACGCATCACAATAAAGTGGATCGGCTATCATAGGCTATGACCCCCCAGACCATTACACCAGCTGTGCGGGCAGTGTGACGTAGAACAGTGTGGGGGATTTGTACCGCTCACCAGGGCGCCTCCACACCCGTACACGGTTACCATCTGTCCCCAAAACAAACCGGGATTCATCACTAAACACAACATTTTGCCAATCTGTGACATTCCATATTGATCTGGCTTGGCACCACTGTAGACGCAGTTGCCGATGTTCCGGTGTTAAAGGGAGTGCCCGGAAAGGGTGCTTGGATTTAAGATTTGCTTCTGCAAGGTGTCTGGAAATTGTTTGTGGAACAATTGCTACATCTACGTCTGATCGTATCGTTGAACGAGTCACTATGGGGTCCACAAGTGCGTGCCGCACGATCCTTCGTTCCTCTCTCCTCGCGGTCTTCCTGGTCGCTCAAGAACCGGTTTTTCGCACGTGGGTATCTTCTCGTGTCCACTGTTCCCAACGATTTCTAACGGCATACTCCGAACGATCTACCTGGGCAGCAACACGACGCGTCGACCAGCCTGCAGTTTCATCCCGATGATCAGGCGTCTCTCAAACTCGCTTAACTGTGAGAAATTTCTTCTAGCACGTTTACCTGGCATGTTTCGCTTACCAAAGTCTTCCTACAATCAGCAGGTAATCGTCCCGTTTATGAAACTTCGAATTTGCGCTTGCTTATATAGCATTCTCTTCCGGATTGTAGCGCCACCTCGGTGTGTATGAGCATGCGTATTGGCACAAAACTTGGATCATTATGCAAATCACATTACGCTATGCTTATTTGCAAAGTTTTGCGATTATACTTAGATTCCTTCTTGGGTCGCTATTTTCAATGTTCCTGAGTGTATTTATTATTCGCCAACCATGAATCTACTTTATTTTTTCACCCTGTAAAACACTATTAAGTTTGTTAAGCTTCTGTAAGTATTTGTTTCAGTGCACAGAAAAAAAGCTAAAATATATTACGAAACATCGTTTTTCAATTCATTGTAAATTTTGTATTTTTGCTCTAAAACAACATTACTTCTTCTCCCAAAGAACAACCCCCTCCCCTTTTTTTAAACTTTTTCTCTGCTAAGCCGACGCACCTATTTTCAGTGGACCACAAAAGTGTTCGTACACTTGCAATTTCCAATAAAATTTAATATTTTAGACTAGTAAAAATTAATAAAACGGAACTGTAATTTTTTTGTGATATCTGCAACTTATTCTTAAAAGAATGACATCATCATTTTTTAAAAATAGTATAACTATTTTTTTAAAAAATTAATAATCAAAAAGCTACTAAAAAATTACGCCACAAAAGTCTTCTTAACAAATCTCTCAACATAGCTTTAAATATTGTATTTCTTTCTTAATTTGGTACTTAGTAGGATATCTTTTAGTATCCACAACACAACTTTTACATGTCTTGGTATAGATTTAATCAGTTTTTTGTAAATTCTGCATCGATTTTTCGCCATGCTTCTGTGATTATTGCTTTTACTTCCCATTATGTGCCCATTATTTTACTTCCCATTATTGCTTTTAATTCCCATTCACCTCCATGGTTCATTGATCCAACTAGATTCTTGGGATTAAGTTTCAGAAAATTCAAAATTGACAGCGAATTGATTGAGATGACAGAAAATTCAACATTTTTGGTTCCGTTGAGGGCATAATACTTTATAAATGATAAAATGAGCAATTTTCCCATGAACTTATGCGGAACAAGAACTCCTCCATATCTACGCTTAATTTTGGAGGAGGAGGTGTCAGTGCGTGGTGGTGTAAATCGGGTTCAAGATTAAGTAATTTGGTATTTTTTGATGGAGCTCTATTTAAATATTTTAAGAGGACTTGGTACCCTAAAAATCACAAACCTATCGTTTTTTTTTATTTTCATTTAATCTTATTCTTTGCATTATTATCTTCCGATTGATATATCACTTGTGCATGTCGGAAAGTTAGAAGTTGAATAAAACTTCATTTGAAAACAAATTAGGCAATTCAGCCACACCCCTTTTAGAAAAAAAAAAAAAAAGCTAAAAAATGCTTTATGATAAAAAAAAATCTATTTTATAAATAGAAATAATAACTATTAAAAAGAATGTGTAGTATTAAAAGCAGAATATTTCCGAGGCAATACAATAATGTAATTTTTCTTCCTTGTGAAATGTGTGCATGTAAAATTTTAAAATTAAGGCATTTTATAATAAGAATTTTATATATAATTTTAGTTCTTATTCCTGATATATTTTTCATACAAATGTAATACTTTAATATTATAAGAAGAAAAACAGCTAAAATTTCTGTCGTGACAGAAAAAATATTTTTAAGTTTTTCTTGAGTTTTCTTGTGCAACTCTCTAAAAGTTGATAATTTATAAAAATGTGTGGGTTGAAAACATATGAAAATGCAATTATTTTAAAGAAAATGTATAGCTAATATCTTAAAGTGGTATTTTAAGTTTAATTAAGCTTATAATAATTATTTTTTCAGAATTATAAACTTTAAAGTGGTTTTTCTCAGTTTGTGTTTTTCGAAACCTTAGTGCATTCAAAATGCTACTCCTTCGACAATTATTTACCAATCACTTCAATTTTTTTTTTTTTTTTTTTGCGTGTTAAAAATAAAGCATGTAATAAAATTAGGGATCCGTTTTGCTATAAACTGAATACTTTTTTTAAAAAAAATAAAATGTAAGACATGTTGGCTTTTTCGTTGATTTTTAGCCTGTATATATACATTTGATTTTTTTTCTCGAAAACGAATGAAGTTATTCTAAAATCGATCCCTAAAGTTGTTAAGAACACCCATAAGAATAATATAAAAAAAATTCAGGTCAAAAAATTAATTTTTACAAAAGGAGTAGGATTTTAAAATTTTCCCAATTTTCTTCAAAAAATTTAAATTTTTAAAATTGTGTGAATAATATATGAAAATGTTCATCTGGTAACATTTTTTCTTGAATAGAAACATTGTATAAAATGTTAAAATATAATTTTTAAATACGTAAATAAAGAAGTTTGCTCAAAGGGTGCCAAGTCCCCTTAAAAGGAAATTTTAAATTATCCGCCCAAAATTTGGATATTGGAGACGACTTCTTTTTTTAACAGGATAATGACGCTAAGCGCACTGCTGTCAATGTACGCTGCTGGTGCCTCTATAACTGTCCCCAAAATCTGAAAAACCCCTCACTTACTTTATTGAGCCCATTAGAACATATTTGGTGAAAATTTGGTTTAAAAAAAAGAAAACATGGCATATATAAATACATAATGGGAAGTAGAAAAAATAATCACAGAAGCATGGAGGAAAATCGATGCAGAATTTACAAAAAAACTGATTAAATCTATACCAAGACATTTAAAGGTTGTTGTGGACACCAACATCTATCCTACTAAGTACCAAATTAAGAAAAAAATGCAATATTTAAAGAATTGTTCAGATTTTTGTAAAGTGTACGAAGATTTTTGTGGCGTAATTTTTAGTAGCTTTTCGATTATTGATTTTTTTAAAAAATAGTTATACATATTTTTAAAAAAATGATTATATTATTCTATTAAAAACAAGTTGCAGATATCATAAAAAATTACAATTCCGATATATAAATTTTTACTAGTCGAAATTATTAAATTTTATTGGAAATTGCAAGTGTACGAACACTTTTGTGGCCCACTGTATGTCAAATAATGTCACTAAATTGACTCTTCACCTCCTCCAAAAGACTTGAATTCTCGTGCTCTTTTATAATTCCCTAATTTATATATATATATATGTGTGGGAGTGCGAATAAATCTTCGAATAAAAATCGGACTCTTCAGAAGGCGGGATTTTAGATTGGTGAGGTGGCTTTTCTAGGGGTAAGTATTTAAGGGTGAGTGATGAATTAGTTGAATCAAATTCATTTAAACACAGATACTTCATTTAAGTAAAAAAGAATTTATTTAAAGTTAAAGGGAAATATTTACAAAAGGGGATATTTACAAAGAGAAAGACATGCAGGAATTAGGTTAATTAAGAGTTGAGTTATACCTTTAGAAGACGGGGAAATAAACCTTTCTCATTATTGGACGTTAGGACTGGTGGTACCGCGCAGGGAGCGAAAATGCGGTAAAGACATGACGTGTTGAACCAGCAGTGGTTAGTAGGCCTCTGCCGAAAAATTATTCAAGCCGGAGCTACGAAAGCTCACTAGATGGCGCTGCTTCGGAATGCAGTAATAAATAAAATTGAGATTTATGGTCCTCTGAAAAGGATATGACTCAACCTTTTTACAAAATGTTTCAAAGGGAAAATCCTACACAATCACCCACTCCTGACAGAGCTGGTCTTTCAGCTCTTACAAAATGTTGAGAGCTAAAGTACTTTAAATACAAATTTGATGATTATTGGAATATGAATGTAATAAAGACAAATAATAAGATTCTTAAAGATAATAAAATAAAATATTACAGATGAAAAGATGTGTACCTAATATTCCCAATTCCGGACCTAAAATAAAGCATATAAAAACAAAGTATTCTATGTTGTGATCTACAATTAACTAAACCATAAAAAAATCCTTCGCATCAATAGAAAGATAAAGAATAATACGAATATATAATAAATATTACAAGTGAATATAAAATGATTTATGGAAACGAGTGTTACCATAGAACATCTATTAATTTCTCAAGAGGGATATGAGAAAAATTAAAAATAATAACAAATATAAAAAAATTCAATTAAGCATAAAAATGTTTCATCAAATCAGCTGAAATGGTGGTTGAGTTCGGTCCATCGTGCTGACCAACCTTTTCCACTTCATACCTATCCTTGGAATTAACTTTTGTTACTTTGTAAGGGCCTAAGAACTTTGGTCTTAGTTTCAGTCCAGCTCCAAATTGTTCTTTGGATGGCTACTAAATCACCTTCTTTGTATAACGAAGCTTTCTTTCTTCTTCTGTTATACGTCTTTCTATTTTCAGACTGCAGGGTTTCGATGTTCTTTTTTTGCATCGTTTCTTAAAAATTCGCGTTGTTCTAGTAATTGTTTCGCCATTTCTTCTAGAAGTAAGTCTTTGATTAGGATGTCTTCCTTGTTACGCATTTTGATTCCCACTAATAGTTCGAATGGTGTCCATTTTGTACTGCGACTTATAGTACTATTTAGTATTCTCTGTAATCTGTCGACGTATTTGTACCATTTCGTTGAGTCGTCTAATGATAGTTTTGTGAGAACTGGAATCAAAGTTCGATGAATTCGTTCAACTTGTCCGTTTCCACGAGGAACACCTGTTGCTATTTGTAGATGTTGAATGTTCTCTCCATCACAGTAGTCGTTGAATAATTTTGAAGTGAACGCTGAACCTCTATCAGAGATAATTCTGATGGGATTACCAAAGGTCTTCTGCTGTTGTTTTAGTTTTTCGAGGGAACTTTCAGCAGACACAGTTTTGACGGGATATAGCCAAGTAAATTTGGTAAATGCGTCTACTACGGTGAAAATGTGTTGATAACTTTTGTTTGTGGAGGGTAAAGGACCAATGAAGTCAACATGGTACGTACTTAAAGGAATGCTTTCCTTAGAAATAGGATTCAAAAACCCTTCCTTTTTGCCAGTTTTCTTATTAGCTAAGATACATGGAACACAATTAACTATTACTTTTTCAATGACGTTGGATAAATTTGGGATAAAAAATTCCTGTTTCACAATTTCTTCTGTTTTCCCTACTGAGAAATGACCATTTTCGTGAATCAATTTAATTAGTTCAGCTTGCATTGCTTTAGGGGTTACAATTAATTCTCGACCATTTAAGTACTTATAGAGTATACCGTTTCGCTCAAAAAATTCTTCTGATTCTTGCTTCTCTAGAAGTGATTTAAATGTTTGGATGTTGTCATCTTCCTCTTGTGCTTTTTTAAGCTTTGAAGTTAATGTATCATTGCATACCATCATTACGGGATATCGGCTAAGAGCATCAACGTGCTTCATACGACGTCCAGCTCTGTGCTCTATTTCATAATCGAATTCTTCTAAATGAAGCGCCCATCTGGCTATGCGAGTAATTAGCTCCTTTTTTTGCATAGTCTTCTGAAATGCTGAACAATCAGTTGCTATTTTAAAGTGTTGTCCTAAAAGATAAACACGAAACTTCTTTAATGCGTTGATAATTGCTAGTACCTCTAATTCGTAGCTGTCATACTTTTCTTCTGCTGTATTTGTCTTTTTCGACATGTAGTAAACGGGATGTAACTTTCCATCTTCTGCTTCTTGTAACAAAATTGCGCCGTACCCTTGTTTGCAAGCGTCTGTATGCAGTTCTGTTTTTCTTCCTTACTTGTAAAGGTACAAGATTGGGCCTTCGGACATGATTTTCTTCAATTTTTCAAATGCTTCTTTTTGTTGAGTCCCGAAAAAAAACAAAGAGGTTTTCTTTTCTTGTTAAACCGCTAAGTGGTTTAGCTATCTTTGAATAATCCTTGGTGTACTTGCGGAAATACCCAGTTAAACCAAGAAAACTTTGTGCTTGTTTTATTGTTTTTGTTTCTGGAAATTTTCGGACAGCTAGTGTCTTCGTAGGAGTTGGTTTAATAGTTCCGCTTTCTACAATGTGACCTAGAAATTCAATTTTCTTTTTTAAGAATTGGCACTTCTTGAACTTAATTTCTAATCCGTATTTCTTTGCGACTTCAAAAATAATTTTAAGTTTTTCGAGACCTTCCTGTTCATTTTTCGCTGGAATGACGAGATCATCTAAATAACTGATTACAATTCCTTTCCGAGTAAGATCTCTAAATATACTTGATACGTAGCGTTGGAAAACTCCTGGACTTGTGCTTAGTCCGAAAGGAACTTTGTTGAATTCAAATTGTCCATCTGGGACGATAATGGATGTATACTTTCTGCAATCTTCGTCAACATCGACGTGAAAGAAACCATTGCGTATATCTAATGTAGAATATACCTTTGCTTCTTGCAAAGTGTCTAAAACATCTTCGATGATAGGTAACGGAAATTTATCTTTCACCAGCTTCTGATTCAATTTTCTGGTAGTCAATGCACATTCTCGAAGATCCATCTTTCTTTTTTACCATTACGATTGGACTTGCATATTCTGAAGAACTCGGATGTATAATGCCTTCGTTGAGCCATTCTTCTATCTGTTTGTTTACTTCTTGTCTTTCTGTGAAAGCTAGTCGACGAGGGTGTTGACAGACTGGTTCTTCGTCTTTTAGAATAATTCTCATTGTGACGTCAGTAGATGCTGTTTTTTCTGGCTTGTAGTCTTGAATTAACTTTTCAAGTTCCTTCTTGATTTGACAATTTTCAACATGACGTAGGTCTAGTTCTTCTTGAAGATTTTCAGCAGATATTTGCATAAGCTGTGCATGATTCTCATCTTTGTTGAATTTAACTCCTTCTTTAGTAAAACTTATCGATGCTTGTTCCAAAAGATCTGATCCAATAACTGCTTCGAATTTTAATTTATCAGTCGGTACAACATGCCAAGTTAACGAGTAATTTTCATCATCTATTTTGAACTCATGTTCAAAGGAACCGATAGTTGTCACTTGTGCTTCACCAATACCTGTGAGAAGCATCTTGTTCTTCGATAATTTAGTTGGATCCATTATTCTTCTGCTTGTGTTTTCTCGAAGCAAACTTACGGTACTACCACTGTCTATCAGAGCCGTGATTTTCACCTTTCCAAAAAATATCTCTTTAGTACGTAAACCTTCCTTAACGATGAGTGTGCAAGTTTCTTTTGGAGGTTCTTTGAATTTCTGCGATTTTGAATAGTTCGTCTGAGCATGCTTGGAAGCATTGTGATTTGAGTGTTTCTCGTAATTTTTGTTGTAATACCCTTTCTGCGCGCTGTTTTGTAATCTTTGAACAGATTCGTACTTGGTAACAGGGGCTTCGTATTGTTTGTTGTAAGTCGTTGACGCTGGAAACTTTTTATCTTTCCTGTTATACTCGAATTTTCTTGGTGCTTCATATCTGCGATTCTTTTCTGTGAATCTGAATTCTTGTTTCTTCACAAATGGACTGCTAGATTTTTGTTTCAGAGTCCCTTTAAAGTCTTCGAATTCTTCTAGTTTTTTCTGCTAATTGAACAGGGGAGTTCATATTTGTCCATTCATCAAGATAATATTCTTTAAATTCAAAAGGAGCTTTTCGTTTGAGTTGATCTGTTTTGATTAGATCTGATAACTTGTTGAAAGTATCTATCTTCAATCCATCTATCCATCCGTTGAAGTAAGTGTTTAACTCATGGTAAAAATCAATCCATGTTCTTTCAGGTGCTTTTTGGTGAGTGACAAATAGTTGTCGAAACTTTTCTGGAGTTAGTTTAACATTTTGAGGACGGCTGGCCGATATAAAGGCCAAAGGAACAGACCTTTAAAAGACGGCTCTGGCCGATGTATCGGCCACGCAATGCTTTCCCCTCTTAACAGCTTTTGAAACAGCATGAGGCCTATTACAGACCTGGAAAATCATTTGCTTGACCGGTTTCTTTTGTATTTAAAAGGAGGGGAATACAGTTCCCTCTTTCACCCTTATCTAGAAATCCCTCTTTTTTCCCTTATGCTTAAATTCTCACTAGCGGAGAGTGCATAGTTATTTTTTCAAGCGATTTTGTCATCTCGATTACCTAATCATTTCATTTAAACCAATTTGATTTTTAAAAAAATGCCTAAACGTAAAAGGGGACTTACCACTGATGATATTCAGAAAAAGTTTTAGCAGATTTAGAAGATTAAGTTTTTGATGATTCTGATTCCGATTGTGAGTTAGAAAATGAGGAAGATGATCTGATCTCTGCTCAGCAAAAGTAACACATTGTTAAAAGTTTTGTGTAATAAACGCTCAAAATAGTGTAAATAATTTATGTCTAAAAGTGTAATATTACTTTCCGTGGTATTTATTTTATGTTAAAATTGTAATATTCGCAAGCAATGCCGTTTCTTAAATTATAATGGCGATTCAATGAAAAACATAGTGAAATGTTAACGATAGAATCAAGTTGGCAAATGTCTAGCTACTGTCAGAACTCGAGCTTTATTAGAACTTTGTAAGACCCGCCGTGTAGGGGAAGTGATGCACGTTAATACTTTATCCACCGCATTAGGATTTACTGCAGGTTTTTTCATACAATATATTTTTTTTTTGGATCACTACATTGAAAATTAAGGGATATACATAAACAAAATACTCCACTTTGGGAAATTTAATCCGTTAGAGCTAATAAATTAATTAAAGATATTCCACTGTGTAAAATTAATTGTATACACCGTTCACTTAAAATAAATAGTCAAATCTTTTTCAAAGAATATTCCTGTTAAGTATTGGTAGAGAATATTCCTTCTCTAAATTGCGGTGTGGTACTTGCGAGAAGGAGGTGCCAGCTCAGGTGTCATCCACGTCACTTGACCATGGCTTAAAATTACGTGGTCCGTTGCCAAAAGCTTAACAGTGCGACGTTAATATTAACTAACTCAAAAAATACAGTACAGTATATATAATTATTTTTATACTTAAAAATGCAATATCCGCCTATTCAATTAAAATTACAGCGTTATAATTAATTACTAAACAGAAACAAATTTTGAAAACTTGTCCAAATGATGTAGTGTGGAAGAGAAAGTTTATTTACTTTAAGTACCATAACGGATAAAAGCATTTATTGTGAAAAATAGATCAATTTGTTAATTCCAAATGTGCATAATAAAATCATAAAAAGGCATTCAAATAAGAGAGATGTATAACAACCTCTCCCTTCAAAACTTAGTTTTATTCTGAAATATAAAAAAAATTAGGGATTATGCTGATCACAGGAATTAATTAGAAGCGAGCGCCATGCGTAGCCAAAACAAAAGGGTTTCTTTACAAACAAAGATATATATATGCTGTCGTGGGCTTTTTTGCAGCGCACGCCAGAATTGCTTGGAATGGCAGAATTTTTTCCTACCTACTTGACAAATATCGTTATATTTTGACACTTCACACAATATCTTTATAAATTATAGCCTATGTGTTCTTCTGATGTATAAGCTATATTACTGTAAAGTTTCATTAAAATCCATTCAGTTGTTTTTGCGCGAAAGACGGCCAAACATCCTCACAAACTTTCACATTTATAATACATATCTAGATTACACAATGTATTACTGTACAGAAACGTATTTTTACTGTTATCTTACGTTATGCTGAATGAAGAATTTTTTAAAAAAATTTATATTGAAGCGCGTATTTTTAATGGTGTATGAAAAGATATTTACAACAAAAATTACAGAAATATTCGTTACAGATTCTTAAAATTATCATTTTTAATCCTTCAACTTTATTTATAAAATGCACACGAAACTAACTTCGACATTTTTTATTATAACAATTGATGTATAAAAAAGTCGAGTATTCGAACCAGAAACTCTTAATTCCGATATAATTTCTTTGAAATTTGTAGAAAACATATATTACAAGCTCTTCAACATAAGAAAAAAAAGCCTCGATTTATACAAAAACCTTAAAAGCAAAAATGAAATCCTTGCTTTTGTTACACAATTATTCTTTGAAAGTTCTACAGTGTTGGATTTCCTGATTAAAAAAATTAAAGTAAGTGTCCTTTATAATAATAATTACAAAAAAATTTGCAAAATGCTCTAAAATCTATCTGAAGAATAAATATAATCAGAACGTAGTCTAATAGATACTTATATTGAAGTAAAAAAAACTCTCTAACTAACTCTTTTTTTTTCGCCCAGTTATTCGTGAGTCACACTTTTAGGTATGATAGTACTAAGAAAAAAAAAGTGTTCGTTTGCGCTCTAAGGCTATTCAACTTTTGAAACTCTGAATACAGAATCAGATGGTTCTTGTAAATGAGCATGAAAGCAGGTTGTAAAATCTTTTATATCGATAAAGAATGCCCTCTTGATTATTGTTGATGCTTTAGTTTTTGGTCATTGTTGATTATCCTATGCCTTTTTTTTTTGGTGTAATAAAAAGAAGTGCACATCTGCCTTCTTGTAAATATTCCAAGGTTGCTTTCAAGTAGCCGGAAAACTATTCTTCCTCTAGTTGCCGTAATAAATCTTTAGAGTGCATTTCCTTTTCAATGAAATTATCGTACATAGGATAAATAGCAACTATGCCGACCAAGCCCTTCTTCAAGAATGTCCTATTCACTTGGCGAACGTTATTAGGAGAATGAAAGTAACCCTCTTCGGGGAACTGATATTGTGTTAGATTTTGCGAGATAAGGTAAAAAGCACCCAATCACTTAGGGCAGTGATCCGCAACCCCGGTCCACGGATCAAATGGTGCCGGGCTATCTAAAGAACATTAAACTATTGCCATTTTATTTAAAGTGGTGCATTTCTCTCGGATTTGCGCAACTTTAAGAAATCACTTTTATTCATTTTTGTGTAACTATATTTTTATTCTGAAGGCAAATGTAAATGTAACTAAAATAAAATTGTTAAATCAAAACAATATAAAAAATATAAATAATCAACGTGTCCCACCCTCAGCGGGCCGCGGTAAAATTAGCAAACGTTGACCGGTCCGCAGAGATAAAAAGGTTGCGGAGCACTGGTCCACGTGACTTGACCATGGTTTAAAATTACGTGGTCCGTCGAAAATATAAATAATCAACGTGTGCACAAACTCACACACCAAAGTCAGTTCATTACCGCACAAAAATCAGAGCTGTAATCTTAGAATTTAAGCAATAATATGCAATTATTTTGAAATTTTAAATAAAAAGTAAAGATTATTCAAAGGCTAAAAATATCCCTTTTTTGTACAAAAAGTGAAAAAAAAATTAAGAAGTCTCAATATGTTACCCTTACTCGCAAAAGAAACAATTAATTAGAAATAAGAATAGTATAATCCTTTTGAATAAACAAGTTTGTCGAGATGCATGAAGCTCCTCGGCAACTTAAATATGTTTGTAGTCATAATATTTAGTCTTTGATATCAGCTTATTGTTTGCGTTTTACTATCAAGTATTCTAAGAATTCAAAAATTTTCTCTTTTTTACTAATGAAAAACAATTTATTAATGTTGGAAAATATATAATTTTTAAATTTCTAATGTATATTTAAAGAATTTATTTTTAGGAACACGAGGTATATATAAATTGATAAATTATTAATATTTCATTTACGAGTTCTATTGGGGTCAAAGTAATAAGACGGACCTCGTAATTTAAATGACGATCAAGTAACGAGAACAATAGTCGAGCTAGAGCCCCACTTCTTATTTTCACACCACGGCAACGTAAGGACTTTGATTTTATGCGTATCAGCTCTGTTACACAATGGAACCTCTAATCATGACCATTTTTCAATAAAAACATGTAGTGACTACAATGTCGCACTATCCAACAAGGGCCAACACTTATAGGCTTAGGATATTCATATTTTATAGCATAATGCGAAACACTTAACTGCTATTAATTTCATATATTTAGCACAGTAAATGTTTTATCATAATTTTCTGTATATATAAGAAGAATTAGATCAAAAATAAAAGATTTTTATTTTTGAAAGATGCTTGTTATAATAAAATGTAGATTTAATCTTAGGATTCCTTGAGTACTGAATTCTAATGTATCATAATATAATGGATTATGGAAAAATAAAAAATGACAATTATATACATCAAATCTTTCATTCCTTTATGGAAGATATATACGAAAATCCTTAAGAGGATTTAAATTTTTAAGATTTTTCTGGCATGTTCTAAAAAAAGAAAAACAATTATAAATTGAGCAACAATGAAGTTTCCAAAAAAATTTATGGCAATATGTTTATTGATATGCAGATGCTTGTAAGAGCTTTTAAACTCATTTTATTGTCGATTTGAGAAAGTCTGAACTTTGCATTATAACATAAAGAGACATGATCAGCAATTGGGCTTTTATTTTATTTTGTATTTTTGCTTATAATTATGTGCAAGTTATGAAGAATCATTATTTACTTCTTATTTCTAATTTGACTATTTTAAATTTTAACACCAGGTGTGTATCAAATTCCAGCATTTATATATATGAATAAAAAATAAATTTAAAACATTTTATAACTATTTTAATAAGTTTAATTGAAAATCAAAATATAAATATTTTTCTTAAATAAAATCAATTAAATTTAGATTAGTTTATTGTACCTTTTCCTACAATGATATAGGCGTTTAATTTTTTTATGAAATTCTTTATATCATCACCTCTGTTTTGTGCTAAAATTTCTTGAATTTTCTTGAACTGAAAACATTAGTAATTACTACATTGGATTCTTCAAGAAAACTAAGACAGGAGACTATTTGTGTTTAGGGACTTTCTAAGCCATGAACATCCCCACTATTCAGCGGGGTATCAACGACTGCTCTGTTTCTTTTATCCGCCGATGTATGGTGTCATAAATCAGCTCGAAAAAGGGGAATAAGAAGCGCCGTCTTTAATTTTCTCACAAAAGACCGCCGTCTCCAAAGGTTAAAGCGTTTGTAAATCTTTAACGTGTTCGTGAGTGAGTGAGTTAGTTAATATTAACATCGCACTGTTCAGCTACACGAGGGCTTTTTGGCGACGGACCACGTAATTTTGTACCATGGTCAAGTGACGTGGACGACACCTGAGCTGGCACCCCCCCCTCTCCTAACTACCACACCACACCAATTAACGTGTTCGTAAGAGTTGGCTTTATCGTCAGGCTCTCTCGCTATGATGTGAGATACTTCCGTTGGTAACAAGCCTAATAGATGAGAAACCCAGTTTTCTTGATCAATATTCAATCTCTGCGCTTGACGTTCAAATAATTTTAGATAAAGACTAATGTCTTCTTTCAAACCAAAACGATGTGTAAACTATGAAACTTCTTTGACATAAAATTTAGTATCACTTTCTTTGGATATATCAGCGCCTAACTTGGATTGTGTTTGGATTCTTAACTTTTCCAACTCAAATTCATCTTTGCGTTTTTGCTCATCTAACCTCAATTGTTCGAAGCGTAATTTTTCTTCTCGTTCTTCAATGCGTAATTTTTCTTTTTGCTCTTCAATGCGTAATTTTTCTTTTTGCTCTTCAATGCGTAAATTTTCTTTTTGCTCTTCAATGCGTAAATTTTCTTCTCTGGCTTTGCGATCCTCAACAATCGTTGAATGTATGTTTTTGATCAGTTCTTCGTCATAATCTTCACTACTAATAATTAGATCTTTGAGTGTGGCGATGGTCATCGATTTATCGAATTTTAAATTTAATTCCGTGGCTAAGACAAATAAATCTTCGCGTCGACCTTTGCCAAGATACGCCATTTTAAAATTTAAATTTAAGTTTAGATAGTAACCAAAGGAATAAACAAAATTGTTACGCGTTCAAACAAAAACAATGATGTTGCTATTGGCAATTCTCGTTTGCATTTACAAAAATTCTCAAGTTAAAATGATATTGCATCAAATTACACTAAATATACATTGAAATATTCAAATTCTATTCATTTAGAAATATTTTAAACCAGTAACGCGTAAAGACAACAGTGCGAGCTAAAATACGTAATACTTAATTTAAAGTAGTCAAATCATTAATTTCAACTAAAAACAAAACCTTTTTTTTTTAAACCATTTGATATATCAGTTCTCATTTCGTTATAATAAATGCAAAAAGAATTTGAAAGAAAAAATAAATTAATATAAATGTTGTTTAGAAACTGTGATTAAATTTATTGTGATATGAAAAAGTTAATCATTTAAAGTTCTTTGCTGAAAAAAGCAAACAATTAGAAGTTAGTCACTTAAAGGAAAATCTCATATATATTTTTAATTACACCAATAAAAATAAAATCTTTTTAGGATCTCTTCAGAACATTCTAAGGATAAACACATGTTTCAATAGAAAGCATAATAATTCTGACAAAAATGAACTCAAAAAACTTATATATATTGAATGATAAAATACACCATTAAAATAAGATTATACATGATCATTCATCAATTCTAAAAAACATAGCATATTCTTTCTAAATATATTTCTGGAATACTCGTAAAAAATAATTAATTACTAAACAGCTGCAAGAGAAATGTTACACTATATGAGTCATCGAAATTACGATTGCATCGAAACGGAAAATGTTTAGGAATAGGAAGACATTATTCTCTTAGATCAAGGTCGATGACGTAACCCAAAAAATGAAAAATTTCATATGAAATGCAATTCCTTATTAAATGAGATACAAATAAAAACTTGAATATTACGTACGACTTTCTTAATATTTTAAAAGATATACTTGTAGAAAATTTTAATTGATACGATTTCTATACACAAATAGAAAAATAGTATTTTAGAAAAACACACATATTTAAAAATATAACTTACTTCATGAAATCAACTACAACAATTTTTTCATAATCAATTTAACGGTGACTCACGTATTCCTTTCTGAAGATTCCCTTTTTTTTCTGTTGCAAGGAAAACGAAATAAAAAACAGTACACACCTGATACAGTTGACGACATGTGATTAATTACTTGAAAACAAGCTTCAAAGGCTCCTGGGTTTATGAAACTCTTGTAATTGTTGTACACGGCAGAAAATAACGTGGTTTCGGGGAGCGATCTTGTAAGATTTTGAGTTGTGACTTGGTGACTCCGGGAGTCATTTTATTCACCTAAATGTTAGTATGTTATGAGAGGCAATCCGCATTTTCGATTCAGTCCGTTTGTTATTTTAGGCGTGCAGCCAAAAATGGGGGTTTTTTTAAAGAAGAAGAGGTTTAGAAGGTTATCAACTTATTATTTAGAGAAGATTTTCGAAATCAAATCCCAAGCAATCCTCCAATTATTTCTGTGGGAGTCCGAATAAATCTTCGAATAAAAATCAGACTCTTCAGAAGGCGGGATTTTAGATTGGCGAGGTGGCTTGTCTAGGGGTAAGTATTTAAGGGTGAGTGATGAATTAGTTGAATCAAAGTCATTTAAACACAGATACTTCATTTAAGTAAAAAAGAATTTATTTAAAGTTAAAGGGAAACATTTACAAAAGGGGATATTTACAAAGAGAAAGACATGTAGGAATTATGTTAATTAAGAGTTGGGTTATACCTTTAGAAGACGGGGAAATAAACCTTTCTCATTATTGGACGTTAGGACTGGTGGTGCCCCGCAGGGCGTGAAAATGCGGTAAAGACGTGACGTGTTGAACCAGCAGTGGTTAGTAGGCCTCTGCCGAAAAATTATTCATGCCGGAGCTACGAAAGCTCACTAGATGGCGCTGCTTCGGAATGCAGTAATAAATAAAATTGAGATTTATGGTCCTCTGAAAAGGATATGACTCAACCTTTTAACAAAATGTTTCAAAGGGGAAATCCTACATATATATAGTGGGTGATCGGTTAACGAACACTTTCACGAAAGATTTTTGTGTTCGGATAACGAACACTTTCTAGAAAGAATTTTTGTGTTTGGACAGCGAACACATATTCGTAGGTGATCAGGGAAACACTCCTGAATTTATGGATGAAATTTTGACAACTGCTAGAGATCTGGAATTGGAGGTGAACGAGGATGACATAGAAGAGCTCATAATGGGACATAAAGATGAACTGACGATAGAAGAACTCCAAGAAATCACGAATGAAGAACACCAAGAAACACAGCGAAATGTGACTCCTTCTGTACAAGAGGAAGACGAAAGAAGACCAATGCCGACATCTGCCATTAAAGATCTTTTGAAAAAGTGAGATGCTGTCAGAGCAATGGTTTTAGAATGGCACCCAAACCAAGCTGATGTCTCAGTAGGATTTGGGATCTTTACAACGAGAACGCTATTAGTTACTCCCGGAAAATCCTGAAAAAGAGAGAAAAGCAATCGACATTGGACATGTTCTTCAACGCTCCATAAGCATAAAATGAAAAGGACTGATTAATATGCAAGACTATATATGTATGTATTATTTTTTAAAAAATTACTAAGAAATGAAACATTTTTAAAAATTAATGTTTAGTCTCCAGAACGAATAAATCGATTTCACATAGAAGTCTATGGTGAATCGATGATCGGTTAACGAACAATTCGGATAGCGAACATAGTCTTGGAACAACGGATTATGTTCGTTAACCGGTCACCCACTGTAACTGTTTTCAATACAGTTTCTATGCTAGGATTAGTAATACGTACCACCAAATATTCCTGGTGAATAATACGGTAAAAGTGTATAAGATTTGTTAAATTATACCTCTTTTCCAAAAGTGATATAAATCTGTTTTCAGATCCAGTCGTTGAAAAACAGCCATCAGTATAAACACTATTTCTTTTATATTTATATTAATCTGTTCTAGAAAAGTAGAAATATAAGTTAAATATAATCTACGACTGTAGTTTAGCTCTTCATTGGGAGGAATTTTGAAAGGTCTTTGCGAATTGAGTTTTGTTCAGTGTAGTATTCAGAAAAAACCAAGTATTGTGATGTTTCTGAAGTACCCCCTTTTTTTTTAATGGAGTCAAAAACCAAACTAATAAACGTGAAGTATATTTTAAATCTTTATTTAAGTTAACTTAAGGTGACTGCCTACCTTGAAAATGACGTTTTTCTTGTACGTAAGACATTTTTTTAATTTCAAAATCATATAATTTGAACATTTTTCTTTTTCCTTTACGTGAAATAGAAATAAAGCTATAGTGATTTTTAAAAAACCTCACTCTATGCAAAAGGGCAGTAAGATAAAACTTTAAATGCGCTTTTCTCAACATTATGTTTTCACGAAAGAAACGCTTTACCAGATACATGATATCTTAAGAACCAGACCAGATAACGTTTTGAAATTTTGTGGGAATATGTTTATTATACTATATATTTTTCATAAAGTGGACCATAAGTCTTGTTGTAGGTTAAATATTGCTTCATTTAGGGTAGTTTTTATTAAGAAAAAACTTAAAAAATATCAAAATTTTTACATTATTATGTATAATTGTCTGAATTTTTTTTTTTTTTTTTTTTGTATTTTAATACTTCTCTTAGACATTGGTTCATTTTGAAGAGCACCGTAATATGTATATTGTGCATAAAGGAAATTATGATAATTGTTTTAGAAATTTTTATACAGTGTTATCCGTTTTAGTTAAAATTTGGTAAAATTTCTTGAAAACAACCAACTTTTCTAAAAGTACAATATTTATTTAAAAAATTTATACATTTACATACTTTTTTTTCTTCCTAAAAACACTCAATTTGTTTCAAAAATTTTATTTTTATAAAAAAATTGCGTCCGAAGGTAGGCAGTCACCTTAAATGGGCTTTGCAATATTTTAATAATTCTGAATCAGGTAGAATGCTAGAATTATTTTTTTTATTTCTAAAATTATTTAATTTATTTTATTGGATTTATCAAACAATATACCGAAAGCATTTAAAAAACATTCCTTAACAATTTCTGCATCAGTAAACGTTTTCATATGTTAACCCTTAATATAACAAACTTCATAGGATGTCTTAGTTATGTCTGCGTCTTATGTGATTACCACCGACAAAACATTTTGTTATTGTTGCCAAAACTTTGAGAAAGCCAATTTGTCGTCCCTTGTCAGAGACTTTTGAGAAAAGTATCATTATACTATATCTGTATTCAGTAGTAAAATGATGAACAAAATTATATCTTTTAAGCGTAACATTTTTATGGATCAATGTTTTTCTCTACAAAATATTCAATTTCCTAATCGTCTTGGAACAACTTATTTTCACTCATAAAACTAATGCTATTCCGTCTGAGTTAAATGCAGTGAACGCGCTTTAGTTACCCCACTGTTATTTGTTAGTATCAACTGTTACAGTTACAAACAGAAAAAAAATATCGTGCAAATCGTACTCGTATGACATCAACAGCAAAATTGACAGAATCGATTGCTTGATTGATAAATTTTCCGCTAAATTTTTAATTCATTGCTCAAAATAATTAATTTAATTTTTTAGTGTAATAGGTCCTGACTGGGCCACTCAGAAAAGTTTGCCGGGCCACATGCGGCCCGCAGGTTAAGTTTCTCTTCTCCAGACCAATTTTGGTGATCCCAACTAACATGTTCCTTAAACCAGCGTAATCTCTCTCGACAATGGCGTGGTTGAAATGGGATGCGACAAACAGGCTTCTGTTGATATAATAGCCGTGAGATGGCTCTTGCTGAAACATGCTTACCGGTAGCAGTTGCAAGGGGGTTAAAGCTGTCTCACCAGGAGTGAAATTTCTGTTCCTTTTTGCCTCGAAGCTGCATAGTGAGTCTCTGAAGGTGTAGTGTTCCTACCTTGACCCTCGGCATGATTTTGCAAAGTATTTCCTCCTTCAGCGACTTTCTTTAATCGCGAGATGACGCGCTTCGATTTACCCTTGGCAGCAGTTACAGGGGTGACACTTTAACCTGCTTCCAGTCATCCAGCTGCTCGTCCACGATCATAGCCACTCAAATGTTGTCTTGCTGACATTTTGCTCTTAATTATTTTAAGAACCAAACAGAATCGCAGAGAAGATACTTTTATGACATTAAACACTATTTTCATCAAACATTAAACAGCGGGAATTTTCGTATGAATCACGAGCTTGTATGTACTCTCTTTTATACGGAAAACGATTCTTGGTCTACCACGCAGTCTGAACTTATATTTACTTTTATTAGTCAGCTGTCTTAGACGCAATTTTGAATAAACCACTTGTTCCTTAGCAATTGTCAAGCAGTGTATGAAGTTTAAAATAGAAGGAGAAATTGGAATTCAAAGAATAGGGGAATTTTTTTTTCTGTTGGAAGTTAAGTAAAATAAAATTTATTAATCATTTAGCAAGAGTTCAACTAGTAGATAATTTTTTGTTTATCTGATTCTGCTTCTTTAAGTTCACATAATCACAGCAAAAGTTTTTTTGGCATTATTTTACTAAGCTAGATATTAAATTGAAAAGTTCGAAAACTTGAAGTAGATTAGAAATATTGTCTTTCTGGATTCGGACGAAATCTCGGATGCTTTGAAAACTATCGTTTTGTTCGTTTTTTTATTATGATTTTGGGATTCAGTATAATTTTTATGGAGAGAGTAGGAGGCAACTAACAATGGAAGCGTAGGATACACCTCATATTTCGTTGTTATTGTAAATATTATTTTTAATTCTGTTTTCGATGAGAAAATATTTTTTGGCTTTGTGAATTTCGGATATTTGGTGTAGCAGGTTATAGGTTCGTATTCCTTAAAGTAAATACAGTAAGGGGTATCCTGCTTTTCTTTTATTTCACAGTTTTTAGTTGTGCGTGATTTTACATACTTTAAATATCTGAGATTAAGATTACGATTTGGCGGCGGGATAAAAATTATTACAAATGAAACATTCAGTAACTCCTCTAAAGAGGAATCCCTTAGATTTTATTTGCATGTAACCGAGATTAGTCAGCTCGAAGAGTTCATGGTTATTCGCATTTCTTGGTAAAGTAACTTGGAAAAATGGAAGTTGGAATCGAGTTTTCTTAGATATGAGTTGGATACAGCGGCTATAGCCAGGTATCCAATTTCCTCTAAATCATTTCGAATATCTTCTACTTCAGTGAAGATGTAAAGGCCATTAATGGCAATTTTAGTAGGTTACTCAATTTTGGATTTATGGCGCAATATTCAAAGTCAAAACCCTCAGCCAAGGCGTGAGTAAGACTCCAATATTCTATTAACATATAACTTAAAAGCTCACCGGAAGTTAAAGCACGTCTCTGGGTCTTTTGGCAGAGCTTTGAAAACAAAGTTATCATATGATACCTGAGTAAAACTTGGATTGACTGGTTAGGCAATTGCGGATGCCTATCAAAAATTCTTGAAGATTGTGTTTTAATAAAAACCATTATCGTGTCGATTTTTAAATTTTTGCGCTAGATTTCGTTTTTTTAAACAGGGAAGCATTAACAATTTGTCTAAGATGTTTATATTGAAAAATGTACAATTTTTTTCAAAACATTTACTGCTGCAGATGCCCCGATTTGGGAAGCATACAACAGTATTGGTCGGAGAAATGATTTATACAGCAAAAGCTTGTTTCTGATCGGAAGCTTAGTCTTTCGATATTGAGCATTCATGTGCAATGAGAATGGGGGGTGAGAAGTTTAATTTTAAGTCAAGAATGAACCCTAAGTACTTAAATTCATTGACCCAGGGGACGTGTTGGTCAAAAATGGTGATTCTAGGTATATTTCTTACCCACCTTTGCTTCGTAAAGAGGAGACTAGCTCTTTTAGGTGCATTTACTTTAATTTTCCAAGCAAGGAGCCTGAGCTGTAGCCTAGTGATGTAGTTTTGTAATCTCTTGATAATTTTGAGGTTCCAGGTTTGTTGTGCAATGAGGGAAATGTCGCCTGCATGCATCGCTAACTGGACATTGTTAACTTTCGGGAACTCATTGATGTAAAGGTCAAATAGCGTTGGTCCCAATAAACTGTCCTGAGGGAGTCCACTAAGAATAGGGTGGTTACTGGAAATACTGTTTTTGACTCTTACTCTAAACTATCTAGAATTTATGCAAGAGTGGATAATTTTGATAATTTGGTTCAAAATCCAAGTTTCATTTTAAATACTAAGCCATCGTGCAAAGTTTTGTCAAAGGCTTTGGCTGAGTTTTCAAAAGGCTTGCCCTTGGCCTAATGGTTTTGAAAGCCTGTATGAACTAATTCAGAGACTTTAAGCAGCTGAATTACTGTAGAGCAATTAGTGAGACAATGTCATGCTGTGTTCTGGAATTATAATACTTCTGGCTAAGCAGTGTTAGTTCATGCTATTCAAAATCACATACTCCTATACTTTGCTAAAACTATGGAGTAGTAAGATGGAACGGTAACTTGAGAGGGTTAGAATCGTCAGAGTTGGGTTGAAGAATGGGGACGAACACAACCATCCTTCAACTCTTAGGAAAATAACAGTTCTCCATTAACATGTTGAACAGCAAAGCAATGAAGATGATAAATTTAGAGGGGAGATCTTTGAGAATTCGATTAGCGATAAGAGCCACTGCGGTAGGTTTGTTAGGCTTGAGATTTTTAATATAATCCCATATTTTCGCTTGGAGAGGTTTTTTTCATGTCCATACAGGTAGGAGAGCCAAAACATTTTTGAACCTTTCGTGTGTATGAGCTGAGAATCTAGGATTCTCTACTCCAGTGTTAGGTTCAAATTGTTTTTAAAGACTATCCGCAATCACCTTGGCCTTTTCAAGCGGGGTAACTGCCACACAGCCGAGAGCACCCTTTAGGGAGGAATATGACAAAAAGGCTTTTAAGAAGGGAGGTACTCCTCCAAAGAGGGCCTGTTTCGGGAGGTAACTGCTCAATTTGTTTTCTCCCAACTGATGTGGGAGAGGTGTCTAATATCACATGCTACCTTATTGCTGAGTGTATGAAGTTCAAATTTTAGAGCCGGGTCTCTAGATTTTTGCCAAAATCTCCGTACACGGTTTCTGAGGTGAATTTTGGCACGGATTCTTGAGGGTAATTTAAAGTGTAGAGTTTTGAATTTTGGTTTTGAAGCAGACATAAGTGCTTCGAAAATGCTTTTCTATTATTTTCATAATAGAAAACATTGCTTCACAAATACATGTTGATTAAAAACTACAACAGAGGATAATATTCTTTGTGGCTCCACGTACTACAAAATTAATAACTGTAACTGTATCTCCAATAGTATCTGAAAGTCAAATTTATTAAAGTTAGAAAATTTCTTTTTGGTACAAATTTCCAACATTCAATATAATTCGGACCACTTGCATCTGAAATAAGAGTCTTATATTTTCTTTTAAGTGTAAAATAGTGCTATAGGTCAATAATTTTGGTTTTGATTTCAGATGGGTAACAATTAGCGTCGTTAACGCTCACCACTCATGAGGTGCTGGTTAGGCAGGTTTACTGATGTGAAGGCTGCGTTAGGACAATATTGTCATGTTCGTTGTATAAAGCCGTCATAGGTCACTTTAGATGTGAGTGCGTACAATCCAATTTAGAAACTAGGTTGAGAAAAAACTGAGAGTCACAATTGAAGAGTCTATAGTGGAGCGTCTGGGTTTCCCCTTTTGGTGTCTATTTAAATATAAAATATGTCACACCTTTCCAGGCAACCCGTGACGCAGATTCACTTCTGTTTGGACGTAGCAGTGAGTACTATTCGGTCGTTGGTTCTTGTCACCCCTCGTGCGATGGACTTTGAAGCTGGAGATTGGTGTGGGAACTTCACCGCCTACTTCTCTATCGGCTGGATAAAGGGGGGGTTAAAGGTTGACTTACCTTAGCACGTAAACGTCGGATTGTCCTGTCACGGATACTTTCCCGATTGAAACTATGTGTCCATTGAGAAATCATCAGTTCTCTAACAGGAAATCAGTCCTTTGATGGAGACCGTTGTAACGACTTGCAGAGAAATTAGGAACAGATTTGTTAAATGATCAGCAATTTTAAAATCATTTTGAAAGTAATAAAACCTAGCAATGAACACTTCTCGTAGCATTATTAACTTTAATAGTAGTTCCTGCATTATATTGAGAAACGCGTTAAACTTTTATCTGCAAAATCGAGGTAAGAAAAAACAATTGTTCAAAAATTGAAAATATATTACCTAGTTTAGCAGTTTTTTTCACTTGATTTCTTTAGAATATTTCTTATTTCTTTGTTTTCGTCCAGTTCTCCTTCGTTGAGTAGCTGGGTGTAAACTGTGAGCAATAATTTTGAGCCTTGGACCTTGTTCATGTTTTCCACATGGTTTCACGACATTAAAGTTGATGTCCATTTTGTCCGCGTCCAAATCAGTAATCATCCTTAGTCAATCAGAGGCAATCATCCTAAAATTTAATAAATCTCCTTCCGACTGAATCAGGATACTGAGGCATCACAGTTGAATCTGAAAACGATTTTTATTCAAAGTTGTTTGCGTCACATTTCTTCCCGGTCAATAGGAAGAGACTGAAAAATGTGTATATCTTTTATTAGGATTACACTTTTGGATTTACGTACCAACATTGTTTTGGAATTCTATCTTTTCGTTTTTCGATGTAACTAGTTAGGCTAATTTAAATGTGTGTGTTACTTGATTTATATTAAATATTTTTTTAATTATGCAGAATTGATTCTTTAAACCAGTATCTTTAAAAGTTACATCTGGAAACCTTACTGATAGGAAATTAGATTGGTTTGTGTTATAGTTTAAACTCACTTTGCTAGTCAAAATGGTATCTTAGGTCTAATACTGCATGGAATCGCTACAATACACTGAATGTCCATTTAAAAAACCCACTTCCGTTAGGAAATGTTTAAACACTTGAATACTCAGAGCTAAGGATTGTTGTACAAACTAAATCTCCAACGGAACTTACAAATATATATTTGAATAAGTTGTATTTAAAAGTGGTAGTAATTTCGGACACTTTTCTTGTTAACGGGTTCTCGTGACCACTTGAGTCTGCTGGCCTCACAATTAAAGAAACCAAGTTAGCTTCTAGTAATAATGTCCTATTCTATCCAAACACTACCTTGTATTATTCAACTTAGATTTTTCCCACACTACAAAGCGAACAATCGGACAAAATTTGCAATTGAGAACTTGGATGGCGAAGCAATCCTCGTTCTCATATTCGATACGTTGATGTGTGAACCTAATTTGGTTGCTCTAACGTGGTGGCTAGGTGAGTTCTTCTGATTGACTGATGTAGTGATGTGATAGGTGGTAAGGGAAAGGAGCCATGCAGTTGGAGATGAGTACCGGAAGAACTCGATGGCCCCAGAAGCAGTCGAGAAAACATGCAGTGATAGAAATAACAGTGAATTAAGGCAAGCAATTACAGACTTACGGTCTTTTGTTTGGGCCTATGGGCCGCTTGCGGTTCCCAATCCCATACTGGCAATGAATTTAAAGCAAGCAATTGAAATTATTCTCTAGAATTAGAAAATGACCAGAAGTGAAAACACTGGTAACATAGTTACCAAGTTGTTCATTTAATTAAAACCATTAAAATACATGTCAGCAGCACGCTTACTACTAGTAGGCGGCTTGGAAAAGGAAGCTGCTTTCTCCTTTGTAGTTCGAGCTTCATCTTCCTTTTATTCACCATCTACAGTTACGGTTGCCAAGACTATCCTAGGAATATGCATATCTTATTTGGAAACGCCACATGAATCTCCCCTCAATCCTTCAGACTATTAGCTTTGAAATAAAACTACAAGGCTCGACTGGTGGCAAGATCTGGGTGTTATTCCTGGATAGGGACTGGAGTCGGTAATAGGAATGCTGTCCCTCTGCATGGAATCGTTCTGCAAGATAAATACCGGCTTTTACCTGTCAATAGAAAGAGTGTCTTTGGCTCCTCTTATTCCCTAAGTGTAAAACATAAGATAGCATTTGAGGACCTTATGAGGACCTCTGTATGGGGGTACCAATGATGCATGGACAGCATGTGACGCACAAAAGCAAAGTCAACAGTGAGGAGTTTAGTATATATAAATGGCTTGTGCACAGCTTGGTAGTGACGGGAACCGGACACAGATTCTTCATATGTTCCTGGAAACTACGCACCCAATTCGAGGAAGAAATATTGGATATTCTATCATTATTGAAAAATTCACCTATTAGAAGCTTTAAAGGTGAACCGTATACCAAATCTGCTGTACTGGCCTCCAAAACTTCCTTAAAGCTAGTTCTTAGACCCAGAAGCACGGTGGGAATCTATTCGGGCCTCTTAGGTGAGTCATGACATCGAAATGTTGTTTTAATTTGTAGATGAAACCGTTCCACCATTCCATTCGTTTACGGTTATAAGTTGTGGTAGGAGTTATATGACTGCCAAGATACTTGGTGAGTGAGCAAAAAAGAGCACTCTCAAAATTTGTTCCTCGATCGGTTGTGACTGTCTTGGAAACTCCAAAATGAGAATTCCACCCTTCGTCAGAAAATTCGAGCACTGGTGTCAAACTTTTGATCTGGCGTGGGAAATGTTTCGATCCACCGGGAAAACTGAGCTATGTACGTCAATAAAATAATAATTCCTCAAGAATACGGTAAGGGTCCGACAGCATTTATATGAACATGTGAAATCTTACAGAGGGTGATTGTAATTAGTCATAACAATAATGCTGTTTTCTCCACATGGTAAAATATTTCTACAGCTAAGGGTAATGTGCCTAATATAGATCGAACATGACGTTGGAATTTTGCGCGTTGCCATGATAGGCAGGATTGACACCATTCCCCACAACTTTAACCAAACTATTCCAAATAAATCTTTCTTTTAATGTTATCGTCGCTTTTTAATCCCATTCATTGAGCTATGACTGCAGCTTTTAATAAGGCAAGGAAAGAGAACTTTCCATTCGCCAACTTTTACAGCATATTTGAGGTCGGCTTGGGCGCTTTCTTGGGTGACAGATTCGAGCTGGGCAGCATCAGTTGTAACTTTGTCAAAAGTTTTAATTTCCATTTCCTGTTAGAACCTGATTCGCAACTCTTTAATTTTTACTAAGAGAAATTAAAAGTAATAAAACCTTCAATATTTGAATGTTTTCAATCTGAGCGCTATGAGCTTGTTGGGAAAACCATTGTTCAAATATTTGCCCTCTAATGGCAGCACGAGCCAAATAAGTTTAACAAACAACAAAAAAATATAAAAATTTATGGAACATTATAATTAGAAAAGTGATTAATTTTTAAGATGAATTTCATAATTTTATATTTAGCCATTCATAATTAACTATATTTTGTATTTTATGTAAGCAAACTGTAATTATTTTTACACTTGTAAATCTGGAAGCAATTTCTTTGCAAACTTCTCCATTTTACCGGATTGGCAACAGTCCGTATTTTCTTTAGAAGAAACTAAATTCAAATACTTGGTACCTCAACCGGAGCCAAAATATGTCGTGAATATTTGGGATGTAGTCACCAGCAAAAGCGACACGAAGTACAAGGACTCAAAAAACAGATTGTTCAACTTTTTATAAAGAAAGTGAGAATCTTCGCATAAAGTGGCTCTTAACGGGAATTGAACTTGGAGATATGAAGCCCAGTCAGCTCCTTCAGAAGTTGAAAACTGCTATAACGTCCGATATTTCGGAAAATTTAAGATTTAAAAACTTTAAGATTGGAAAAGTTGCCTGAGCCCATTAAAAACATTTTGATTGTCAGTGACGCGATTTTAGGCAAATTATCTGTAAAGGCTAATAAAATATCCGATATGACTTTTAGAAAAGAGATTTTGCAACTGGAAAATCTTCGTACTTGGGAGAAGCAACGTCGGCAAAGGAGCAGCTCTTCTCACCTGAAATCAGAGCCTAGAGGACAAGATATGTCAACTCAGCATTCTCCACAAAGCAAGAACGAGAGAATGCAATAGTTCTCGTCCTTAATCCCGAAGTCGTTCTTCGAAACGTTTCGACCCCGAAGGTAAATATTACTATTTTTACGTCCGTTTCGGTGTTTGATTCATACCTGAAAAACGCAGTTGGCCTTGTTCATGGAATAAAAATTCGGAAAACTTCAATCAGCAGTAAATAGTGCAACAAATACTGCTGCAGAAAATTCTAAATTCTGTCGCAAATTTCGATTATTCTTCAAGGATCGAAGGAAAATTTTGCATTTTCTTGTAGATAGTGGAGCTGATTCCTCAATAATACCAGACACTTTTAAAAATAAACAACCACATGGCTATAAATTATTTGCAGCAAATGGGACAGAAAATCCAATCTATAGAATTAATGTGCTAAATATTGATTTGGGATTGCGTTGAGAGTTTTTATTTCCATTTATAATTGCCAAAATTAGTAAAGGGATCTTGGGAGCTGATTTTTACACAAATTTAACATATTAATTGATATCAACAAAAGAAAAATAATTGATGGAGTAACACAGCTCAGTATTCAGAGTGATATTTTCTCCATCAAAAATGGTCTTAATGTTACAACTTAAAAAAAGTGAGAAATTTCCTAATTTGCTTTGTTCCTTATCCTGAATTAACTCAATCTATAATATTCTACTACTCAAGTGAAACATGATGTCAAATATTTAATACAAACAAAAGGCCAACCTATTTATTCCAAAGCACGACAACTTGTTCCAAAACGTCTAGGAATAGCAAAGAAAGAATTTAAATTTATGCTCTGTAATGAAATTATTCATCCATATACTCACAATGGGTCAGTCCATTGTATCTTGTATCTAAGACGGATTGAGCATTTCGTCCATGTAGAGACTATAGACCAGTGTTCCTCAACCTTTTTATCGCCACGGACCGGTCAACGTTGGATAATTTAACCGCAGACGCTGTGGGGGAGGACGTTGATTGTTTATATTTTAGATTGTTTCGTTTTAATAATTTTATTTTAATTGTATATAAACGTGCCTTCAGAATAAAATATACCTACACCCAAAATGAATATAAAGTGATTTAACAAGTAATATAAAGTGATTTTCATAAAAAGTAGACTAAACCCAATTAAAATATGCAGCAGTAAATAAATAGAAATAATTTAATGCTTCTTGTGTGGACCAGTAGTATTTGATCCGCGGACTGTTTGTTCGAGACCACTGCTATGGACAACTTAACGCTCAAAGAATTCCAGATGGATATCGAATACCATGAATGGAAAATTTCCACCATATTTTATAAAACACCAAAATATTTTACAAAATTGATTTAATTAAAGCCTATTATCAAATACCTATCGCAGAAGAAGTTAAATGTAAAACTGCAATTGTAACACCTTTTGGTCTATATGAATTTAACGTGATGAGTTTTTGTTTAAAAATTACCCCTGCCACACTTCAAAGATTCATACAGGAAATTCCTAGAGGATTAGATTTTGCGTTCCCTTATTTAGAAGATATTCTTATTGCGTCAATTAATGAAATGCAACATGAAGATTATCTAAAAAGGTTTTTGAACATTTAAAAACTTATGGATTCAAAACAACTACATTTCCAAATCTGTAGTTAGAGTTAAAGGAATTGAGTTCCTATGATATCTTATTTCGAAAGAAGGTTCTCGGTCTCTCCCGGAAAAAGTTAAACTTATAAGGAATTATAAAAAATCAGAAACTCTACATGATCTCCGTACTTTCCTTGGAATGATAAATATTTTAAAGGATGCTGCGAAAAACCCAAACCTGATTACGCGATTATCTAAAAGGAGCCAAAAATAGACAGAAGAAAAATTCAATGGACAGAAGAAGCTAACAAACAGTTTGAAAATTATAAAAATGAATTGAGTACTCTTGCCATTTCCAAACCATGATTTACCTCTTGCATTATTCACGGATGATAGTGATACAGCAATAGGTAGGGTTCTACAGCAATTTCAAAATGATACATGGAAGCCAATCGGATTTTATTTTTTAAAAAACTTAACCATACTCAACAAAATTACAGCATATACGATCGTAAGAACTCCTAGGTATTTATCTTTTCATTAAATATTTCAAACATTTGCTAGAAGGAAAAAAAAATTTATAGTGTATACAGAACATGAGCCTTTTTAATCTATGCCTTTTTACAAAAACCTGATAAAGCATCCCCAATGCAACTACGACAACTTCAATACATTTCTGAATTTACAACGAATATTATATATATTAAAGGAGAAGATAGTATAGTTGTAGCTGGCATTTTCAAGAATCGAAACTGCTACAGTAATTGACTATGATGCTATAGCAGATAAAAAAACCCAATATATAAAATTGCAACAGTTAATGAGGACAGTAACATTCAAGTCATGCTCTTCAACATCAGGAAAAACTCTCTGGTGAGATATTTCCACACCCAATATAAGACATTCCAAAACAGTAGTTTCGACAACAGATATTTCAACAAATTCATGGTTTTTCGCATTCTGGGACTAGATCAGTTATGTAACTGATGACTGAAAAATTTATCTGGCCAAATATGAAGAAAGAAGTAAGAAAATGAGCAAGGACATGTATTCCGTGTCAAAAACGTAAAGTGCATAAAAATACTAAATCAAAATTTGGAAGATATGTTGCAAGATTTAATGTGATACACACACACATTGATTTAATGGGTCCACTTCCACCATCTCAAGGCATGACATTTTATATGACCTGTAGTGAACGTTTTTCGTGTTGCATAGAAGCAGTTCCCTTGCCTGATATTAAAGCATTGAGAGAGAGAGAGACAACTAGCAAATCCTTTTATGAACACTGGGTTTGTAGATTTGGAGTACTTGTGAATATAAATATGGATCAAGGAAGGCAATTTGAATTTCAGTTGTTTAGAAGTTTAGCTGCTATTTGTGGGGCTATAGTACACTCATGTCCATAAATTAAGGATAATTCAGAATCTCACAGAAATTGAACTCTAAAATAAAAATTTCACCTGTAGAATTATCACACGCATCTTGAAGAAGAATATGCGAATTACAGGAAACCACCAGATGTTGCGGATAGTACGTCACAATGACGAGAGTGTAAGAGAGGGGTATATAAGGAATGGTGGCAAAGAAGTAAAATTGTTCACAAGAGCTTTAAAAGCCTTTCAGTGCAATAACTGCAAAGTTATGGTACAAAGGAAGCATTTGGATGATTATTTACTTGGTAGAAGTATTCGACGACTGGAATGTGGACGTACCCAGCTGGAAGTATCCGAAGAACTTGGAATCACCCAGAGTATCATCTCCAGGCTTTGGAAACGATTCCAAGATGATGGTAATGTGAGTAGGTGTTACAGCACCGGTCGCCCCCAGGTTACAACGCCGAATGAGGACCGGTATATTTAGCAGTTACTGCCAAAAGAAACAGACGGAGCACAGCATCAGACATGTCTCGTCAGCTCTTTTCAGCTACCGGTACGACAGTTTCAAGGCAGACTGTGTACAGAAGCTTTGAGCACATTGGTCTATATGCTTGTAGGCCTGTCAGATGTGTTCCACTTACCGCAACTCACTGTCGCCTGCGATTAACCTGGAGTAGGAAGCATGCATTGTGGACACCCCAACAGTGGTCTTGTGTGATGTTTTCCGACGAGTCCAGGTTTAGTTTGTAGTCTGATTCTTGCCGGACTTGAATATGGAGAGCACCAGGTACCCGTTACCACCAAGAGAACACCATAGAACTACACCGTTACGGTGGTGCAGGATGGCTCGTTTTGGAAGGAATTATTCTTGGTTCCAGAACTGACCAGCATGTTCAGAGTGTAACGATGACAGGCCACATCTATAGGGATGTCATTCTGGAACAACATGTACGTTTGTTTCGGGGCGCCATGGGTGCTGAATTTCTGTTTATGGTTGACAACGCCAGTCCTCACCGTGCAAACATTGTAGACGAATGCCTTCAATCGGAATTCATCTATTCTAAATCTATTTAAAATTCATCTATTAAAATTGATCCTAAAACATTTGCCACTACATGGCAGAATTTTATGAACGAGTTGAAGCGAGCAAAACCTTCATCTCCAAGAAGTCAAAATATTTTCGTTTATAGACTTACAGTCCTACACTCATGCAGTAGATCGTGTAAAGAAAGCACTGGAGTCACCTTATGATGGATAATTCCTAGTAACAGAGAGAAGTGAAAAAATATTCCACACTGTTAGTGACAGATAAACCTGTGAATATATCATTGATAGACAAAAACCAGCATTTATGTTAGTGACAGGCTCAATTCCCGAAAAACCAATAAATCCTTGTAAACATCCGGATGAGAATTCAGCAGCTTATGACTAATCTCTTACTGCAGTGCTTCTTAAACTTTCAATACTTGCGACCCAATATTCAATTAAATTTTCGTCGCCCCCCTACATACAATAACAATGCATTGAATTTGATAATACGATACTTTGACATTTAAGCTACAATACGACTTAAATGGCTACTACGCTACCGGCGTATATAAACGTCCCACTCAGTCAATGCGTAAATTGCCCGCACGTATATATACGTCTTTCGGAAGTATAACTTCTTCTGTCCACTGCTACTCATAAAATTATCACCGAAGGCTTTGCAATGCAATAAAATGATCTTAACAGTGTTTGCGAAGGATTTACTTATTTCAAAAGATTTTCTTATTTATTCCCTTTCACCACCCCCCAAATACACCACATACGTGTGTAAAATGGGGACATTGTGGAGTCAATCGCGTAACTTTTAATCCGCAGTAAAGGAATATAATATATATTACAAATGTGAAAGTTTGTGAGGATCTTTGTGGGTCTTTCACACAAAAACAACTGAATGGATTTTAATAAAACCTTACAGTAATATAGCTTATACATCAAAATAACACATAGGCTATAATTTATAGCATTGGCTATCATTTATAAAAATTTGTAAAAAGTGTCAAAATCTAAGATATTTGTCAAGTAAATAGGAAAAAATTCTGGCATCTGTAAGCAAATCTGGCTTGCGCTGCAAAAAAGCCCACGTCAGCATATATCTTTCTTTTGTTTGTGAAAAACTATTTTTGTTTTGGCTACGCAAGGGGCTCGCTTCTAATTAATTCCTGTGATCAGAATAATGACTATTTTTTTTATTTCAAATTTAAACTAAAATTTGAAGGGCGAGGTTGTTATAAATCTCTCTTTATTTTAATGTTTTTTATGATATTATTACGCACATTTGGTAGTAAGAAATTGATCTTTTTTTCAAAATAAATGCTCTTTTATCGGTACTGGTACTTAAAGTAAAAAAACTTTCTCTTTCACACTGCATCATTTGGACAAATTTTCAAAATTTATTTGTGGTTAGTAGTTAATTATAACGCTATAAATTTATTTGAATAGGCAGATATTGCGTTTTTAAGTATAAAAATAATTATAACTACTGTACTGTATTTTTTGAAGTGTGTGAGTGAGTGAATATTAACATCGCACTGTTCAGCTATACGAGGGCTTTTGGCAACGTATCACGTAATTTTGAACCATGGTCAAGTGACGTGGACGACACCTGAGATGGAACCCCCTTCTCCTAACGACCACACCATACCAACTTAGAAGGAATATTCTACCAATACTTAGCAGGAATATTCTTTGAAATCCCCTCTTCCAAGATATATGGCAACACGGGTTCTATAATGAGTATTTTAGCTGGGAAGCCCAATAGTTTTGTAGCAGATATTGCGTTTTCAGCTGACGGCGTTTTCAACGGATTGCAAAGATTATTATTTTTGTCCCGAAAAAATAGTCTATGTCAAAATTTAAGTGTCTTATGTTTTTGTATGTTAGTGAAGACCTTTGAAAATGATTTCACTACTTATTTTAAGTGAACGGTTTGTATAATTAATTTTACAGTGGAATATCTTTAATTAATTTATTAGCTCTGTAGTGTTTCCTCCCTTCACCAGGAGGCGCACTGTGCTCCCCTCCGGTAAGAATGTGTTTTTTTTTTGTATAAATAGAGGGAGAGAGTCTCTCGGCACCGGCGAGGCTAGAGAAAAAACGGCCTGTGACACGTTAGTGTCCGGACGTACTTTTGAACGTTCCGCATACGAATTCCGGTGCACAGTGCCAGCGTGCTGATTGCGCCACGTCAGTATCGCTTTGAGCTCTTTTAGAGCCTCACGCTTTATCCTGCCTATTTGATTCATTGAAATCAAACTGAACATGGCTGAAATTATGGAAACGACCCCGGAAATGGACTTAGACATCGAACTGACTAACGGATTGGACAACCACGACGACCGACTCCTGACACCCGTGAATGAACAGCCTTTCCCTACTGACGACTCCCGACCCGGAACTCCACACCTCACCAACTGTGAGCAAAGGAAAATACTCGCCCGAAATATAAAGAGTACTACACTATCACCATAGAGAACATCAAGGCCAATATTAGATCCCTCAAACTACACGGTCTTAATGATGAAGACTGCCACATCATGAAGGAGCACGTTCAAAGATTGGATAACTACACCGCACTCAACGAGCTAACGGTAAGTGAGTTTTCCACTCTTCCTAGCTGTGATACCACCGGTTGTGCAGAACACCACACCCCATTAAGTACTCCCACCAAAATCAACGATAATGTGTATCAAACTTTACCAAAATCAACCTCACTTAAAAGAAAAGATAACGATTCCGCATTTGTTTCCCCACCTAACCGCAAATTATCTAAAAATCAAAACACCCAACCTAATACTGAACAAAACTTTAGACTAAATCTCTCAAACAAATTTAGCGCTCTCGAAATTAACGAATCCGAAATCGATCCCGTTGAAGGAACCTCGACCGGAACTATAGCTAAAAACGTCAACACAGTAAATAGCAATAAAAAACCCGCGACTAATACCGCCATAAATAAATCAGCTGATCTGACGAAAAATCTCCCCCCACCTATCATGTTAAAAATAACTCTCGATTTCCGAGAACAAATGAAAGTAATTAATAATTTCATGCCTAATTTACGAAGCAAAATGACTGGAGAGTATTTCAAGTTATATTGCGACACACACGACCAATACCACGAACTACTTACTTTCCTCAAAAAGATACAATATCAATTCTATTCGATTAAATTAAAATCTGAACGACCCATCAAGGTAGTTATAAAAGGACTACCTAAAAAAGCTAAACCGGAAGATATCCATAATGACTTGATCGATCTGGGATTCACCGTTGATCGGGTTTCCCAATTAACTGGTAAAATTACAAACCAATTACTCCCCGTATTCTTGGTATCCTTACCAAGAAACATGACTAATGCTACCATCTTTAAACTAGATAAACTTTCCTATTTAAATGTAACTGTAGAGGGCTATGATAGCAAAGGGGTGACCCAATGCTATAAATGCCAACAGTTCAATCACACGGCAAGCAATTGCCACATAAAACCTAAATGCCTCAAATGCGGGGAACCCCATCAAACGACTGAATGTAAGATCGACAAAGTAGAAACCAGGTACTGCGTAAATTGCAAAGCCTATGGCCACATGGCCAATTATTCAAAATGCCCACTCTACCCCAAACCACGCAAAGGCGCAACAATTAAATCAAATTATACCAGTATTGTAAATAGTCTAGTCCGCCCTAACGTTTCCTTTGCGCAGGCAACCGCCCAACAGGAATAAAATAAGATTACCGCTCCCACCCCTCAACAGATGGCACCACGAAACGGTCAGGTTCCTTCCAAGATACCAACACAAACTCAGGCCGCAACGAAACTCCCATGTGGTCTAGTGGTTAGGATTCCTGGCTTTCACCCAGGCGGCCCGGGTTCGATTCCCGGCATGGGAAGATAGGTTCCATGGTGTAATGGTTAGCACTCTGGACTTTGAATCCAGCGATCCGAGTTCAAATCTCGGTGGAACCTGCTATTGTTTTTAATAGAATAGATGATATATACTATATAGAATATATTTTAGAAGACTTGATGATCCCGTTTCGGAAGCCACAGACTGAGCACGTACTTTTCTGACTCCCACAGCCCTTTTCAGGGCTCTTGCGACAGAGCTAACCTCTACTCTTTCTATCCTGCTGATAAAACGTTTACGACTTGGAAATGGCCAACCTACCTACCGACATGGAACTGGAACTAGCAGAATCGCATCGGAACGCTACGAGGACACCTTCGCCTCAGATTACACCATGTGAGCAGTTGAAATTTAATAAAGCTCAACTAGCCAAAATGGAAACTTTTCGCAGATGCAAAGCAGGCCTGCGTTGACGCACTGATGATGATGCCCGACCACCACCCAGATGAACCCTTCTACGTCCGAGCACTCACTGAGCTGCAAGACATCGAAGAAACCATGGCACTGGCGGTAAGTGACATTGACTCATTCGAACCCTGCATTATCCCTGGCTGCCCCCATCATGAAAAAACTCCTCTAAATTCCCTTGTAAAATCGACCCCTGAAACTAACTACTCTGGAAAAAGGAAAGAAATTTCCAACTTCGAATATCCCCCCCAAAGAAAAACTGCAAGAAAAGTAATTCTTGAAAATACTGATAATGAAGACATAAATTTGTCACAAAATAAATTTGAACTGCCACAAGGCACTCACTTTAACAACCTCGAAAACTCAGGTCCCGTCGCCAACGAAAACCCCAATGGCTCGAACAATTCGGCCAGTCAAAATGCTCAACAAAATCAACTCCCACCACCCATCATGCTTTTCGTCGAAAAGAACTACAAAGCCCAAATGGCTGCAATAACGAAAGCATTCCCCAAAATAATATCCCGCCTAACGGGTGAATTTCTAAAACTGTATACTGACAGCGCCGAAGAAAGACGCATGGCCGTACAACACCTTAAATTACTTAAATTTCAATTTTATACTATAAAATCAAAAGCAGAACGCCCCATTAAAGTCGTTATCAAGGGCCTCCCCAGAAACAGGATTTGGAAACCCTAGGATTCACCCCGGATAGAGTTAATCAATTAATAGGAAGAAAAAACAAACGCCCCCTCCCAATCTTTTTAATCACCCTCCCCCGTAATCTTGACAATCTCAAAATATTCGATCTTAAAACTCTAAATTATCTCAGCATCAGAGTTGAGGGTTATGATGGTAGGGGTGTAACTCAATGTTACACCTGCAACAATTTTAATCACAGCTCTGAAAACTGCCATCTAAACCCTAGATGTCTAAAATGTGGTGAAAACCACCTCACCCGAGATTGCCCCATTAAACAAAAACTTGAAACGCCTTACTGCATAAATTGCAACATCTATGGTCATATGGCAAACTATAGAGGTTGCCCCTCATTCCCAAACCCCAAAGGAGCCGCGAAAAATAACAGAAATTCTTACACCAACATCTACAATAGCTTAGTTAGACCAAATATCTCCTACGCACAAGCGACAACCGGAGCTATTAATTCAAAAAACACCCCTCAGATGGCGACACGCGGACCTGAGTCTTCGGCACAAACTGAGACCAACAAACCAATTCCCCAATAACAGATATAATAATAATCACTTCCCCAATTTTAATCGTAGAAATAACAATTTTAACTTTAATAACATGAATAATAACAATAATATCAATATCCAAACAACGCTGCAAATGACAATGCACTGTCTAATGCAGCTTTCCCAATTTCTTTGTAACGGCAATAATTTAAATACAAACCAACAATTAAATCCCAATCAAATGTACGCCCAAATAGAGGCATCGTGTAACAATATTAATAATGTATAGTTCATCCCCGATTGGTCTCAGTTTGTGTTCATGGAACGCAAACGGCTTACTAAGAAAAATTGCTGAACTACGTATTTTTATAGAGAAGCACTCCCCGGATATTTTTCTCATTCAAGAAACTCACCTGAGACCTTCACACAACTTTAATATCGCGAACTACACCTGTCACAGAAACGACAGAATCTCCGATGGACCGCGGACCGCAGGTGGAACTCTGATCCTAGTTAAAAACTCTCTCAAACACTACTGCCTCCCCACCCCTCCTCTTCGAGCTCTTGAAGCAACTAATATTATACTAACTCCCCCCAAGCATGATCCTATTTCAATTACTTGTGTTTACATTCCTCCCTCTTCCGATGAAAATTTATTTACCATTGACATTGAGCACTTTATTCAAACAGCTAGTAATTGTATTCTCTTCGGAGATTTCAACGCAACTCACAACGCTTGGAATTGTAAAAATAATAGTACCAGAGGAAGACACCTTTTTAATTTCGCTAATATGCTCAACTTAAATATCACTTTTCCCTCAACCCCTACTAGATTTGGTCACAACTCCGCTAACACCATTGACATCGCACTAATCAAAAACTTCTACTACCCCTTTACAATTAACTCCATCGACGATTTATCCTCAGACCATAATCCGGTTTTCTTAAATTTTAACTTCAAACTCGCAGAAGCACCCCAAATCCCAGAGCGGTCTCCACAAATTGGAAAACTTTCAAAATAAATCTAAATAAAAATATTTCTCTCTTTGATTTCCATCCTAATAATATTAACAACACTAACGACCTAGAACAAAAAATCACAGAGTTCACCGAGGCGGTCATTGATACTCATAGCCACGCCTCCCGTCCAATAGAAACAGACCGAAGAAACTTCACTCCGCATAACATTAACCAGCTGATTAAAATCAAAAATTACTTCAGAAAACGTTATCATCAAACCCTCAATCCCATTTTCAAATCACATTATAACAGAGCTCAATCTGATCTTAAAAAAGAACTTAAAAAATATAATGATATCATTTGGCAAAAAAGACTCGAAGCTCTTAACACCGCAGACAATAGCCTTTGGCGCACGCAAAAATTTTTCAAAAATAAAAGACCAAAAATTCCACCTCTTAACTGTGCGACAGGTACGGCAGTCACTGATCAGCAAAAAGCTAACCTTCTTGCAACTAACATAAAAAATAATTTTGTTGAAAACGATCGCGAAGATGATAATTATAAGCAAAATGATGATTTAATAAATACTACCGTAAATAATTTTCTTTCTACCCCCCCTAATTCTTTCATCGAACCAGCTCTCCCGGATGAAATTATCCGCTACATTAAACATATCAATGCCAAAAAAGCCCTGGTAAAGATTCTATAACTAACCGCATGTTAAAAACTTTCCAATTAAACTAATCCTAATTTTAACAATCCTAATTAACAAAATCCTCAAATTCAATCACTTTCCAGATAACTGGAAAGAAGCCATTATTTTCCCCATTAACAAACCTGGCAAGGACCCTCATCTCGCATCTAGTTACAGACCAATATCTCTCCTTTCCACTATCGGTAAACTAACCGAATCTATTATTCTTCACAGACTAAAAAATTTTATCAATGAAAATAACATCCTCAATCCCAATCAGTATGGTTTCACTAACAAGCTCTCTACCCTTCACCCACTTTTAAGACTTACCGAAAATATCTCTGAAGGTTTCCAGAAAAAGAAAAGCACGGGAGCAGTTTTTCTGGATATCCACAAAGCCTTCGACCGTGTTTGGATTAATGGTCTTACTTTTAAGCTAATTACCTTTAAAATTCCACATCCTCTGATTCATCTTATTCACTCATACCTCACTAATCGCTCCTTCCGAATCAGAATTAACGAGACCCTTTCTAATGAACACTCTGTCTCTGCAGGGTGTCCCCAAGGTTCCTTGCTCGGTCCCTTGCTATTTAACCTCTACATCAACGATATCCCTGACTATTCACTCACTAAAATTAATCTTTACGCTGATGATACTGCCATTCACGCCACGTATAAAAATCTTAAAACAATTTCCTTCGCATTAAACAAGCACCTTCTACTCTTGCAAAATTTTTACGACAAATGGAAAATTAGCATTAATGTCGAAAAATCTACTGCCATTATTTTCACGAAAAAACAGTCTCTCCCACCACCTATTATCATGTACAACACTCAAATCCCCTGGTCTCAGGAAGCCAAATACCTTGGAATTATCTTTGATACACACTAACCTGGAAACAACACATTTATTACGTTCGCGAAAAATTCCGGAAAATAATGTTTAAACTTTACCCCCTAATTGGCCGGAACTCTCATTTAAGTATAGAAAACAAAGTGCTTCTCTATACTGCCGTTATGCGTCCCATCTTAGCTTATGCATGTCCAGTTTGGGGTTATGCCGCTAAAACAAATATTAATATACTTGATACCCTGCAAAATTCTTTAATACGTATGATCGTCAAAGCCATAAGATACATGCGTAATGACGACATACGTAATGCTCTTAAGATTAAAAGTTTCAAATCTCACATTCAGAATATAGCTATTAACTTTTTTAACGATTTAGAAGCTACCAATAATATAAATATGCAAAATTTATCTCAATATAACCCTAATGACAATACAAAGAGACCAAGAAGATTTCTTCTTGACTCCTATAATCCCCCGTAATTCTATTTCCTCGTGCAATTTTTATTGCACACCATAATTGCTAAAATTTAACTTTCTTTTATTTTGTCAATATTTTTCTCCTGCTCTCCCTACTGGACATGCTCCTCCCCATAATTTAAATCTCAGCCCCGGGGCAGCCAATCGGAGTCAATGATCACTCTACCCAACATCCAATCAGAGAGCAATCTCTTAAGCTCTCAGCCAAGCCAAAAAACTCAAAAACTTCTCATCCAGATGAAGAACCATAGCCACGCCTCCCGGACTCCATCGCCCAACCAATCGCCATCATGCCACTCAGCAGAATGTTAAACTCCACTTTTGCCATGCCCAACATCATAGACTCTCACGATATGGGATTGAGGACTGTTTTACAGTCCAGACGCCCAAAAGTAAACGCCTATTCAACGCCTATTCAAGGCCGCAACGACGCACATTACGAAGCAACCAGTAACTAATAACGCCAAAAACGAATGTATGAACCTCATAACTCAAACACTCTCTCAAACCATTCAAGCTCTTTCTTTATTAGTTCAGCAAATCAATAGTATTGACTTTTCATCGAACACCCCTCAACCATCCAGTACTAATAAAAATAAAACACAACGCAAGAAGGAAATACGCGCCTTAGTAGAGGCTCTTTTAGACGATTATGATGAATAGACACCAAATAAGCGGCCTGAGTTTGTGTTCCTGGAACGCAAACGGCCTACTAAGCAAAATCTCTGAATTAAAAATTTTCATAGAGAAGTACGACCCTGACATATTACTAATCCAAGAAACACGTTTGAGACCCACCCTCAACATAAACATTTCAAATTACACATGTTACAGGAACGACCGCGTCTTGAACGGGACTACAACTACTCTCGGTGGTACTATTATTTTTATTAAAAAATCTATTCCGCATTCCCCCCCCCCCCCACTCTGCATCATATTGAAGCTACCACCGTAACTATTACTCCCCGAATATCAGCAACTTCTCAATAACTTGTATTTATATTCCCCCTAAATCTGATGAAAACTTATTTACTGTAGATATTGAGGCTCTCATTCAGGCCAACAGTAACTGTGTGATTTTTGGCGATTTTAACGCCACACACAGTGCTTGGAATTGCTCCAAAAACTCTCCGAGAGGCATTCGATTAAAAGACTATACTGATGACAATAACCTGGAAATTGCATTTCCCAACTCTCCAACCAGGTATGGATACAACTCATCGAATACTTTAGATTTCGCAATAATTAGCAACTTTAATTACCCCTACAATATTGTATCCATAAATGACCTCTCGTCAGATCATAATCCTGTAATGTTAAACTTTAATATCACTACCCCCATCCATAAAGACAACCCTAGAGCAATTACCACCTGTTGGTCTGCATTCAAAAATATCTCAAAAATGAAATTAAACTTTTTGACTACGCTAAAATCGATAACGAATCTACGCTAGAAGAAAAAGTAGCGAAGTTCGCAGATGCGGTTAGCTCCGCCCACAACTTAGCTTCTAAACCAATCAAAAACACCCGACACAACTACACGCCACAACACATCAATTACTTAATAACTTGTAAAAACAGGGCCAGGAAACTATATCAACAGACTCTAAACCCATTACACAAAACTGAAGCCTACAGACTCTCTCACACAACAGGACCGACAACGAAAGTAAAGTCATCCATCAAGACTGACAGCCAGCTCCTCTACGAGATGACGTCACTCCTCCTGACAAGCGCTTCACACCAGTTGACACCCCATCAATCACCATGCTGCGACGACACACTGCTAAGGAAAGCACGGCTACTTGCGAGCCACAACGAACTGTCAAGACTCCACATCAATCACCTAAGACAGCAATAGAACTTTGGAAGCAACATAAAGGACATTTTGGACAGTACAATTTTAAGAACTCAAGTGAACTATAGTTACTATTAAGTGCATTTTTAATTTCTAAATACCACTTTAAGGATTCAAATACTTCAGATATGGGACGGCGGGTTTCATAAAACCCAGTTTCCCAATGACCCCCCCCAACTTCTTCTCTCGGCACCGGCGCATTAGGTCGGAGGCCATTTTGAAACATTACCCGCGTGGGTCCTTTAATTTTAAAATTTACATGTTTCTATTGAATAAAAGTGCTGTCCTTAAGAATATGTCTGTTGGGAAACTACAACAACATTTTACCACAACGTATCACAGCCCCCTTTTAACCTTTAATTTAGACATATTGAAAAAAAGAAGGAAAATTAAGTTGAGAAATTTAATATCAAGTAGTAGTCTATTAGAAATGACAAATAAAGTAAAAAATAAATATAAAAATATTTAGTGACATGTTTTGAAAAAAAGAAAATATCAAATTAAAAAACAAAAAAATTAGAGGAGAAATTCAATCAAGGCCAAAACCTTACCATAATCTCCTTTTTCTTATATAAATTTAGGTGTTATTTCAATAACCTGGGTATTCCTTTTACAAGGTTTGCTCTTGAATTTATATTTCTAGATCTTAAAATATAGATAAGATATTTTATTTTTTTTTTGGTAAAGGAGACTTTTGTCTATTAAATTTTCTGTTTGAAATATTTTTCGAATTTAAATTTAATTTTCTGCCTTACCTTGCCAGAAAGGAGGAGGGCGAGGCTTTTTTTTTCAGCAACTACTCTAGCACACGAAATTCCCAAATAAATTTTATTTTAGTGAGAATTAAATTTTTATTTCTATTTTTAAGACTTTTTTGAAGGCTTTAAGATATCCGACTAGGTTCGGAGATAAATTTTTCAAAAATTGATTTTCTGAATAATTTTATTGTTTTAAAGAACATAAATAGGCTTAAAAAGTTATAACTATTAAATAACTCTAACATGTATAGCCCCCCTTTTTTTTTAAAAAAAATTTTTTTAGAAAAATTTAGCAAAAATTTTTAAGTTAAAAAAAACGTGATAAATAAAAATAAATTGCACATTATGCAATTTGAACGTCATTGAAAAAACTTCTTGATCCCTCTGAAGTGTCAGAAACCGCAGGATAAAAAATATTTTAAGAAATAAATATTTTATTAGCCTTTAAATTTGATGGTCATGATTTTTCGTCAAAATTACTGCATGTTCTAAGCTAAAAAATGGCTATAAAATGTGATTAAATGTAGCTGCCTTAAAACCTGTGGTTTGTTATACTCTGAAGGGCCCATAGCATGTATGTTATAAATTTCATTGCATTTGATTGGATTATTTAGAAGATATCCCGTTTTTCGTGCACAAATTATCATGAAAAGTTCATTCTTCAAAAAACGAATAAAAAAATATATTTTTATTAGTTAGATAAAGTAAATGCTATAAAAAGAACTTAAAAAACACTCTATTTTTATGTATTAGTCCTTCTTCCTCAATAATTAATTTCTTTTTTCCCTAATGACCCAAACAACACCAAACACCTCAAATCACTTTTTCAACCTAGTTGGATACTTTAAACATGAGTTATTTAATGAATGATGCTATAGGACCATAAAATTTAAAGTTATTGCAAAATAGATTTTGCTTTTTTTTTATTTAGCATTTATATTTATGAGATCCTTACCGCATTTAAGACACCTGAGCTTCATACAGCTATTTGTTGCACTATGGTTGAACGATTATTATTGTAACATGGGCTTACTCCACAAATGGACAAACTCTCAATTAGTACACTCACGTAACAAAAGTAAGCTATTTTACAAGAGTATTCGATTCATAAGTACATAAGCTTTTTGGTCTTATTTTGTATTCAGGGGACAGTACTGGTCACGGTGAAACCAAAATTTATAAAAAAAATATTTTTGAATTAATCAGTCTCTGTAAATTCAGGTAGACCTTTAATGACTACTTTCAGTTATCAGGTGTTTATAATCACGTATCATTCTTAGCTATTAGCTAAAAGGGCATATCCAATGGGCGCAATTCATGAAGTCACGTGATAAAAACAAACACGTGTTTTCCATTGAATTCAAAATAAACATTACACTAATTGTACTTGTTCTATTTGTAAAACTCAGATAAAATTTCAAATTTCATATTTGGGAAAAAGATGTTTAAATGTTAGAAAAAGAATTTCTTCAGGAACAATTTTTTAAATTACAAAAACCTTTTTTAAGTTTATACTTTTAAATAAAAAATACATTTTGTATACTTATAAGAGAAAGTTTCTGTAAAGAGCAAAAAAAAAATTTTTTATTGAAAATTTTTTTTTATTCTTTGTTATGTTCCCCTTATTAGAAATGAGATACTCTTGGTTCCAAGACATTACCATTCTTTCTTTCGTGATCTTCTTGTAAAGTTATTTAGGAATATTAACGGCAATGTCAATTTTGCGCTTGGTTGCAGCCTTTGCAAGCCAATCGACTCACTCATTCCCAAGAACGCCCGTGTGTCCGCGAACAAATGCAAAATCTATTGAGATGTTTTTATCTTTTAGGCATTTAAGTTGCTTTTGGATCTCGACGATTATGTTGTTAGATGAAGAAATACACTTAAGAGAATCCAAGGAGGAAAGAGAGTACAGATGACATATTCTGAAATGACACTATTTTGTTCAGTGATCCATTTAACGGCGAAGTTTAAACATAAAAGTTCAGCTACAAAAATTGAGCATTCCTCATGAATTCTTAACTGAAAGTGCTCGGATTCAACAACACTCCTGAACACAACAAAAGCGAAACCAATTCTTCCATCAATTTTACTGCCATCAGTATAGCAAATAACAGTAAAATTATCTCTGCTCTAGTCACTAAATTGAATAATATTGATGGCATTCCTCTCTGAAGGATGAGGGAGAAAAAATGGAGACAGAACACAATCATAATTAGAGACGAAGAAGCAGAGAGGTTTTCCCCAAAAGCAATATTATGAAGAATAGTAATGTCGATTGGACGGAAGCCAGAAATAGCACAAACTGACTCGTAATTTATTGTGCGATAACCACATTTGACCCGCAAAAGTATCCTTCGTTGTATACGTCGCAGATACTTAAAATTCATCATTTTTTAAATGCCTCGCCACAAACTCTAGAACCATACAAAATGAAAGGTTCGATTCCTTGCTTATAAATGAACGCATGTAGATTGAAATTTATACCGAACGTGTTGCGAGCAATCCGATTTAATCAACGCTGTAATTTGTCACATTTCTCGGATATGTAACTGCTGCTTCCAAGAAAATTTAGTATCGAGAAGAACCCCAAGATACTTCATTTGCTTTACCATAGTCAAGAGAGTTCCAACGAGATATAGCTGAAATGCATCATAGCAAACGTTTCGTTTTTCAAAAAAGTGGCAACATCGGAGCACGTGAACTGATTAGCTGGACTCACTAGATAGTTTTTATCGTGTGATTATGACGTCGCATGAGTTTAGGTGAAATTGTCGAATCGGCCACTTTTCCGCCAAATTTTGAAAAATCGACAATTTGGTGCGTTTTTGCGTGTTGTGTTTTGGAGTTGCAACTCTACCACAACACGCAACGCCGGAGCGCGAAATTCAAGATGGCGGAAGGAAAATAATTTAAAAATAGCATAGTTTTGAAACTGAAAATCACTGCAAAAATTAGGCATTTAAAAATGGAAATAATTTCACTTACCTTTAAAAAACGCTGCTTTTTCTGACATTTATTATAACGATGAGTTGCCTACTGAAATTATACCAGTGTGCGACTGCATATTTCCGAGAGCACCTTCCAAAACATTTTCATTTTTGCATCACTAACAAAACGGTGCACACACACACACAAATCCATATTACTCAATTCAAACCAAAACCCTTTCCTTACACTCCTAAGCACATGATGGGTATCCTCTTTCACACTGGACTGAATTCTGCAGAACCATTCAAAAACCATCATTCACATTCTTAACCGTTCTTTCTCTCAATTCCATACTTTTTTCACATTTCGGACATACATACGCTGATCCAATCAAACCTTCTTTTATGCACCATTCTATAACAGTTTTCTTTCCAAGCACAGGCAATATGGCAAAAAAAACCTTTCACAATATTAATCTTAATTTTTCATGCATTCATTCAAATTCTCTCTAATCACATCGTGGCAATCTGTGAAAATTTATGTGGAGAAAAAGAGTAATATTACCTGTGAAAATGATTCCATAACGAAAAAAGGAATCAAAAGAAAACTGCTGGTCTAACGGAATTTCCGGAGCAAGCGAAACTAAAGCCTTTGAGAAAGGTTTCTAAAGTTGTTAAAAAAACAGAGCTGTGCACGTGCATTAGTAATTATCGTTAATTTTTAAAGTAATGAAAGCTTTCTGCCCATGCGCGAGAAAGACCGTTGAAGAATTAAACTGTTAAAATAAAAAAACGAATTACGCATGCGCGCTAACTTTCCGCGATATCGTTAAAACCTAACATTAAAGAAATCTACTGCGCATGCGCATACTTCTTCACTGGAAAATAAATTCAGAAGGGTTACCAGATTTAGCGCATTTATCGATTTGGCAAGAAAACACTTGGCGCGAGAAGCGGCCGATTCGACAAATCAACCTTTAAATTAATTGGCTAAAATCACGTGGCTTTCACTATCATGTGACTATGATGTCACATGAATTGAGCCCTTTGTTCCAATTCCAAGTGTCAATCCCATTGGCATCATTCACCAGATACTCTTCGGAGGGCGCTATTTTTAGTTGGCGGGCTGTGACCCCATTTCAGTTGACAACAGTTGAACAAACAGTTGAAGAACAAAAAGAAATTTGTATTCATATTATTTTTTATATTTCGGAAAACAATAATTTACTTCACGTATAATGACTTCAAATACTTTTTAAGAACTAATTTTGCTTTTTTCATGCATATTCGAGAGGAGAATAAGAATAATTTCAGCAACCCTGTATTTGTGTCCTGACATCAAATAATGCTCAATATATCCTTTGTTCTTCCACCTATCATTGTACATATTATATGCTGCGATGATCTCCATTTACCTTGAGCAGAAAAAAAAAAAAAATCCTATTTTTTTTATTATTTTTCCAAGTTACACAGACTAAATGTGAGGAGAGAATTTTTTATATTTCTTGTTGAAAAAAATCTGGAAAATAATATAAAATTGAAATAGAAATTTTTTTAAATTTCGTATAGCAGCTAAACCCTCACAAGTGTTTCGAAAAAGAAAAAAAATTCATTTTCTAGACACATGGATATTTTTAAGTTGATTAAACATTTATCGATTTTATATTACATTAGAAACTTAAAAGAATAGGAAATAACATTTAATCTTAAATGATCAAGCAATTGATAACAATATGCACTTTTTTTTTCTTTGCTTTTCTGTTGTATTGATAGATTATATAATATTTATCCAGTGTTGGTGTAAATAATTCTAGTGACGCTCGAAAATAATCAGTGAATATTTGTCAAAAGAGGGCGCTAGTGTGTAAAGAATTGGTGTGTTAACGAAGTGAGAGAGAAAGGGTGCATGGAGAACGCTCGAATAAAAGCCCTGTTTTGAGTCTCTGACATTATAAGTTTTGGTGTGAATTATTATTAAAAATAATGAGTCTCGAACTGGCGAAGAAACAATATTTTGTTCTATTTTGCTGCTTTAATTTATCTGCTGCTTCCTGTTAAAAAAAGAAATCCCTTTTCGTCGTTTTGGAAGGATTTTATTCAAATCTGGCTGAAGTAGATAAAGAAGTATGTTGTTTTCCTTTGGAATGACTGAATTTTGGAAAGTATTTGCCGAATATTTAGTGATCCTTGAAAGACAGAGGATGCCGACCGAGAGGAAAGCGGCGGAAATAAATAAAAAGGCAGGGGAAAAAAAGCATTAGCGTTCAAAAATAAATCCAGATTGCATAAGAAATTAAACAATTGAGCTAGAAGACTGGGTTGGCTTATTGTCTTTTATGGCAATAAGGAATTTTGTAAGTTCTTTTAGTTCAATTGAAGATTCCAAAAGAAAATCCAGGCACAATGAATGCTCCGAGTCTAGTGGCTCAAAATTTATTGTTGATTTATAGCCACACAACACAAATACATATTAAAGAAACTAACTAGGTACATTTAATTTTAAGTTGCTAACTCCATTTTGTTTAAATCATCGCCAACTATCCCGTTCATTCTCCCATGTCCTATCGCTCCGCCATGTTGGTCACCTCCGACTCCCCTCGTTCAGCTCCAAGTCTCTCTCTTCTCGATTGCCGCGCCACCTATAAAGAATTTTAAACTTCCGGGCGAATCACATGCCCCACCAACAGAAGCACATGCGTCATCTTCAATGACCAGGTGCTACCAGAAAGGTTAGTCACACACACACACATAACATCTAAACCTTAGTTAAAGAAAGTGCACTATCTTACGATGAATATCAAGCTACTCAATAACATTCTTTAATTAGTTCTAAGAGTACACAGGTAAAAATATGCTAAATACGTAAATAAGTCAATGATAAACGGTTTCCTAGCAAACTATGGAAATTCCACTTTTAAATGAAAACTACATTTGACATATATACATATACAACACTAACAAAAAAAAACAATTATAAGAATAAGTATACGCTATACTCCAAAACAGCTAATACATAAATCAATCAAAAATAAAGGTTTTCTAAATACACTATGAAAATTCCACTTTTAACCGGATCTGACGGTTACCCTATATGCACATACAACATTAACAAAAAAAATTAATAAGAATAAGGATACATTAGACTCTCTAAAACAGCTAATACATAAATCAATCAATAATAGACGGTTTCTAAATAAACTACAAAAATTTCACTTTTAACCGAATATGACGGTTATATGCATATACAATATTAACACCCAAAAATATTAATGAGAGTAAAGATACATTATGATTATGTCTCTGCTACTCCTCTTTCCTCGGTCCCAATATAAGCGAGGCTTTATCTCCCCGAATGGTCACTTACGGTTTGGCACGTCGTTTAAAACAACGTTTCTGAAATTCTATTTCACTCTCCCTCAATTTACGTGCAACTCCCTGCTTCATCCACGCTGGGTCAACGATCTTAAAGTCTAGGTGTCGGGTTTCACCCCTAACATTCCCGTCCCGGTAGATATTGTCTTGTGGTCTCAATTTAAGTCGAACTCTTTTCCTGGTGCTTCGATTTTCTCGCGATGATCGTCGTATCCTCACAGTACCATCTCGCTTGATAAAATTCGTCAGTTTCCACGCAAGTTTTCTTATTCCACTTTTGTCCTGCGAATATTCGCGTCTAAGACTCCAGTGCTGGGGTATAAGTACCATGTTGCTTGAGGCTTTTAGATTCACTTTTTGTTGTAATTCGGCAACTGTCCTTCTGCTTAAATTTTTGCGTTTTCTCTTTTAGGCAAATTTAATTTTTCTTCTTCAATTTCATCCTCATCAAAGTCAATTCGCTCTTTGCTAAGGATTACAGGATTACTCTCATCTTTATCCTTTATCACATCAACTGATATTTCTTCCTTTTCTTTCTCCACAACAACAGATTGTGCTACGGCATATTGATCCGTACTACGCGTCTGAACTTGTTCACCTTTAGACACACGAACCTTCTCGATTGCTTGGGTTACTTCCATATCTTCATCGGAAAATTTTTCTTCCTCTCCATTTAACAACTGATTTTGTTCGTTCATTCTTTTACATCTTTCTTCTGGCAAACACTTCTGTTTTTTCATGCTCGTTTCATGTTCCTCTTGAACATGTCGCATCTGCTCTTCCACAAGCCATCTTTCATTTTTCAATCTCATTTCTTCTTCCAAAGCTATTATTTCGTTCATTCTTCTTTCTTCTTCCATCTTCCGCCCTTCCTCCACTGCTTTGGCTTCCTCATAAGCCTTGAGTCTATCCTCCACTTCAACCTTGAGTCTGGTCTCACTGCTAAGGTTAGATCTCACTTCGTTTCCCATGTTGCCTCTATTTGTGGACACTTCTATGTCTAGGCATGCTCTTGTGAAATGACCTTCTCCTTCCAACTCGATTAGTTTTTTCTGGGTTTCGAACTCCATTTCGATATCCCTCATCATCTGCTCGAAATCGGCCCGTCTCTTCCTTTCCGCTATTTCCATCTCTTCTTTTCTTTTCTTCTCATCCAGTTTTCCTTTCCGTTCCTCTATAATCGTGTTTAAAAATTCTCTACAAAACTCTTCGTCGAAGTATTCACTATTCAAGATAGCATCTCTCAGCTCAAACACTCTCATCCCAAGGACATCTTCAACCCCCATTTCCGTAGCCATATATTTGCAGGTCTACTTTTGATCCATTTCCTAAAAATGCCATCTCGCCCCTTACTATAGTTATCCTAAATCAATCAATAACACTAATTTCAAAACACAACAGTATGCTCAATTAATCAAGGTGGATCTCTTTTTTTAAAAAATAAATGTTTTGTATTTCTTCCGCATAAAATTTGCAAATTTATACCTTGGATGATAAATTCAGCACATATGAAAGACCAAAATTAAATTCAACTAAATATTATTACTACGATAATAAAAACATTTCTGATGCATAAAATAATATCTCAATTCTTCGAAATTCGTAATTCTAAAGATCATCATAAATCATAACGTTTTAAAAAAATATCTCTCTGCGTTTATATCCTTTTCACAAAATAAATCCAAATAAAATAAAAGAGAATCAACCTTTTAGCCAAAATAAAAAATTATTAGTAATCATATTTGACATATCAGATACTTCAAAAAATATATATATACTCATAAATACAAGTTCTACTTGGCAGACATAATATTCCTTAAAGTATTCAAAAGAAAAAAATACGTTATTACACTTTACTCTAATAATAAAAAAAAATGCACACTTCAGCTTATGGCCTTGAGCAATCACTCACTTTTTTTTCTTTACTCAGCAATGGTTAAAATCGTATTTTCATGAGTCATACGCGTACAGAAAAGGAAATAAATATATGATCAATTCTCTTCTTTAAAAAAGAAATATTATGCAATCGAGTGAAATAATGAATAAATCTTTCAACAATTAATGTACATTTCACATAAATAATATATATATATATATATATATATATCCTTTACTTAGATATTCTGCTTAAATGACATTTGATTTATATATATAATTTAGCAATATTTTGATACCATCAATCATTCATCAAGTTGAGGTATGAATTAAAACATATTTTCTTTCTTTTCTAGTCATTAATATACTTAAAACTCAACAAAATTTTATACTTTTCCCAACAATTGTATAAACTGATGTTTAATTAAAAATATAGTTGTATTCTAATACTTAACAAAGTTTCAGATTTGACACAAACAATACATGAACTGATGCTCAATAGAAAAAGAAATAATTTGTATCAATATTTCGTAACGTTTCTGGCGAAACACACTAATTATTTGAACTGGTGTTCAATAGAATTATATATCTAAATATTTTTTTAAATGTTTCTGATGAAACACAATAATTATCTGAACTGATGTTCAATAAAAATATATATCCAATATGCAATAATGTTTCTGATGAAACACAATAATTATCTGAACTGATGTTCAATAAAAATATATATCCAATATGCAATAATGTTTCTGATGAAACACAATAATTATCTGACCTGATGTTCAATAAAAATATATATCCAATATGCAATAATGTTTCTGATGAAACCCAAATATACCTTTACCTCTTGGAATAGATGATACCATTAATTAGAAAAATGCTTTCTATGAAAAAAAACTACAATTTCTCGCGGTGATCATTTAATGATTATAATGACTCACACCGGACAATGTTTTCTTTGACGGAAAACTAAAATATTTCTCAACTTAAATCAAAAGAAAAATGTTTTCTATGTCAGAAAACTCATTCTCTTCACAGTGACCATTTAATGATTCTAATGAGTCACGCCGAACAACGTCTTCTCTGACGGAAAACTAAAATATTTCTCGCGGTGATCATTTAATGATTATAATGACTCACCCGACTAATCTTTCTTACCCTGGGGTTTCTAATGAATCAACATACATAAGTTAAACTGTAACTTATTTTACTTTTACTACAATAACATATCATCTATTCCAAACAACTACAGCTATTGATAATGCACTCTTTACATTACAATACATACAATAATACTTTAATTTGTGAGTGTGGACCACCCTTTCTTACCTGGAGCTTCGATGAAATCTTTAAAATCCTACCGACTGCGCCAATAAGGAATTTTGTAGGTTCTTTTAATTCAATTGAAGATTCCAAAAGAAAATCCAGACACAGTCCGAGTCTAGTGGCTCAAAATTTATTGTTTAAATTATCGCCAACTATCCCGCTCATTCTCCCATGTCCTATCGCTCCGCCATGTTGGTCACCTCCGACTCCCCTCGTTCAGCTAAAAGTCTCTCTCTTCTCGATGGCCGCGCCACCTATAAAGAATTTTTAAACTTCCGGACGAATCTTACATGGCTATTGACCATTTAGTCGTTTTTTCGCATAACTATGTTTACTCTAGGAGCTGGTAAATATTATGCATAAACTCAGAAGTGAAATATGCATTTTATAGTATCAATTGTGTTATATTAGTTTAGAATTTCTTATATCTGGGAGAGGTTTTTTGAATACTGAAGAAAATTCATCCAGAAATGGGTGTTATACATATGAAATTTATTTCCCCATTTGAATGATTCACTTACAATGAAAAAAAAAAAGGAGGCACTTCCCCCTCCACCGCGCGCGATGCGTCATAGTCCTTACTTGGCTTAATGAATTCTTTGATTTGCTATCTTGTGGTGTAATTGAATTTTGGATGAAGATGATAGTGATGATGTAGCTGCAACACCAAACTGTATCCCCTGATTTTGTTGTTATTCGTTTTTTGAATTGCCTCCCACTATGGAAGCAATTTTTAAGACGTATAAACGACAAAAAAAAAACATTGCTAGCCGCTTTTTGTTTGAAATCGTGGCGACATAGGAACACACCGATTATTCCAAATATGTTCAAAGCTTTATTGATTTTAATCGATGTTTTGGTAACCAAAAATAACTGTATCTTTATACATATTCAAAAAAAAAAAGTACTACTATATAAGTGGTACTTTGCAACCTTCAACTGAGACCATTACTTGAGCCACAAATGATAAAAAACTGGAATTACTAAAACAAAGCAAAAATATTAAGGTAAAGGTCTGAGAATGTCTAATGATAGATACATATGCGAATATTCTTAATAAGTAGCAAAGTTCGCGGATGCGGTTAGCTCCGCCCACAACTTAGCTTCCAAGCCAATTAAAAACACCCGACACAGCTACACGCCACAACACATCAACTATCTAATAACTTGTAAAAATAGGGTCAGGAAATTATACCAACAGACACTAAATCCACTACACAAAACTGAAGCCAACAGACTTCAAAAATTAATTAAAAAAGAAATCAGGATACACGCACAAAACACTTGGAACGCCAAACTAGAATCACTCGAAACTCAAGATAACAGTCTCTGGCGCATGCAAAAATACTTTCGCAAAAAACGCTCAGACATTCCAAATTTAACCGGACCCAATGGCATCGCTAGCAACGATGAACAGAAGGCCAACTTAATTGCAAACACTTTCATAGACAATTACACGGAAAATAAAAGACCAGGGAAACACACTACCAACATAGACTCTGACGTCACTAATACACTAACAAGATTTTTCTCTACTCCACCTTCATCTCCTATCTCTCCCACAGACCCAGACGAGATCTGTGACTATATGAAAAAACTAAAAAACTCCAAAGCACCTGGAATCGATAATATCACCAATAAAATGATTAAAAACTTTCCTTTTAAAATTATCTTAATCTTTACCTACATTATTAATAAAATTTTATTACTCAGGCACTTTCCAACTGAATGGAAAGTTGCAATTGTTTTTCCAATTCACAAGCCTGGAAAAAACAAAAATTCTCCAGATGCCTACCGGCCAATCTCTCTATTATCTTCGCTCAGCAAAATTGCTGAGCACATAATTTTAAATAGAATCAAAAATCACATCTATAGCACTAACTTTTAAAACCCTAACCAGTTTGGATTCACTCAACAACTTTCTACTTACCACCCGCTACTCAGATTAACGGAAAAAATTTCCTCAGGATTTCAGAGAGGCAGGACCACTGGTGCTGTCTTCCTGGATATCCAAAAGGCATTTGACCGTGTCTGGATAGACGGACTCATTTATAAACTTATTACGTATAATTTTCCACCTGCTATTATTCATATTCTGTACTCATACCTCACTAACAGGAAATACAAAGTCAGAGTGAACGACACGCTCTCAATTACACACCGCGTCAACATTGGGGTAACACAGGGTTCCTTTTTGGGACCTGTGTTATTCAACATTTACGTTAATGATATACCTTCACACCCACGCACTATGATTAATCTATATGCTGATGACACTGCGATCTCAGCCACTTACAAAAATACAAAATCAGTCACAATTGCACTAAACAAACACCTGGCCCTACTCGAAAAATACTTCAATGACTGGAAAATTAAAATCAACGTGGATAAAACCGTTGCGGTGTTATTCACTAAAGCTCGCAAACCAATTGCGCCGCCCACTCTATATTCCACACCACTACGCTGGTCTCAAACAACCAAGTACCTTGGAATTACTTTTGACAAACCCCTCACATGGAAGCCTCATATTCTTTATGCGCGCGATAAATTCCGGATCGCATTAAAGAAACTCTACCCCTTAATTGGCCGGAATTCCAATATGTATCTATACAATAAGGTACTTCTCTATACGGCCGTTTTGCGTCCAATTCTGAGCCACGGATGTCCCATATGGGGCTACGCAGCTAATACAAACATAAAAATCCTAGAAACAGCACAAAATTCTATCATCCGATGTATCGTAAGAGCATGCAGATACAACTCAAACGAAAATATTTACAGAGCCATCAAAATACCTCCTTTTAAAAAACATATACAAGACTTAGCCAAAAATTTTTATGACAATCTCCCCAACATCAATAATATCAACATCATCAATCTAGAAAATTACACCCCTCTGGATACTCAAAAAAGACCTAGGAGAATTCTCCTAGATTCCTACAATCCGCCTTGTCGCTGTCTGTCGCTGGGCATATGGCTCGCGAAGCGAGCCTCCATCCCATATCTTAACAAGTGAATGGTGCCTGTGAAGTTAAATTGTCCTTAATAAGAGAGACACCCTGGTTTTAGTTGAAAGTGGAGAGATGTGGTTAAATTAAAATTCGATGCTAAAAAGTTCTTCCTGATGTTGTAGAGGTTCCTTGTGTATTGATAAGTGAACTGGCACTTGGCTGGCTGCCCTGGAGTTAAGTTAAAATATTAAGTAAAAGGGGAGGTAGCCTGTGTGGGTAAACAGTATTTGACAATTAGATAAATTAAAATGAAAGAAAGTAAAAAATGATGATAAAGTAATAAAAAATTTAGCAGTTCATTTGCCGAACGGCAAATGAGGTTATTAAATGTTAGGGAGGATTATATGAGTCTAGGAGAATTCTCCTAGACTCATATACAATCCGCCTTAATTTATTTAAATGTTCATTCACCAATCGGCGAATGAACCCCCTCTTACTAAATTTTAATCTACTTTTCTTTAAATTTTCATTAAACTCTAATTTACTCTAAACTCCCATCAATCCTAAATTCAATGCATCTATCAGGAAATATTCAATCTTTCCCCCACTACTTTCTGCACAACCTTCGGCACAGCCATTAGAGACTCACTTTCTGCTAAGATTCAATAGTAGTGCCCTCTTTCACACAACTGGATCGACAACGACAGAAAGGCCATCCATCAAGACTGACAGCCCGCTCCTCTACGAGATGACGTCACTCCTCCGGACAAGCGCTTCACCTCCGATGTCACCCCATCAATCACATGCTCCAACCACACTGCTAAGGAAAGCACGGCTCCTCGCGAGCCACAACGAACTCTCAAGACTCTCTACTATTTCACCCAAGACAGCAAACGAACTCATGATTAAACATTTTGAACATTTCGGACAATAGATTTTTAAGAACAATAGTGAACTATAATTACATTATGTGCATTAGAATTTCCAACTACCACTTTTTAATGATTCAACTACTTTCGATATGGGACGGCGGATTTCATAAAATCCAGTTTCCCAAAGACCCCCCCCAACTTCTTAAGGAGCAAGAATCAATTAGAACTAACTTTGTACAATCTTATAATGTTTTAGTTGAAATATTAGGTACTGATACTGAGGACAAAGTAATCCCATTTTGCCAATTTGAAAGGAATTCATTCAAATTTAGACGAATGCAAACTGGTTTTGTCGTGATCAGAGACCTAGAGAACGCATGTCAAACTCATATATTGTGGGCCACCGATATTAAGATGGGGTCTGCATGTTTTTAATGCTTAAAAAAATTTAACGAAATACTGTTTCTAGAATGATTTTACACCATTTTATTATATATTAATTAGATTCAGTGTCGAGCCAATGCATTTTATGTTTTTGCAGTATTAAGTTCTGCAGAAACGCCTATATATACTAACAAATGTATGTGTACATTTTTGTGTCTTTGAAAGAACACATATACTGAAGAAAAAATGTATCTCACATAAAGTAAATAATAATTTGCCCAGATAACTTTTTTTGATATTTTATTTTTTAAAAACAAACTTAATTACCACTTTTTTAAAAAAAGTTAAATGGATTTATTAAATTTGGAATCTGCCCAACTGAATGGTTGGTTTGTATTTTCTTAAAAAAATGCCCTTAATTGGGTTTGTTCATAATGAGTAAGAGTCAAATCATGACTTAGAGATTCTAAAATCGTCCGCAGTTCAAATATTCTTATTCGGATAAATCTGCGGGAATTTGTACGAGTGTCTACTGCTCGCATTCTGACTAAGGCGTCAAAAGTTGAACCCAGCTTTCACGCTCCTTGCGCCATCTATTGCGTAAACTTAGAACATCATTAATGTAAACATCTTTTTTGATTTTATATCCCCCCACATACACACCTTTAACCTTGGATATTTTTAAATCAAGTCGGAGATTTTTATTTTTGACATAATAAAGTTTTACCTAAACAAGAGTTATCTTAAATGAGATCATTGCAAGGTTTTTAAGAGAAATATTTGGTAAATAGAAACAGCTACTGAGAATAAATGGTTTTAATCAAAATACATATAATTAGAGAGCCTAATATTAAGGTGACCAATCGTGTCCTCCTTTTATAGTTTCTGTCCTTCCTCAAAAGTGTCCTCCTTTTCAATATTTTAAAACTCATCTGGGTTGATTTGTCGAATCGGGCACTTATCGCGCCAAACATGTTTCTCCAATATGTTGAAAAATGGTCTGAAACAAATATCACAGGAAATAACAGTTTTCAATGGTGTTTTTTTACTTCATCACAAGTAAATTAAGCATATATAGAAAATTGTGTTGTTTTTATTGAAAGAAATGCCTGATATTAAAATCGGTGGCAATTGTCTGTTAAAAGAAATTAGAAGACTGAGTGCATATTTAAATTCTGATAAATTGGAACAACTGGTAAATCAGTAGGCTGATATCGATAAAAGATGGGTGGATATACTTAACCATTTGAAAAATGAACACTTTCCAAATGATAATTCAGTTATTCTTGGGGAATTTATATTGTGCTGACCTGGCACTAATGCAGAAATTGAAAGTTTTTTTTTTTTTTTTTTTTTTTTTTTTTCAGTTGGTGGATTTTTGGACAAGTGAGAAATCAAGAATGAATGCTGATTCTTAAACTGTAGCACTGACTGTGAAGCTCAATATAAAGGATATTTTTTGTTCCAAAATTTCCAATGTATTAGAAAATGATATATTGACAAAAAAAAAAAAAAAAATTCAATGGGAAAATATTCATTTAAGTAAATAACTAAAAGGAATGCAAGTGTAATTAGCTTATTTTTATTTGAATTAATATAATGTTTCATATATTTACGTTGTAATTTTTTCTTAAATTTTTCGCTCGCGTCCTCCTTTTCATTGTAAAAAACTGGACACCTTAATAATATCAAACACTTTTTAGTAAATGATCATGAAAAATAAAATATTTGATTTCTTTTGCCGCATTTTTCATTATAAATTAAATATGATTATACATAAATGCACATATATAAGTATCACTGTATAATATTTTTCTGAAATATTAAAGTAAATAGTTACTACTTAAAAACTAGAGTTTATTCGAGGTGTTTTTCAACATACAAAAATTCTGATATAATTATCATAAAAGTGCACACTTATGTATGTCATATCATATTTATCTTATAAAAGTTTATTATAAAATCTAATCAAACTTCATTGTTTATTTAGATATACACTCTGTCGCAAAAAAATATATGCACCCAGAAGAAATTGAGCTACATTCACGAAATTTGGTATGCATGTAGTGTATATGAAAATAAACAAATGATTAAAAATTCAGAACAAAATATCATTTTATTAAGCGGTTACAGCTTGCAAAAGGTTAAAAATCAGTAAGTAGTAAAGCCACCTCTGGCAGCTATACAAGCCGAAATTCGGCGTGGCATCGATTCAATTAGATCACTTATGACCCCCTGTGGAAGATCCTGCCATAGTCTTTGCATCTGCGCGGTTAATTCTCCTGTATCTCGGGACGGCTGCAGTTGCCTTCCCAGCGCGTCCAGACATGCTCTATTGGCGAAAGATCTGGTGACCTGGCAGGCCATGGTAGGACGTCATATCCTTGAAGATATTGTTGGGAGAGTCGCGCAGTATGTGGACGAGCATTATCCTGTTGATAAATGGCACCTGGGCGACTTGATAGCATGGGTAGCACAATCGGCGTTAAAATATCGTCCACGTATCTGCGAGCTGTCAAAGTGCATTTTGAAGGACCACTAAAGATGATCGTGTGTCCCAAGAAATTGCTCCCCACACTGTCACACCTTGTGAAATTGCTGTATGCCGCTCGACAATAAATGCCGGATCGGACCGCTGGCCGGTGCGCCTCCAGACACGTGTGCGGTGGTCATCATCACTGAGACTGAATCGGGATTCATCACTAAGATGACACGTCTCCAGTCTGTCACACTCCAAGTTGCCCGAGGTCGGCAAAATCCAGTCGACACTGCCTATGATGTGGGGTCAGTGGTAAGCGTCTTAGCGGACGTCGGCTCCTTAAGCCAACTTCGGTCAGTCGTCTCCTTATGGTTTCTCTTGATGGCACTGGATGTCTGGAAGGAGGTAAGTGGCGTTGAATCGATGCTAGCGACGTTGTTGGTGCCGAAGTGGCCACTCTTCTGATTGCACGATCCTCGCAATCATTTGTGTTCCTGGGACGTCCTGACCCTCTGCGACGGTACACTCTACCTTCTGTGATCCACTGTTGCCAACACCGAGCAACTACCATATCGCTCCGACCGAGGTGGCGGCCGATACGTCTATTCGACCAACCTGCTTCTCTGAGGCCTATTATACGGCCCCTATCAAAGTCCGTCAGCTGCTCGTACTGCCGCCGGTTACGTCTTAGAGGCATCCTAAGTCTCAATATCGTCTATCAAAGTCATCAGATTCGTTTGGATAGCCGTACGGCGCTCGTACTCATGCTTTTAAACTCTCCCAGTTGCGCAACTAATATGCGCATAGCACACTTAGCCTTGTCTCATTGGCTTCGAAATTTTAATCATTTGCATATCTCTTACCAGACTACATTCTTGCCGAGTTTCGTGATTGTAGCTTGATTTCTTCTGGGTGCATATATTTTTTTGCGACAGAGTGTATATAGTTATGAATAGATTTATATGAATCTAAGTTTAGAACAAGAAGTAAGTAATTATGTACTTTAGAAATTGTCAAATTCTTAAAAAATTCACTGAGAACCTTACCTTTTATAGAAATAAAAACTATTTATTTTATATAATTATCATGTGAAAAAGTTACAAGCATGATTGGGTTATTAATATCTGTTAAAGTTTTGTTCTTTAGCCTTTCTATTTTTATCCATTTTGAAAAATAACATATGATAATGAAATACCTAACATTTTCATAAATGTCATAATACCAATTTCTATCTTTTCCAAAGATCTTTTGGAAATTTCATGAACTAAGAGGGGTTCTTTAACATTAGCCTTTTGAAATTTCTATGACACACCTCACACTCAGATACCATTTTCTCGGTACTTTTAGACACTCCTGGCCAAAACATAATATCTCTTTTGCTCTTTTTTTTACTTTTCTCTATATCCAAATGACATTTATGAAATATCATTTTTTAAAATAGAAGTTACAACAATTTTAGAGTCTCTTTTTAAACACTAATTCAAATTCAATAAACAAATCATTTTAAAATTTAAAGTATTGCATCACATTAACAGGAACTTTTTTGAATATGTGATCAGGCCAACCTTTTATACAATAATCATATACAATATTCAGTTCAGGATCTGATTTAATAGTAATTTTAAATTGAGCAATTCTACGTTAACTCCTAAGAAGCCCTTTAACTGTATTAACAAAATATAAAATATCGGGATCATCATTTACCTCATCTGTAAGATATGCCCTGGAAAGTGTGTCTGCTGAATACTTTTCAGTTCCTTTTACATAAACCATTTCAAATTGATAATTTTAACAATTTTCTTTGCAAACTGGTAGAAATATATTAAATAGAGATTTATTTACAATAATGGTAAGTGGCTTATTATCAGTTTGTATGATAAATCCTTTTTCATATACGTACATATAATGATACTAAAATTTTTGGCTTGTGATCAACTGATAGCAGTTTTTTTTACCATTAAGAAGTATAATTATATATTTCTGTGTATAAAAATTTTGTCAATGTATATTGATCTAAATGTCTGAACTTATCACAGTTTTGAAGTTTTATACAACTTTCACAACACACAAAGCAATATTTTATAAAAATCAGTGAATTGCAAGTTGCATTAATTAAAAAACTGAAATTTTAATTACATTTGAATAATTAAAAAAGGGCAATTAACCATAAGAGAGTGTTTCATGTTCTAACAAACCTTTAGATAATTTGTAATAATATACTCACAGGCACACATATATTATACATGCACACGTACGAGTGTTTCATGTTAACTCCTGATTCCCCAAATTACATTTTTGTGATTAAAAGAAACAGTCAATTAATGACTGTTTTAGGACACTGGTTTAAAGATGAAAGCTGATCAAATGACATTTCATGTACAATATACATTTTTACTGCTCATAACTGATTAATAGGTCAGTTTTATTATATATTATTGTTTGTGGGTTAATTTTTTTTTTGGAACTAAGACATAACACAAAAAATTACTTAAAAACAAAATTTATTTTCTATTCATTATTAAAGATAGAGCAATTATTTGAGTTTCTTCCTCGCTTGGTTTAGCAATTCTATGTTCAGCCGTTCTTTTTCTCTTTCTAGTAGAAAATAATCGCTTTAGGGGTTTTACATCTTTAATAGCTGGAATACATTTATTTTCTGTCACACAAGAAACTTATTTTCCTTCATAGCAACATTGGCTGATAATGTTGGTATGAGTGATTTTATTGAATTTTCCACTATTTTTAATTCCTCTTCACTAGAAACACTGTCTAAGATTTCAAGAAATTTTGTTTTTAATTGTTCTTTCTTTTCTGATAAAGTAAGAGCATTTAAAGACTTTTGATTTTTTTTGCATAGCTCTGTTATTATGATGTCAGCTTCTCTGGTTTCATCTTCATTAATGAGAAGATCACTTTGTAGAGACCTTAAATTATTTGTATTTAAATTTTCTGTCTGAGCTACTGCAAATTTATGGCGGCAAACCAAATGTATGTGCTTGCATATATTCCATTTTACACTTGCATCTAGACAGGTGCATGAATAATTGTGGATGCATGTATTGCTGCAATCTATACAAATGAGCTTACAGCTGCAGTTTGTATTATTTTCTTGAATAAGGTAAGTTTCATGTGGATGATGATGGGACAATATATCCACTCTCATTTTCAATTATCGTAGCAATTGACAAGGAAAGGCTTGTTTTATGATGCTGTCGAAGATCTTTTAATTTTGAAGTTAACTTTCCTTTATTCATGACAATTAGTCTATCAACTAATTTGTCCCTTATGAAAATCATTAAAGCATAAATTGTCTTGTCCAATCGTTTTTCATTTCAATGTTTTGTGCATGCTTTCAACGTGCATATTTGTATTTAAACCCGATTGTAAACGATGGCAGTATGCCATGAATTTATACAATTTGCATAGTTTTCGATAAAATACTTACAAAATTCTCTTGTCATATCATTCTCCAAAAAATTTTTAAGAACTTCATTAAACATTATATTAAATGCATCAACATCCTTCTCCTCCATTAATGTTCTCAAAGTTTTATAAACTTCTAACCGCATTTCTCTAGACTTAATTTTGTGCAGATTTTTTCTGCATGCATGGTCTACATGCCAGGTACAAAATAGTCTATGTTTTGGCTTGCTTTGAAATGTGTTGCACCATGCGTTGAAAAACGACTCTTCCATGTCGGACATAAAAAAAGTTGGACAAATTTCACCAACTTTCTCTTTAATTTTTGCGAAAAATATTTCAAGCACAAAATGATCAGTTCAGTTTGATATAAAAAAGGAACATGGGAATCCTTGTCTCATATCATCAAGTATCAGCAATGTTATGAGTTCAAAATCATAACCATTTGTTTCATGGGTTCCATCTATGCAAATGTGAGATACATATTTTTTTAGCATCTCACACTGTGCATCATTCATGATGATTAAAACAAAATCATCGCTTTTTAACTCAGTATGCATTGCTGATGTGACACCCTGAGGCTTATAAAACAAAATGCATGAATCATTTTTACTCTCAATCTCATTAACCCATGCATCTACACTTGTACCATCATCCTTATGCTTTATGGCATTTGAACCTATGTTGAAGCAGTTCTCAATATTATACAAGTCTTTTTTTGACAGCAAATGTATCCGTTCTAATTTTGAATCAGTGACAGAATCTCTAATTTCATCAAATGGTATTTTTGATGCAATTTTTGTAGCTATATGCAGTCGTTCAAAATATGTATGACTTAGATGACCAATATCATTTCTGTGCCCTAGGTGAGTTTTGCAAAATTTGATACTACATGCACCAGTCTCAGAGACGAAAACTTTGATTTCAGCAGGACAATATCCATCAATCTTATTACTTCCTTGTGTCTTAAGATGCTTCAGTCCTTTGCCTTTGGATATGTAAACCCCAGAGCGGTGACAGACAAAATGATGTTTTTTCCAATTTTTTAATGATGTTGCTCCACGTTTTACTATAAATTTACTTTTTGTTTCCTTTTCTGTTACGTCCTTCCATTCATTAAATGCTTCAAAGTCAGTAAAACTCAATTCAACATTTTCTATTTTCACGTCGTGTACCTCTTGGAAGTGTAAAAGCATTTTCTCCTTGGATGATTCGTATGTACACAGAGTACACTTTCTTCTTGATTCATTTATATTTTCCACATTATGCATTTTTCGCATATGGAAACCTAAATTGTAAATATCATTATATTTATAAGTACAAAGATCACACTTAAATTTGTAAATCTTTGAGTCTCTAATATTTGGCGCTAAATTGTTTGCTTGTCCAGGATGCTTTCTATTAGCGTACTGTTTTAGCGTTTTATAACTGCTGTATTCCCTTTTACAGACAGAACACGAGAATTTTTTTTTAATAATAATGGAGATTCAAGATCCACGGACATAATTTAACGACTACTCTTACGTAAAAAGAATAGAAAGATAAAAAGGCTACAAATGCACGGAAAAAATATGCTCTAACTATTCGGAATAGAAGGCGTCACGAGCGTCTGAGCTGCATTTAACTTTTGATGCTTTAGTTAGGGTGCGAGCTCTAAGGAGGTGTTGGCTCTAGACACTTGTCCTCCCGTCACGTTTGATGAAAGGTTACACTAGAAAAGAGGATGCGCCTATAAATATTGAAAATCGCCAGATTTGGCGAAATTGAATATCTTTTCCTTTTATTTTAAGTCTTTTCACTCTTTTGTCCCGAAGATTTCACGGCTCGATCATTTAAGAGGCCCTTAGATAGAAATCGAAACTCAAAAACGATGAAAGCGTCCACTTCTGGGAGGGGAGATTGGGCGTGTCCAAAGGAACGGCGAAGTACTCATATCGTACTGGTCGTAATGATCGAAGGTAAATAGTTCCTTCATAAAAGATGAATTATATGCCATTTTTTTAAAATTTCTATTATTTTCTCGATTTTGAAATAAACTTTTTTGTTATGCTACTATTCTTCCAAATTTTCGCTTACTTTATTCAACTTTCTGATGATTATGTTCTGACAGCTGTCATGATGAAAAAAAATAACATCACTTTTGGAATCATCCCCTTTTTCACGTTTAGAGATGGTTTCTGTTTGTTCCCAACCGTTTGAAACACTAAAACACCTCTCCACCCCCTTCTGCGTTTGTTCAAAACTAAGATAAGGAGAGGTTTTGCTTTCTTCTCGATTGGTGGGGTTCCAGTTTGACTTGTACAGTCTGTGACAACGTTTATATGAAACCAACTGACCCCTCTTTTATTGCTCTCTTCCCCCATCGTTCAAGTTTGAGAAGGACTAAAGACTCAAGATTCCAAGTTCAAAAAAGGTCATGAATACAAAGCTGTACTCTCAAGTGTCGGAAGCCACTTCGGAAAAAATTATATCCTGCGGGCTGCATGTAAAGATTATATATCTTAATATTAGATTTAAACCCATTACAAACGTTTATTGGAGCAAAATGTTTTAAAAAAATGGAATGAATTATTATTGATTTTATTATTTTTCATCTATACAAGTATAGATAATTTAATAATAATAATGCAATGAATCTGCCGCGTTGCATGGTTAGACATTCTTCGCTACAACACGGTTGAATGAAATAACAATACATTTGTATTAACTTTAAAGATAAAAGATTAAATGAGCAATTAAGAGGTAAGCTTCCCAAAACTACAACACATGGTAAAAACAGGCACGCTACAAGAATAACAGATCAATTCAGTTCAGTTTTGGAGTCGTTTTGTTGAGCTGTAAGGTCGCTGCAAATCAATTATCTTTTTTTCACACAAACTGTCGAAGTCTAGGTCTATTGAGATTAAATGCAATCACATTACGTATTCTGAGTTTTATTTGTTTTTGTATCCACTCACATTGAAAAATATATTTCACTTAAACATAATTTTCTGAATGGCATTAAAATGTTTATAGCTGTGTGAGATGTACTGTGTATTTTACCCGAGATAGTTTGTAATATAAAATTTAGGTGCTGTTCTTGTTTAAATTTAGATTTCAACATCAAATATGTTGATACGCCGATAAGTTCTTTCCTCTCCTTCATTTTACGTGTTTTTTTTTTTTCCACAAATGGAAAAAGGTGCATTTTCCATTAGAAAACTATTTAGTTTGGCTAGACATTGTGCTGACGAGTATAAAATTATCTCGTGGAACCCAAGGTAGTAAAAACGATAGAATATTCACAATCTAATAGAAAGTATATATAAACAAAGATAAAATGTGTGTTTTAATATTCTTCTGTTATATTATAATAAAAATTAAAAAGATGTTGCAAAATAAAGTTATTATACATAAATAAAATTTTCAGTTATAATGAATAAGATGCGCTTTAAATCAGTGTTTCTCAAACTGTGGGGCGCGCCCCCTGGGGGCGCGCGATGACCTTACGAGGGGGGCGCGAGCATATCGAAAATAAAAGATTTAAAAAATAATTAGTTTACTGGAATGAATTAAAACAAAATACTTTCAGACATAATAAAAAATGCACTTTTACTCTGATATAACTTATAGGCGCGCGATATTAAGTCAGCAAAAATAAAAAACTTCTTCAACACCTAATTAGCTATCTTTGATCTTATAACGAAATAAAAAAATTTTTATTTGATGTGCTTTAATCCCATGATGAGAGATTTTTTTATTACGCTTTTTTTTAACCTAACATACTACCCTTTCAGAGAAAAAACAGATCCCAGACCCAGAATCGAAAAAACTTAGGAACATAAAAAATTCATCACTGTCATTATTTTTGAAATACTGCACGTTATAGCTGTAATCTGTTTGACCTTCTAAGTTATTGGTACAGTTAGTTATGACCCCTCTTTTATGTGTTCTCTGTGGCGCTTTTTTCCATGCAAAGGAATTTTATGATATTTGGAAAATAACGGAAAAAGCACACATGAAGGATTACTTGGCCAAGACATATTTTTATAAATATTCTGAACGTATAAAACATAACGAAAAACATTTCACACAATTTTTTAGCACTAACATACATATCATAATGAATATAATTTTTACCCGGAACTGGTCGCGCGGGACACACAGATTACGAAATCGTTAATTCTGGCAAAACTGTTTATTTATTACCAAAGAAAAATTGAAAAGTCCTTGAAAAAGTAGGTAAGTAAACTTTCTCTTAGTTAAATTATACACTGGAATCATGATTTGTATCGTGTACAATAAAATAATTATAAAAAAAAAGGATTGGGGTGACTCAATAACCCCGACCGTATCGTGTGCGCGCCTGCTCCCGGGTTAAAACATGTTGAAGTCTTTTCGCTTTAAATATTAAAAATAATACAATTATTCTTCATCGATATTTTATATTATTGATCATTATTTAACATCGGTGGCGCACACAAGGGGGGGCGGAACCCCCTCCCCCAAAGCCCTTGATTTTTTTCCGATTGATTATAATTCTAAGTTTATAGTACGCAAAATATAGTTAAGTATTTGTTATTAATGATTAATTTTATTAATTAATGCTAATTATTTATTTAAGAATTAGTTTTTTTGCTGTGTTTGGTTCCCGAAAATCGACAAAATCAAAAGGAACCTGATACAAGATTGGTGAACTTTCGACCCCGGACCCCTTGAAAAATTCCTGTGTGTTTAACATCAATTATACATGCTAATTCTGTGAGGCTTAAAATTACAATTCGCTTAAAACTAATTATAATTTGAGCAACGATTTTAAAAAAATCATTTTACGTTTTTGTAAACATTGTCGAGCACTTGGCTTTGCTTCCCATACAATTCAGCTATTATATCAATAATGTTTTATTCTCTTATAAATGAACTCGTGCGAAGAGCGGGCACTTCAGCCGGTATATTTTTAATGTATCAGTGCTGCACAGAATATTTTATATAATTAATTAATACTAAATTAAGAACAAGTTTAATAAGTATTAATGACGTCCATGAGCTTGTCTTGGAAAGCAAAGTTTTTATAAGGAATGCTTATTATTAGAAATTGACCCTCTGAGTTCTTTTTCTATATTTAGCAGATATCTATATTTTGTCTTCTAAGCAGCTATCGCATTTTGCAATATGTTAAATTTAAAAATTAGAGAAAGGAAAAATAACATAATAATTATCCTATTATTTTATTTATTTATTTATTTTGCTGAAAAGTAGTATACAAAATTTAATACTTATGTTACTAATTTGTATGGTTTATAATTAAGATCGCCTATGGAAACTGTAGCGTCAAAGTGCATTATTATTGCATTCAGTACATTATTAATGTATAAGGGGGGCACGAAAAGAATTGTGATCGAAAAGGGGGGCGCCAGTACTGAAAGTTTGAGAAGCACTGGCTTTAAATACTTGAAATTATACAAATTTCATAAAAAACGTGAGTCCGTTTTGCATATATATTTATAAGTATCTTTTCATTTTTTTATTTTGACTCGTGAAACCCCAGGGTTCCGTGGAGCACAGTTTGAATTGAGGAACCCTACGAACTACAAGGAATTTGGGGGGAACGCCATTCCATTATTAGAAAAATATATCCTGAAACAATATTTAAATTTAATCAACTTGTTATTGGTACTTTATAGATTTTAAAAAGTATTGTATTTTTGTGTTACAAGAAAAATTCATACTATTTTCACGCATTAATAATAAACTAGTCCAGATGTCACCTATAGGTGACATCTGGATACCCCCATCTGGACCTGGGTATACCCATGCATTATACTTAGTAATTTTGGATATGTTTGCATTTTTTTTCACTCAATCGCAAATTATTTGCAATTGAGTCTATGCAAATTTATTTGCAGCCGCATTTTATATTTTGTGTCTAATTTGTTTTCACACCTTCATTTTGTTTCCCCATACGTTGAGAAACATATTGTTCTGATTTGTATTAAAACTTTTAGAGCTGTGTGAAAAATCTTGTGCATTCTGCATGTATCTATAACCTGAAACTAAGGAGCCATTTTTGCTTAATTTTAGATTTTAACGTCAAATCTGTTGAAGTGCCAATAAGTTGTGTCTTCTTCATTGGCAAAATTTCTCATTTATCTTTTATTGTATTATAATAAAAGTTCAAACCCCAATTTTGATAAAATAATAATAATAAACTAAATGGTAAGTGGCCCACACCTATTCCCTCAACCTCTCGAGATGATTTATGGCTAGATGGCTATTTAGAGTCCTACCTTGCTGCAAAAGCACTATACATTTACAACTATCCAGGTTTTGGCCGGTAATTGAACCCAGTGTCTTAAGCATCTAAAAGATGACACCTCTTTGATCTTTGTAGATTTATTTTCCAAACACAAGACAGTTCCCAGACATACACGAATTTCTTTGTATAGTATTTACAATTTAGAAATTAGAGTTCTTGAGAGTTAATTTCTGTGATCAGAATAATGCCTATTTTTTTTATTTCAAATTAAAACTAAATTTTGAAGGGAGAGGTTGTTATGAATCTCTCTTTATTTTAATCTTTTTTTATGATATTATTACGCACATTTGGTAGTAAGAAATTGACCTTTTTTTATAAATAAATGCTTTTATCGGTTCTGGTACTTAAAGTAAATAAACTTTCTCTTTCACACTGCATCATTTGGACAAATTTTCAAAATTTATTTGTGGTTAGTAGTTAATTATAACGCTATAATTTTAATTGAATAGGCAGATATTGCGTTTTTAAGTATAAAAATAATTATAACTACTGTACTGTATTTTTTGAAATGTGTGAGTGAGTGAATATTAACATCGCACTGTTCAGCTATACGAGGACTTTTGGCAACGTATCACGTAATTTTGAACCATGGTCAAGTGACGTGGACGACACCTGAGCTGGCACCCCCTTCTCCTAACGACCACACCACACCAACTTAGAAGGAATATTCTACCAACACTTAGCAGGAATATTCTTTGAAATCCACTCTTCCAAGATATATGGCAACACGGGTTCTATGATGAGTATTTTAGCTGGGAACCCCAATAGTTTTTTAGCAGATATTGCGTTTTCAGCGGATTGCAAAGATTATTATTTTTGTCTCGAAAAAATAATCTCTGTCAAAATTTAAGTGTCTTATGTTTTTGTATGTTAGTGAAGACCTTGGAAAATGATTTCACTACTTATTTTAGGTGAACGGTTTTATAGTTAATTTTACAGTGGAATATCTTTAATTAATTTATTAGCTCTAACGGATTAAATTTTCCAAAGTGGACTATTTTGTTTATGTATATCCCTAATTTGTAAATGTAGTGATAAAAAAAAGTATTGTATGAAAAATTGCAGTAAATCATAATGTGGTAGATAAAGCATTAACGTGCGTTTCTTCCCTACACGGCGGGTCTTACAAAGCTCTAATAAAGCTCGAGCTACGAAAGTAGCTAGGCATTTGCGAATTTGACTCTATCGTTAACATTTCGCTATGTTTTTCGTTGAATCGTCATTATAATTTAAGAAACGGCGTTGCTTGCGAATATTAGAATTTTAAAATAAAATAAATACAACAGAAAGTAATATTTATGTATTACACTTTCCGATATAAATTATTTACACTACTTTAGGCGTTCATTACGCAACACTTTTAACAATGTGTTACTTTTGCTTAGCAGAGATCAGCTTAGGTAGGTATCGACCCTCAAGAGTGTTACGAGGAATTATAAATAAAAAAAATCCTTTTTATCAGCTATTATATCTACATACTTAAAATTTAACAAAGGTGTTTTTTCTTTCTTTTTTTGTTTAGCTGAGATATGTAAAAAGCTTTTTTGTTTAATTTGAAATTCACATAAAATTAACTCATTAAAAACTTCTTTTCCTTCAATTTGTGTTGTTTAATTTTTCAGTTCACCCGTGCGAAGAACGGGTATACCAGCTAGTTAATTATAAACCGTATAAATTATCAAGATAAGCGTTGATTTTTGCATACAATTTTATACATGAGAAACCCGTGCGGTCACTGGTAATTGTTAGACTTGTTCCTAACCAGGTATAGTTAAATTAATTAAAAAGTAAATAGTGCAGTACTGATACATTTATAAGTGTATTATATCAGTGGAAATATTTTTATTTTTCATTATAACAGAATATATTTTGTTTGTTTACTTTCAATAAATTAAAGTTATTTAAAATAATTTTTTGTTTTCGACTTTTTAATATGCTCGCGAACCCCTCCTAGGGTTATCACGACCCTTTAGGGGGGCGCCCCATACTTCGAGTGGCGCTGTCATACTGCTTATAAGCCCACTGTTACAAGGCATGGTAGGCGGGTAAAGAAAGCTGCAAGATTTCAGGACTAATATTCGCTGCAAATAATTTAATTGTTTTATATGATCAAGTGTATGATATTTTGGTTTACTTGATTTTTACAAATACTTATATATCAGTTGAACCTGTTTTTGTGCGTTTGATAAAAAGCGCACAAAAAATATTCGAAAATTTCATTAATTCTTACATATAACAAGCAAATTCGTTGAAATACTGCAGAAATTTTTTTATGCGGTCGCACAAAAATAAAATTGCATAAAAAACAAACCGCACAAAAACAGGTTCTTCTGTATGTTATTTTGCCAACATCATACTACTTATCATTGTACATAATATTACTGATTCAAAAAGTATATTGTACATGTACAAATTTTTAATTTTGTCTAATTGTTAGTGATTGATTTATGCTAGTTAACACTATACCAGCCATACTTCTTGGTTCGTAACTCAGTTGCTGGTAGGGGAGTAACGTTGGAGAAAGATTGTTCAATTCTTTGCCAACTAATGGCAGCCCGAGCCAAAACAAGAAAAAAATGTAACATTTTTTGGAACATTATATTTTGAAAAATAAGTTTTAAAATGAATTTCATAGTTTTATATTTGGCCATTTGTAATTAACTATATGTTGTTTTTTATGTAAACTAAGTGTATTTATTTTTACACTTGTAAATCCGGGAGCAATTTCTTTGCAATCTTCTCCCTTTTACCAGATTGGTAGTGGTACGTATTTTGTTGGAACGTTGTGAGGGGAGTACTGTGGCATCACAGTTGAATCTGAAAACGATTTGTATTCAAAGTTGTTTGCGTCATATTTCTTCCCGGCCAATAGGAAGAGACTGAAAAATGTGTATATCTTTTATTAGGATTACACTTTTGGATTTACGTACCAACATTGTTTTGGAATTCTATCTTTTCGTTTTTCGATGTAACTAGTTACGTTAATTTAGATGTTACTTGATTTATATTAAATATTTTTTTAATTATGCAGAATTGATTCTTTAAACCAGTATCTTTAAAATGTACATCTGGAAACCTTACTGATAAGAAGTTAGATTGGTTTGTGTTATAGTTCAAACTCACTTTGCTAGTCAAAATGGTAGCTTAGGCCTAATACTGCATGGAATCGCTACAATACACTGAATGTCCATTGAAAAAAAAACCCACTTCCGTTAGGAAATGTTTAAACACTTGCATACTCAGAGCTAAGGATTGTTGTATAAACTAAATCTCCAACGGAACTTACAAATATATATTTTAATAAGTAGTTTTTAAAAGTGGTAGTAATTTCGGACACTTTTCCTGTTAACGGGTTCTCGTGACCACTTGAGTCTGCTGGCCTCACAATTAAAGAAACCAAGTTAGCTTCTAGTAATAATGTCCTATTCTATCCAAACACTACCTTGTATTATTCAACTCAGATTTTTCCCACACTACAAAGCGAACAATCGGACAAAATTTGCAATTGAGAACTTGGATGGCGAAGCAATCATCGTTCTCATATTCGATAAGTTGATGTGTGAACCTAACTTGGTTGCTCTAACGTGGTGGCTAGGTGAGTTCTTCTGATTGACTGATGTAGTGATGTGATAGGTGGTAAGGGAAAGGAACCATGCAGTTGGAAATGAATACCGGAAGAACTCGATGGCCCAAGAAGCAGTCGAGAAAACATGCAGTGATAGAAATAACAGTGTATTAAGGCAAGCAATTACAGACTTACGGTCTTTTGTTTGGGCCCATGGGCCGCTTGCGGATCCCAATCCCATTCTGGCAACGAATTTAAAGCAAGCAATTGAAATTATTCTCCAGAATAAGAAAATGACCAGAAGTGAAAACACTGGTAACAGTTACCAAGTTGTTCATTTAATTAAAACCATTAAAATACATGTCAGCAGCACGCTTAGTACTAGTATGCGGCTTGGAAAATGAAACGACTTTCTCCCATGGGGTTCGAGCTTCATCTTCCTTTTATTCACCATCTACAGTTACGGTTGACGAGACTATCCTAGGAATATGCATATCTTGTTTGCAAACGCCACATGAATCTCCCCTCAATCCTTCAGACTATTAGCTTTGAAATGAAACTACAAGGCTCGACTGGTGGCAAGATCTGGGTGTTATTCCTGGATAGGGACTGGAGTCGGTAACAGGAATGCTGTCCCTCTGCACGGAATCGTTCTGCAAGATAAATACCGGCTTTTACCTGTCAATAGAAAGAGTGTCTTTGGCTCCTCTTATTCCCTAAGTGTAAAACTTAAGATAGCATTTGAGGACCTTATAAGGACCTCTGTATGGGGGTACCAATGATGCATGGACAGCATTGTGACGCACAAAAGCGAAGTCAGCAGTGAGGAGTTTAGTATATATAAATGGTTTGTGCACAGCTTGGTAGTGATGGGAACCGGACACAGATTCTTCATATGTTCCTGGAAACTACGCACCCAATTCGAGGAAGAAATATTGGATATTCTATCATTATTGAAAAATTCACCTATTAGTAGCTTTAAAGGTGAACCGTATACCAAATCTGCTGGACTGGCCTCCAAAACTTCCTTAAGGCTAGTTCTTAGACCCAGAAGCACGGTGGGAATCTATTCGGGCCACTTAGGTGAGTCATAATGTTGTTTTAATTTGTGGATGAAACCGTTCCACCATTCCATTCGTTTACGGTTATAAGTTGTGGTAGGAGTTATATGAATGCCAAGATACTTGGTGAGCGAGCGAAAAAGAGCACTCTCAAAATTTGTTCCTCGATCGGTTGTGACTGTCTTGGAAACTCCAAAATGAGAATTCCACCCTTCGTCAGAAAATTCGAGCACTGGTGTCAAACTTTTGATCTGGCGTGGGAAATGTTTCGAGCCACCGGGAAAACTGAGCTATGTACGTCAATAAAATAATAATTCCACAAGAAGACGGTAAGGGTCCGACAGCATTTATATGAACATGTGAAATCTTACAGAGGGTGATTGTAATTAGTGATAACAATAATGCTGTTTTCTCCACATGGTAAAATCTTTCTACAGCTAAGGGTAATGTGCCTAATGGAGATCGAACATGACGTTGGAATTTTGCGCGTTGCCATGGTAGGCAGGATTGACACCATTCCCCACAACTTTAACCAAACTATTCCAAATGAATCTTTCTTTTAATGTTATCCTGGACTCATTCAAGTCATGCTCTTTAACATCAGGAAAAACTCTCTGGTGAGATATTTCCACACCCAATATAAGACATTCCAAAACAGTAGTTTCGACAACAGATATTTCAACAAATTCATGGTTTTTCACATTCTGGGACTAGATCAGTTATGTAACTGATGACTGAAATTTTTTCTGGCCAAATACGAAGAAAGAAGTAAGAAAATTTACAAGGACATGTATTCCGTGTCAAAAACGTAAAGTGCATAAAAATACTAAATCAAAATTTGGAAGATATGATGCAAGATTTAATGTGATACACACACACATTGATTTAATGGGTCCACTTCCACCATCTCAAGGCATGACATTTTATATGACCTGTAGTGACCGTTTTTCGTGTTGCATAGAAGCAGTTCCCTTGCCTGATAGTACAGCATTGACAACTAGCAAATCCTTTTATGAACACTGGGTTTGTAGATTTGGAGTACTTGTGAATATAAATATGGATCAAGGAAGGCAATTTGAATCTCAGTTGTTTAGAAGTTTAGCTGCTATTTGTGGGGCTATAGTACACTCATGTCCATAAATTAAGGATAATTCAGAATCACACAGAAATTGAACTCTAAAATAAAAATTTCACCTGTAGAATTATCACACGCATCTTGAAGAAGAATATGCGAATTACAGGAAACCACCAGATGTTGCGGATAGTACGTCACAATGACGAGAGTGTAAGAGAGGGGTATATAAGGAATGGTGGCAAAGAAGTAAAATTGTTCACAAGCGCTTTAAAAGCCTTTCAGTGCAATAACTGCAAAGTTATGGTACAAAGGAAGCATTTGGATGATTATTTTCGTGGTAGAAGTATTCGACGACTGGAATGTGGACGTACCCAGCTGGAAGTATCCGAAGAACTTGGAATCACCCAGAGTATCATCTCCAGGCTTTGGAAACGATTCCAAGATGATGGTAATGTGAGTAGGTGTTACAGCAAAGGTCACCCCCAAGTTACAACGCCGAATGAGGACCGGTATATTTGGCAGTTACTGCCAAAAGAAACAGACGGAGCACAGCATCAGACCTGTCTCGTCAGCTCTCTTCAGCTACCGGTACGACAGTTTCAAGGCAGACTGTGTACAGAAGCTTAGAGCACATTGGTCTATATGCTTGTAGGCCTTTCAGATGTGTTCCACTTACCGCAACTCACTGTCGCCTGCGATTAACCTGGAGTAGGGAGCATGCATTGTGGACACCCCAACAGTGGTCTTGTGTGATGTTTTCCGAAGAGTCCAGGTTTAGTTTGTAGTCTGATTCTTGCCGGACTTGAATATGGAGAGCACCAGGTACCCGTTACCACCAAGAGAACACCATTGAACGACACCGTTACGGTGGTGCAGGATGGCTCGTTTTGGGAGGAATTATTCTTGGTTCCAGAACTGACCAGCATGTTCAGAGTGTAACGATGACAGGCCACATCTATAGGGATGTCATTCTGGAACAACATGTACGTTTATTTCAGGGCGCCATGGCTGCTGAATTTCTGTTTATGGTTGACAACGCCAGTCCTCACCGTTCAAACATTGTAGACGAATGCCTTCTCAATCAAAATTCATCTATTCTAAATCTATTAAAAATTCATCCATTAAAATTGATCCTGAAACATTTGCCACTACATTGCAGAATTTTATGAACGAGTTGAAGCCAGCAAAACCTTCATCTCCAAGAAGTCAAAAGATTTTCGTTTATAGACTTACAGTCCTACACTCATGTATTAATGGCAGTAGATCGTGTAAAGAAAGCACTGGAGTCACCATATGATGGATAATTCCTAGTAACAGAGAAAAGCTAAAAAATATTCCACACTGTTAGTGACAGATAAACCGGTGAATATATCATTGATAGACAAAAACCAGCATTTATGTTAGTGACAGACTCGATTCCCGAAAAACCAATAAATCCTTGTAAACATCCGGATGAGAATTCAGCAGCTTATGACTAACTCTTACTGCAGTGCTTCTCAAACTTTGAATACTTGCGACCCAATATTCAATTAAATTTTTGTTGCCCCCCTACATAAAATAACAATGCATTGAATTTGATAATACGATACTTTGGCATTAATGCTACAATACGACTTAAACCCCTACGCCCCCTGCGTATATAAACGTCCCACTCAGTCAATGCGTAAATTGCCCGCGCATATATATACGTCTTTTGGAAGTATAACTTCTTTTCCTTTCCACTGCTTCTCATAAAATTATTACCGAAGGCTTTGCAATGCAATAAAATGATCTTAACAGTGTTTGCGAAGGATTTACTTATTTCAAAAGATTTTCTTATTTATTCCCTTTCACCACGCCCCAAATACACCACATACGTGTGCAAAATGGGGACATTGTGGAGTGAATCGCGTAACTTTTAATCCGCAGTAAAGGAATATAATATATATTATAAATGTGAAAGTTTGTGAGGATCTTTGTGGGTCTTTCACGCAAAAACAACTGAATGGATTTTAATAAAACTTTACAGCAGTAATATAGCTTATACATCAGAATAACGCATAGGCTATAATTTATAGCATTGGCTATCATTTATAAAAATTTGTAAAAAGTGTCCAAATCTAAGATATTTGTCAAGTAAGTAGGAAAGAATTCTGGCATCTGTAAGCAAATCTGGCTTGCGCTGCAAAAAAGACCACGTCAGCATATATCTTTCTTTTGTTTGTGTGAAACACTCTTTTTGTTTTGGCTACGCAAGGGGCTCGCTTCTAATTAATTCCTGTGATCAGAATAATGACTATTTTTTTTATTTCAAATTTAAACTAAATTTTGAAGGGCGAGGTTGTTATAAATCTCTCTTTATTTTAATGTTTTTTTATGATATTATTACGCACATTTGGTAGTAAGAAATTCATCTTTTTTTCAAAATAAATGCTTTTTTATCGGTTCTTGTATTTAAAGTAAATAAACTTTCTCTTTCATACTGCATCATTTGGACAAATTTTCAAAATTTATTTGTGGTTATTAGTTAATTATAACGCTATAATTTTAATTGAATAGGCAGATATTGCGTTTTTAAGTATAAAAATAATTAACTACTCTACTGTATTTTTTGATGTGTGTGAGTGAGTGAATATTAACATCGCACTGTTCAGCTATACGAGGGCTTTTGGCAACGTATCACGTAATTTTGAACCATGGTCAAGTGACGTGGACGACACCTGAGCTGGCACCCCCTTCTCCTAACGACCACACCACACCAACTTAGAAGGAATATTCTACCAATACTTAGCAGGAATATTCTTTGAAATCCACTCTTCCAAGATATATGGCAGCACGGGTTCTATGATGAGCATTTTAGCTGGGAAGCCCAATAGTTTTGTAGCAGATATTGCTTTTCAGCTGACGGCGTTTTCAGCGGATTGCAAAGATTATTATTTTTGTCCCGAAAAAATAGTCTGTCAAAAATTAAGTGTCTTATGCTTTTGTATGTTAGTGAAGACCTTGGAAAATGATTTCACTACTTATTTTAAGTGAACGATTTGTATAATTAATTTTACAGTGGAATATCTTTAATTAATTTATTAGCTCTAACGGATTAAATTTTCCAAAGTGGAGTACTTTGTTTATGTATATCCCTTAATTTGTAAATGTAGTGATCAAAAAAATATATTGTATGAAAAATTGCAGTAAATCATAATGTGGTAGATAAAGCATTAACGTGCATTTCTTCCCTACACGGCGGGTCTTACAAAGCTCTAATAAAGTTCGAGCTACGAAAGTAGCTAGGCATTTGCCAACTTGACTCTATCGTTAACATTTCGCTATGTTTTTCGTTGAATCGTCATTATAATTTAAGAAACGGCGTTGCTTGCGAATTTTACAATTTTAAAATAAAATAATGACAACAGAATGTAATATTTATGTATTACATTTTCCGATATAAATTATTTACACTAATTTAAGCGTTCATTACGCAAAACTTTTAACAATGTGTTACTTTTGCTGAGCAGAGATCAGCTTAGAGAGGTATCGACCCTCAAGAGTGTTACGAGGAATTATAAATAAAAAAAATCCTTTTTATCAGCTATTAGATCTACATACTTAATATTTAACAAAGGTGTTTCTTTCTTTCTTATTTTTTGTTTAGCTTAGATATGCAAAAAGCTTTTTTGTTTAATTTGCAATTCATATAATATAACTCATTAAAAACTTCTTTTTCCTTCAATCTGTGTTGTTTAATTTTTCAGCTCATCCGTGCGAAGAACGGGTATACCAGCTAGTTAGTTATAAACCGTATAAATTATCAAGATAAGTGTTGATTTTTGCATATAATTTTATACATGAGAAACCCGTGCGTTCACTGGTAATTGTTAGACTTGTTCTTAACCAGGTATAGTTAAATTAATTAAAAAGTAAATAGTGCAGTACTGATACATTTATAAGTGTATTATATCAGTGGAAATATTTTTATTTTTCATTATGTCAGAATATATTTTGTTTGTTTACTTTCAATAAATTAAAATTATTTAAAATCTTTTGTTTTCGACTTTTTAATATGCTCGCGTCTCCCTCCTAGGGTTATCAGGTGCCCCACAGTTTGAGAGGCGCTGTCATACTTCTTATAAGCCCACTGTTACAAGACATGGTAGGCGGGTAAAGAAAGCTGCAGGATTTCAGGACTGATATTCGCTGCAAATAATTTAATTGTTTTATATGATCAAGTGTATGATATTTTGGTTTACTTGATTTTTACAAATACTTATATATCAGTTGAACCTGTTTTTGTGCGGTTGATAAAAACCGCACAAAAAATATTCGAAAATTTCATTAATTCTTACATATAACAAGCAAATTCGTCGAAATACTGCAGACATTTTTTATGCGGTCGCACAAAAATAAAATCGCATAAAAAACAAACCGCACAAAAACAGGTTCTTCTGTATGTCATTTCGCCAACATCATACTAATTATCTTTGTACATAATATTACTGATTCAAAAAGTATATAGTACATGTACACAAATATTTAATTTTGTCTAATTGTTAGTGATTGATTTATGCTAGTTAACACTTTACCAGCCATACTTCTTGGTTCGTAACTCAGTTGCTGGTAGGGGAGTAACGTTGGAGAAAGATTGTTCAATTCTTTGCCAACTAATGGCAGCCCGAGCCAAAACAAGAAAAAAATGTAACATTTTTTGGAACATTATATTTTGAAAAATAATTTTTAAAAGGATTTTCATAGTTTTATATTTGGCCATTTGTAATTAACTATATGTTGTTTTTTATGTAAACTAACTGTATTTATTTTTACACTTGTAAATCTGGAAGCAATTTGTTTGCAACCTTCTCCCTTTTACCAGATTGATAGTGGTACGTATTTCGTTGCAACGTTGTGATACTTGCGGCAACTAAGCCTAGCAAATTGAGTGTCCTTCGAATTTTTAGCATTTTTCTATACTTTAAAGTTAAAGAACTAAACGCTTTTAATACGCTACAGAGGTGGAAGCTTCGGCCTTCCTGGACTTCATTACATCATCTCAATGCGGAATACCTATCCTCGGTACCGTTCATAACTGTAATACGAGGCTTGATGCATTGAGCCTGTTAACATTAACGGACATTTCAAGAGAAGCTTGACATCTTTGGGAAACGGTACGCGAAACTTCCCTCCATCCCATATCGAAAGGTATTTAGGCCTCGAAGTTGAGAGATCTGGATTGAGAAGAAGCTTCCTGATTAGTGGACTAAATTAATCAGTGAGTTAACACTCTATTCGTTGCCTTGAAGTTATGGAACGGAAGTTGAGTTGGAAAAAATTGCTTGCCTGTGTGGGTTGCAGATTGAAAATATTTTAAAATTAAGAAAGGAAACGTGAAAGTAAAATGACAAATTAGAAAATGGTCATTCGCCACGAGGGTAATGACGCAATTAATTACTATGGGGGTTTATACGAGTCCAGAAGGATTCTTCTGGGCCACTTAGTATTGATATTGGGATTGTAATTTTCAAGATTTAAGACATTTAAATTATTGGAATTTGGCAGATTATCAAAAAATTTAATTGCTAATTTTTCAATATATTTCTTAAAGGGATAAATGTTAATACCTTTGTAAACATCTCTATTTTTAGTGTATCTACATTCCTTAGTTATATTCCTGATTAAAGCATTTCGGGCATTTTCTAAAAGTTTAATGTTTGAATTAGCTGTATAGCCCCCACACAGGGCAAGCGTACGTTAACATGGGACGCAAAACAGCAGAGTAGAAAAGTACTTAGTTGTAAAGATTCATTCGAGAATACCGGCAAGTTAAGGGATAAATTGAGCGCAAGGCGTTCCGGAATTTTTCACGCGCGTATAAGATGTGTTGTTTCTATGATAAATTTTTGTCTAGGAGTACTCCTAAGTACTTCATGCTCTGAGTCCAGTGTAGTTGTGTGGAATAGAGGATTGGTGGTGTGACTGGTTTTCTTCTCCTGGTGAAGAGTACGGCTATTGTTTTATCTGCATTAATTTTTGTTTTCCATGTGTTAAAAAAGTTTTCAAGTAGGTGTATGTGTGAGTTGAGAGTACGGAAGATAGTGTTGTAAATTTTTATCAGTAGCCAGGATAGCAGTATCATGAGCGAAAATATATTAGTACTGGTTTAAGAATGAGTAGGTTCATCATTATACATGTTGAATAACAAAGCCCAATATAAGTTGATGGATTACTGGAGTACCTGCTTCCCGCAGGGAAGCTCAAACTCCTTTCATGAAATACTGGGTGGTTACATGAGTTCAGCTTATCGCTTAGCTGCATAATTATAATATTAGGTGTGAGAATAAAAGGAAGAATTATTAAGAATTAAAATTTACTACGAGTGTAATTAAATAAAAATTTCTGAATAAATGTGTTTCTTGAAAATCTAGTGGGGTAGTGGTGAGATCTGAGTAATTAAAAAATGACCACTTAAAGCGGTCTTGCAAAGAGAAAATGAGCGACTGTGTGTGTGTGTGTGAGTGAACGCGGATAATAATAAGTTGATGGATTATTGGCTCAAACTCCTTTCATGAAATACTGGGTGGTTACATGGGTTCAGCTTATCTCTTAGCCCTTTGCTGCATCATTATAAAATTAGGTGTGAGAATTATATAATAAAATTAGGAATTAAAAACTACTACGTGTGAAAGAAGTAATTGAAAGCGGAGTGTACATCTCAATGTCCAATCTGTAGTAATTGTTTTAAAAAATTGTAAAAAAGTGGTGTGTAATTACAAAACATTCTCTATTACAATTTTTCTGTTCCTGTACATTGTAAAAAAATTAAAGCAATGTTATATTGCCTTATTGCAGTTTATACATCTTAAGTGTAGCGTATATGAAAAACGTACCGTAAAAAGAATTTTTTTTGTATTAATTGCTGCATTACTAAGACGTATTTACGATTTAAATGGTATAGTGTATTACTAACAATTATACAGCAATTATACAGTGATAAAAGCGCCATCTACTGACATTCTGACGAGTTCTCTAATACAGTGCTTCTCAAATTTTCAATACTGGTGCTCCTCTTTTCAATTCCAATTTTTATCGCACCCCCCCTTATACATTATTAATGTACTGAATGCAATAATAATGCACTTTTTTTTACGCTAAAGCTACAATACGCGATCTTAATTATAAACCATACAAATTAATAACATAAGTATTAAATTTTGTATACTTTACTTTTAAGCAAAAAAAAAATTAAGTAATAGGACAGTTATGTTATTTTTCCTTTCTCTAATTTTTAAATTGAACATATTGCAAAATGCGGTGGCTGCTTAGAAGACAAAATATAGTTATCAGCTAAATATAGAAAAAGAACTCAGAGGGTCAATTTCTAATCATAAGCATTCCTTATAAAAACTTTGCTTTGCAAGACAAGCCCATAGAAGTCGTTAATACTTATTAAACTTGTTCTTAATTTAGTATTAATTAATTAGTTATAAAATACTCTGTGTAGCCCTGATACATTAAGAGTATGATGGCTGAAGTACCCGCTCTTCGCACGAGTTCATTTATAAGAAAATAAAACATTATTGATATAATAGCTGAATTGTAAGGAGAGTAAAGCCAAGTGCGCGACGATGTTTACAGAAATGTAAAATGATTTTTTTTTTAATGATTGTTCAAATTTTAATAAGTTTTAAGTGAATTGTAATTTTAAGCCTCACAGAAATAGCATTTATAATTGATGTTAAATAATGAACAATAGTATAAAAGTCCCATGAAGAATAATTGTATTTTTTTTAATATATAAGCGAAAAAACTTCAACTTGTTTTAACCCGGGAGCAGGCGCGCACTCGATACGGTCGAGCGGGTTATTGAGTCACCCCAATCGTTTTTTTTTTTAAATTATTTTATTGTACACAAATCGTGATTCCAGTGAATAATTTAATTAAGAGAAAGTAAACTTACCTACTTTCAAGGACTTTTCAATTTTTCTTTGGTAACAAATAAACAGTTTTGCCAGAATTGACGATTTCGTGATCTGTGTGTCCCGCGTGACCACTTCCGGGTAAAAAGTGTATTCATTATGAAAATATGTATGTTACTGCTAAAAAAATTGTGTAAAACGTTTTTCGTTATGCTTTATAAGTTTGAGAATACTCATAAAAATAAGTCTTGGCCGAGAAATCCTTCAAAGTGTGCTCTCCGTGGTTTTCCAAATATCAAAACTCTTTTGCACGGAAAAAAGCGCAACAGAGAAATAAACTACTTACAATTTCCCTAAATGAGAAACAAACACATAAGAGAGGGGTCATAAATAACTGTACCAATAACTTAGAAGGTCAAACAGAATATCAGCAAAAACAGATTACAGCTATAATTGCAATATTTCAAAAATAATCACAGTAATGAATTTTTTACTAAATTTTTTCAATTCTGGGTCTGGGATTTGTTTTTTATCTGAAAGAGTAGTATGTTAGGTTTTTTAAAAAGAAAACCTAATAAAAAATCTCTCATCATGAGATTACAGCAAACCAAATAAAAGATTTTATTTGGTTATAGGATCAAAGATAGCTAATTAGGTATTGAAGAAGTTTTTATTTTTGATGACTTAATATCGCCTATAAATTATATCAGAGTAAAAGTCCATTTTTTTATTATGTCTGAAAGTATTTTGTTTTAATTCATTCCATTAAATTAATTTTTAAATCTTTTACTTTCGAATTGCTCGCGCTCCCCAGGGGGCGCGCCCCACAGTTTGAGAAACACTGCTCTAATATTATCCTGATAACTTATTCTTCAAGTACCAACTTGCAACTCTTACTCAAAATTTATATAAAAATACTTATTATTTATTAATTATGTATATTAGCACGTTTGATAGATGATCAGTATTACTTAAATGTGCCTCGTGAACTTTTAGGTTATATAATAGTACTTAGTATTATACACAAAAAATATTTTACAGGAGATTTGCGTACCGTTTTCGAAGAGAGTAAATCTGATGTCAAGCAAGCTGAAATAAGTGAGAAGGTGTGGGTCTTCCTTTTTTTTTGAAAAAGTTATCCAAAATTTTGTTTTATTTAGCGTCATGCGTTAAGGTGATGGCGGGCCATTAGTTTAACACCTTACATGACATCTAGATGGCGTTGGCTATTGCGAAATTTTTGGCACAAATATTTGTGTTAAGATTCCCAAGATGGGCAATAAATTTCTCCTCGGGTAACCTTTTCAATGAAATTCTCCCCTTCAGCGAAAGGGAACACGCGGGGGCTGGGAGGGTGATGGTCGTCAAACTAGTAAAAATAAATGTTAGCTTTTTTTTTTCTTTTTCGGGGAGGGGGTTAAAGCAGCAGAGTGAATCTTGACGATGAAAGACTTCATGTCTGACATTGGTCAATCATCAAACTTTTTTCAACTCTTTGGACCCCTTAGAACTGTAAATGTTTCGAGGAAACCCCTTCGCTGAAGGAATATATCTTAAAATAATATTTAAAGTATATAGATAAACATATTTTTGATATTATATGTAAAGACAATTTTAAAAAATATTTTATTTTTTATTAAAAACTTTTATGATGTAATTTTAATGTTATTTACTCATTGATAATATAAATTTGTGATCCAAATGTCACCTACGCATGCATTATACTTAGTAACTGAGATATGTGTTCACAATTTTTTACACAAACTATCGACGTATAAGCTTTTTGAAATTATCTGCAGTAGCATTTCATATTCCGTGTTCAATTCGTTTCTGTATTTTGTTTTTGTTGCCAATCGCGTTAAAAATATTTTTCACTTTCTAAATACATTTTTGTGAATGGCATGAAAATGTTCATAGCTGTGTGAGAAATTCTGCGTATATAGCATGAATTGGTAACCTAAGATATAGGTCTTCTAGCTTAAATTTAAATTTTAGCATCGAATCTGTTCATATGTCGATAAATTTTTTTTTACCTTCTTCATTATAGGTGTTTTTCCCCCCACAAATGTAAAAGGTTTCAAAACATTGTACTAACTAGTATAAAATTACTTCGTGGAACTCGGGATAGCAAACAATAGTATATTCACAATCTACTGCATAAAATAAAGTTTTAAAATTCATTTATTATATTACAATAAAAAGTTTAAAAAAAAATTTTCAAATTATGTATAAATAAAATTTTTAATTTTAATCTATGATCTTTAGATAATTGTGGCTAAACGAATTTCATGATAACATAAATCCATTTTGCATACATATTTGTAATTTTTCTTTCCCATTTTTTTTTTTTTATTGGGACTCGTGGAACACAGTTTGTCGATCAATTCTCTAGATAAATGATGTACAGAACGAAACTGTTAAATTTTTCCTGAACAAATGATTTTTAAAGGAAGAATAGGTGGATTTAAAGCAATGAAAAATTAAATTTCACGTTTTAATGAACAAACAGTATGATACAATATTACTTTTTATACAATAGAACTGAGGTTGGCAACCTATTTCACGAGAGGTACAATTCTCAGTGGTACTCTGAATTACTCAACAAATGTGTCAATTTTTGAGAGGATGGAAGATGATAAATTTATAATGGTCCTTATTATACGAAGATCTCCAGAATTATGGACAATTGCGAAATTTCGAAAAATCGGAAAGAGATATCTCGAAACATAAATTTACAGCTATTTTGTGAATTATTGGATGTCATTGCTGGTGAGATTTAATTGTTTGAAAAGAGAAGATCGCGCGCACTCTGCTCTCCGTTTTGGTTGATTTTGAAAAGGCAAAAAAAAAAAAAAAAAAAAAAAAATTCTCTGTGTGTGTGTGTGTGGCGCACTTCCTTCAATAGAATCCTCCCCTTTCTCTGCAGGAGGAAGAGGGCCACAGTCTTTACGACTGTGAAACGAAATACTTGTTCTTTTTTTTTTGGGGGGAGTAAAAATAGTGTTGACTCTGACCATGAGAGAGATCTAAAATGGCTTTCTTACTTTTTTTCGACTCATGGATTCTGATAATTTGTTATGAATGCTTTATTCGTTTCTAACTATGGAAAAAATCCTATGTATTTTGCAATCTAAATTTTAGGAGCTGTTCTTGTTTTAAGATAGATTTTACTGTCAAATGTCTTTTAAAATGTCAATAAGTTGTTCGCTCTCCTTGATTATAGGTGTTTTTATCCACAAATAAAAAAGTTCATTTTCCATTACAAAACGATTTAGTTGTGCAAAAACAATGTATTAACGTGAATAAATTTGTTTTGTTGGTCCCGGTACAGTAAACAATGGAATATTCACAATCTAGTAGGCACTACATATAAAGAAAACGACTTAATATTCTTTTATAATGGAATAATAAATGTTTCTAAAAGTATTACAAAATAAAGTTCTTATGTACAAAAAAAAAAATGTTTCAGAAATTTCCAATTAGGTATACACTTACACCTGTATTACATTATTAAAGGTTTAAGGGAAACAATTTTGAATAGAGTTTTCTTTAAAAAAGTACTTTTAAATGTTAAAAAGGTTAAAAGGTTATCAATTTTGATATTTTTCTAAGATAGTATGCAGCTATTTCATTAAAAACTGGTTAATTATGGTTTTGACCATTATTTTACGTATGTTTGTAAAATAATTTTTAAATTTAAAAAATATTTTTTATAAGAAATGGTACGTAAATGAAAATAAGCATTACAAAAAATTATTTCATGTTCAGCAAAAAAAAAAAAAAAAAAAAAAAAAAAAAAAGAAGAAAGAAAGAGATATTTTGAAATTAAAATTACTTTTGTAACTTTAGAGAACGATTAAAATATCATTATAAGGGAGAGCAAATAGGCTGGCAATTAATTATCAAGCACAATTAATCAAGCATATAATATATAAACATTGCTTTTATTTTTTTTCTAAGAAATTTATGTTTATTTAATGAATATATGTCAATAACAATTTTTCAATTTGGAAGTTAACATTATATTTAAATCAAAGAAAATTGCATTATTGTTTAATTTTGGGGCATATTTGGTAACAAAATAATAGTTTCATTCTATGTAGGAATCCAAATAAATGGCTAAGTAAAAAATATACTTAATTATAAAAATATATATCCCGGACAGTTTTTACGGTATCCTGTTCGAGAAGATATAGGAGGTCACAGTAGGCAAGAGTTCATGGTTACGAACTCGTGATCGACGTGGTGTTGCATCGTCGGTTTGAATTCTGGTGTCCCTGCTGAAGATCCGCTATGTAGAATTGATTGATTGAATGATTGAATATTAACGTCGCACTGTTCAGCTACACGAGGGCTTTTGGCGACGGACCACGTAATTTTGAACCATGGTCAAGTGACGTGGACGACACCTGAGCTGGCACCCCCTCTCCTAACTCCCACACCACACCAACGGGAGGACGTTCCAGCTCTCGACAGATTTAACGTGCATCGCTGCCCTACACGGCGGGTCTTTAATGGTATTGGGCTCGAACTCGTGGCAAGGCAAGCCACGGTCCGATACCTATACCACTCGGCTACCGCGGCCGTCCGCTATGTAGAAGGCTGAACCTCAAAGCAGATGTTTGAAGTAGATGATACTATATGTTGCTAATGGTGGAAATTTTGGGAGATTGCGGTTCCAGTCTGATTTCGTCCTCGTCACTTGATCGAAATGACGAGGTCGGCGATAGTCCCAGTGAAGCTTCAAAGCTTGACGTTAATCAAATAATCATTCGATAATATATAGGTTTCATTTCCTAACCTATATCAATCATTTTCTGTTTTTTGCTTCTACTAGATTCCCTACATATAACGGCTCCCTCAAAGGCATATTTTCGTGGTGCTCTTCCATCAAGAATTTCAGGAAGAACACATTTAAAATAAAACTTTTCTATAGTTTTGAATATTCCTTTCCAAAACTCTTCGTTTGCCTCTATACGCAGAGTTAACGAATCCTTTTGCACCATAAATACAGATCACACCATTTCCGTTGTGTAATAAATAACTGACCTTGTATTTGAAAGTAAAATTTATGATTCAATGGTAAATAGATTCCCCTTTCATTGGAAAATTTGAAACCTAGACTATTTTTTTTTGTAATTAAAAATTCCAGCAGATTTGATTCAAATCTCGCAGAATAAGGGCATTTAATTTCTATGAGTCCATCATCACCAACCAATCCATCGGGTGAAGCACACAAAAAGGGTTTATCTTTGTCCACAAATAAGCCACATATTTTTACTTCAGTTGAATATTCCCTCTCATACTGCTTCCGAGCGATCTCTTCGTTTGTGCCAATCCATATTTCATTGCTGCATTGCATAAGTCTCTACCATACACAATGCGCATCACAAGCTTCGAACACGGAGTAGATTTTTTCCTGCAAGCAATTTCTTTGAAAAAAGAAGATGAGAGTCTCAACGATCTCATATCTCCATCGTTCAGAAGATGCTTGCCCCCTAGTTTCGCTCTCTAAATCATAAATATTTTGTACTTTTAATTTTGAAAGATGGTTTTCCATTAAATTATCGTATATCTGTACTGGCACATGTCTTTAGACATGTAGCGAACATTCATTACACTGAATTTTTCTTCGAATTTATTCGAATCTAAGCCGCACTTTTTTTCCCGATACTTAGGCTACAAAAATTCTGGTGCAGCTTAGATTCGAAGACTGAAAAAAGTTTTTAATGCTGGTAAAGTAAATTAATTATTCACTTTTATTAATTCGCCTTTATTATTTTTTTTTTATTTCGTTTAGTTAGTGATTGAACATAAATGTCATATTGATCAGCTACACGAGGGCTTTGGTGACGGACCTCGTAACTTTGAACCATAGTCAAGTGACGAGGACGACACCTGAGCTTGCACTTCCCATCTCCTAACTACCACACCAATGAGAGGACGTTTTAGCTCTCAGATTTAACGTTCATCGCTCCCTACACGACAGAACTTCAGCGGTACTAGGCTCGAACTCATGACACGCCAGCCACGAGTACGTTACCTTGACCACTAGGTATCGCAGCCACTTTTCATTCCGTAAATATATCATATATCGATAATATATTTTACACTATTTTTTTTTCACAAAAATGTGCTGAGAATTTGGGTGCGGCTTAGAATCTGAACATAATTAATTGAAAAAATAAGTTTCTGTTAATTAAATTAGAAAACAATATTTTGTGTTAATAATTGTTCCAATGGTTTATGGTAAAGTTTTTTACGTCAAATATAAAATCGATGGGAAAAAATTTTTTGTTAGTTAAAAGAAAATAACAATATAATAATAATAATTGCATTACAATAATTAGATTAAAATTTTAATTTGTGAGCAAGGAGTAGTAATTTGTGTTCTTTAGAGTTAATTCACAACTTTCGATCAAGTATAAAAAGTAAGTATACTTTCATTCTTCGTTAAGTCATATTTCGCAGAATTTAAATATTCTTACAGACATTCCTTCAATAACAGACAAAAAAATCTAAGCTGTATAATTATAAACGATTTTTTTTAAAGCACACATGCAGAAAATATTTAAAACTTTCCTAAATCGGAAAGTTCGTCAGATTTGAGATGTTAAATCTCTGTACATCATAAATCTTTTCCATTGTCCACTATTTGTAACAATTTGCAAGTTACCATAATTTCAGCTGGCGGCTATATTTCAGAAAGATATCGCCAAAAATAAGTATTCGTAGCCAAGAATAAATTCGCTTTTCAAACGATGGTGGTGCCATCTGTTTGAGATAGTCCAAACTACGCCAAAAATAATTCAGAATGAACTTAAAATTTTAAAAAAGTTAATTAAGAAAAACATAAAACTTAATTCTGGCTACACTAGTCCAAAGAGGGAAGCTTGCTTTCTTATATACTATTTAATTCTACTCTAAAAAATTGTTTTTCTGTTAAAATGTCTTTTGCGTTTCCACCTCCTATACTTTAACATAGAAAAGTCAAATTTCATTTTGCAAAAAATGCTGAAAACTGTGTAATTTTCCAAAAATCAAAATTCAAAAACACTATCCTTTAAACAATTATTTTCTTTATATCCATAAAAAATTTTATTATCATTGGAGCTTTTTCCTGCCCACAAATGTCTTTGCCGTTTCATCCCTATCCTTTAACATTGACCGAAAACAGCCTTAACGAAATAGCAAGTGAAACCGTTTAGGTGAACCTTCCATGAGTTAGCTGGAAAATCGCTCAAAATTGAATTTATAAAAACTTATGAGAATTTCGAAAAAATATCTGTGACGTTGATAGCAATATGACCTACAGCTTCTATGTGTCAGGTTTCATACTTTCTGGGTTACTTAGTTAGGCCGAGAGAAACAGCTAAAACACACACACACACAAAATCTTTCTTTTATATATATACAAGTAAAATCGTAAACATCCCGCGATAATGCTATCCGATTAATGCCAAACCTACAAAACAAAATTTGAGTTGTTAAAAAAATAATTTTAGAAAAATTGATTTATTAGAAAAATAATCCTAATTACGTATCAAAGAACGGAAAATGTATATACGACAATCAACAAACATAACTATTGTAAAAATATGTAGTAATCACGAAAAAACTGTGTGAAAAGTATAAATTTTCGCATTCAGAGAGAATCGTGACATCATATGACGTCATAACACCGAAAAATTGTTTAAAAATGAAATTTTAAAAAATTTAGAAAGAGAATTACGAAATATAATACGTGCATAAGAACCCGTCCGGATTCAAGTGCAAAGTTATGTCAAAATTTCAGAGGAAATGGTCAAGTACTTTCGGAGATTAGCGGCTTTGAACAAACCCACATCACATTTTTATTTATATAGATAATATATGAGTACTTAACCGTTCTTTTGGATATGCTTATTTCCCCCTCCCAGAAGAGGGCGCTTTCATCATTTTCGAGTTTTGAATTCTATGAACGGGTTCCTTAAGTACCATCTTGGACACCTTTTACTTCATAAAAGGGGCATTTTAATGATTAACATATCACAACCTACATCGGGTTTTTTTTTTCATTTATCCTTTCAAAGTTAAAGTAACATAAAAAAGGGGGATAGTTTTTTTTTCTGCAAGTTTTTATTTGTAATACTTTTTAAACTAAATGAACTATTGAAGTTAGCTTTCTAGGGAGCCACTCAATTTTTAAGAAAATTACAAGATTGTAAATAACGCTTTTTAAAGAATTTCCTTGAGCGTTCTAAAATGCTAAAACACAGCTAAAAAATGCCGTTTTCATGCAATCACTAAATGAGTACATTTATATATAGAACGCAAAGGATATATCATGAATCCTTCTGCATTAAAAAATGTAATTTTCCCCTTTAAATTTACAAGGCCTAATTTAATTGTACATGTTACTTGCAAAGTGTGAAATCCGGCATTCTATAGAATGCCTAAAACCAGCCGGCAATGTATGAAATGATTTTTATTTCATACATTGCCTAGGCATTCTATAGAATGCCAAATGAGAAACCGGCAAAGTATGAAATACAACAATTAGCTGAGTCATTGGTCAGGGTGGAAAGCGAGAGGAATGACTTGTGTGTACGTGCGACCCTTTGATTGACAGGGGAGAAAGAATCCTATGATTTCACCCCTTTACATCTCTGATTCGGTTCGGATATCACGTGGAAAGGCACGTGACTTCTAATGTGCGCCTCAATTCTCAGAATTAGTCAGTTGCACTTTGCGGATTGTGCGGAAGTGTGAAAATACGCAAATTTGCTTAGGAAAGAAGTTTTTTACTGCGCTGCATGAAAATGGTGAAGCAAACAGCAGTGTTGGAAAAGGAGTCAAGTTCTATAGATATGAAACAACGATTCGACGATGAACTCTCCAAAATTTTACTTAATGCTGCAAAAAACAATTTATTCTTAACCGAAACTGCTTACCAGAAGTTAATAAAAGATGTATACAAAAAGCCAAAATGAGTTCTAGGAAGGAACCCAGAGATTATTGGTTGCTGAATCGCTATGACGTGATGATTGTGGAAAACAAAAGCAAATCTATTTATCCTGTTAAAGAAGGCGTCAGTACTATACAGTATTACGTAACGGACTCTGAGTTATTTCATATACTTCATGAAGCTCATTTGGCTATTAAACAAGGAGGACGTGATAGAATGTGAAAGAACCGTCAAATACAGGAACATTACACGTCATGATATTGAAATGTGCATTCACCTTTGTGAACCTTGCCAGAAAAAACAGAAAAGTATTAAAAAGGGCATTGTTGTGAAACCAATGATCTTTTCTGAGTTTAATTCTCGTTGCCAAGTAAATCTTATTGACATTCAATCTCAGCCTGATAGAGAATACAAATTTATTATGGTGTACCAAAATCATCTCACAAAATTTGTGATTCTCAAGTCTCTAACGTCAAAAAAAGCTGAAGAAGTAGCCTACAACCTAGTGGACGTATTCTCGTTGCTTGGAGCACCTTCTATATTACAGTCTGATAATGGGAGGGAGTTTGCCAATAATGTGGTGACTAGCTTAAAGGAGTTTTGGCTAGCGCTGAAGATCGTCCATGGGAAGCCTCGTCATTCACAAAGCCAGGGTAGTGTCGAAAGAGCAAATCAAGATATCGAAAATATTCTCTGTACTTGGATGCAGGATAACAAATCTGACCGCTGGAGTGAAGGATTGCGTTTTGTTCAATTTATGAAAAATAGAGCTCATCATTCTGGAATTAAAAGAACCCCATATAAAGCCCTTTTGAGCTGCAAACCTAAAGTAGGCCTTACGACGTCTTTTCTACCCGAAGATGTTTTAAAAGACATAAATACTGTGGAACAACTAGAAAAAATAATAGAAAGCGTTCAAATAATGGATAAAAGAGACATTATTAAGATTATGGAAGAAAAAGAACCTGTTTCAAAAAATGTGGAAGGGATTAGAGTCGATAGTGAAGAAGACATGCTTACCGAAGATATTGCCATTTCTTGACACCTGCTGTGTGTATTTAAAAGAAACGAGTGATGCACTTGCATGCAAAAAGTGTCGTGAAAAAATTCATACCTTCTGTGATCATGCTAGTAAAGATGATGAAATGGATATTTTGTGCACCCTTTGCTACAAAACCGAAAATGCTATTGAAGGTAAAATAAATTATAAAATCAATTTGGGAATTCAAGCCAAAAAAAAAAATGAAAATGAATTCGGAAAAAAACATTTCCCACTGCTTCTTTGGGAACTAGTGTGCGAGTTCCTATTCCTGACGTCGACAAGGTGCGAGGCGATTCGCGCAATATATTGACAGATATTATGAGTGTGACAGAGGATGGTTTCTACCGACTTGGAACTTCTGAAAGAATTTTAAAACAATTATATGCTAGATCACAATTCACTTTATGCCCTCAGAACTTGCTTAGAATTGAAAATATTCCTGATCATAAAATTTCTCACTGGTCAGTTGCAATTGCTCAGTCCAGTGGAAGCGGCCAAGGATTCATCAAATGTATGTGCAAAACAAAGTGTCAAAATATGAAATGTCATTGCGTAAAAAATGAAATGAAATGTAATTCAAAATGCCATTAAAGCTTACCATGTTGTAGCAAGTAAATTAATTTTGTTTTCTTATTTCTTCTATGGAAATGATCCAAATATCGTTTTTTATTTTTATTTAGTTATATTCTTTTAGCATTATTATCTTTCGATTGATACATCATTTTTGCATGCCTGAAAATTAGAAGTTGGAAAAACTTCAATTCAAAAATATAAACAATCATCCTTTTTTAGATAAAAAAAAAGAGAGAAACAAGCTATTGTAAAAACTGAAATAATAACTTAATAAAGCATGATATTTCTTAAATATTACACTAATATAATTTGTATTTCTTTAGAATGTATGCATGTGAAATTTTTTCATTACTTTAAAATGTTTTTTATTATTTCAGTTCTTATTCATCATGTGTTTTTCATAAAAATATAATATTTCAATATTATGCGGGGAAAAAAACTTTAAAATTTGTGCAATTGTAGAAAAATTTTTTTTAAACATTTTCCTTCAGTTTTCTTATGCAATTAATACTCTAAAATGGAATCGTTTATAAAATATATGATTTGAAATAATTTGAAAATACGATTATTCTTACGAAAATATGTAGCTAATATTTTAACGTGATATTTTATGTTTATTTAAGCTTATGATTCTTATTTTTAAATTAAAAATTACAGTGGCTTATCTCAGTTTTTTTTCGCATTCAAAATGCTTCTCCTTCCATAAATATTAATCAATCACTTCGATTTTTTCCCCTGTGTTTCATGTATAATGCATGTAATAAAATTAGGCATCCAGTTTGTGCTGTTCATACTTTATTTTTTTTAAAAAAATTAATGTAGGAGATTCTGGCATTCTTTCGTTTAATTTTAGCATGCATATCTTCATTTCATTTTTTTTCTCTAATATTAATGAAGTTATTGTAAAATCGATTCATAAATTTGTTAAACACATTCTTAGAAAAGTTACAAAAAAATTTCAGGTCAAATAATTAGTAAATACAAAAGGAGCATTATTTTAAAATGTCTCACATATATATATTTTTTTTAAAAATTTCATTTTTTCAAAATTGTGTGAATAATTTACGCAAAATTTCATCTCATATTATTTTCTTGAACAAAAACATTGTATGTAATGCTAAAATAAAATTTTTAAATACATAAATAAAAAATAATTGTTCAAAATATGCCAAGTCTCCTTAATTAGAAAGGCAATAATCTTGTTCAGTTCAACTTTCATTTTCCATTACGTATTTTGAATAAATCTTTTTAATGGCACTCTCCTTATTTTTCTAGTATAACATTTGTATTTCTTAGGAATATGCACGTCATTTATAAAATCGCCTTATTAGGACCTTTTTTCATACTTTGCCTAAATAGCATTTGGCATTCTATAGAATGCCTAGGCATTCTGCAAAGTATGTAATAATTCTCCTATTTCATACTTTGCCTAAAAACGTCAGGCATTCAATAGAATGCCGGCATTTCATACTTTGCAGGTAACATATACATCAGAATGGTTTAATATATTTTTAAGAATAAGCAATAGAATGAGCTGTAGGAAAAAGAAAATTTTTCTGATTTTTTTACTGATTGCGCAACGTATATTTCATCATCTAAAAATGTGGCAGATGAGAATTTTTTTAATGTTTTTAAGTAAAAAATTAATATGCGAATCAGAAAAAAAATGATCCACAGAAATATATATATATATATATTGCTTTTCTTTAAATGCAGTTTTAAAATAAATTCATATGATAGACATTAAGAACGGAAATTGGAAATATCTAGAGGAAATTTAAAATTAGTTTTTTACTAGGAGCTTAAACATGTATAAGAGTTTAACTGTATTACTTTTATGTAATTCTAGCTTAAGCAATACGTAATTATTAACAATCATTTTGAACGTATTTAAGGTTAACAGCATACTGGCTCACCACCAAATGACGCTGTGAACAGTGGTATGTTCTAGCGCAGGGGTCGGCAACCTTTTGAGTCGGAAAAGACAAAAATTACAATTTATAAAATTTGAAGTTTTTAAAGAGCCACAAAATTTTTTCTTACCCTTAATAAGTAGTACTGCGACGGGCTCACGCGTCTTTTCTTTAACATGTCCTTTTTGGGTTCTTTGGACCAGAACTAACGGCAACTCTTTTCCAACCAAATCCAAGAAGCGAAGTGTGAATGAAAGATGCAAATGAACAAGCTTTTAACTATCGGAACGTAAGAGTAAACGTGATGGCAATGTAGGGCAATGTATGACAATTGATGGTAGTTTGTGGCAGTTGATGGCAAGTAAAGAAAAGTTAATATAGTTCGTGGTTCAAGTTTAGATAAAAATACGAAGCGTTGATTAGATGTTTTTAGTGACAAAAATATAGGGAGCCAAGGTGCATACCAGTGCACGTAAGTAAATACAAGTCTGCTTTTATTGATTCTTCAAACTGCAATAAGGTAGGATTGACTATTTAATATTATAATCAGTGATTGAATTAGAATCGAGTTTAGGCGGTTCAGTTATTGATAGTGGACTGAATTAGATTAAGTCGCTTATTATCTATATATATTGTGTGTTGCGTATTTTTACATCGTAGGTTCTCTCACATTAATTATTATAATTTAATTTGTTAAAGGTTTAAGTTAAATATCTTAATAAAGTCATATTAAGATAATGATTCCTTCTAGTTCTTTCGTTAATCCTACACCTCTAGCTCACGCTGACACTCCGAGAGATATTCTCCCAAGAAGGGGGGACATCACAGTATTAATAAAATCTTTTGATAAAAAGAAACTAATCTATTTATTCATATACACATATAAGAAAAAAATATTCATTTATTCATAAGAAAATATTTATTTATTCATAAGAAAAAATATCTAATTATTCATATATAAGTAATGTTTTCACAACAAATTATATAATATATATTATATGGGCATTATTAGATAATTTCTTATTAATAAGTAAAAAATTAAAACAATTAAACATTTACTTACAATACTAACTTGTACTTCAATAACAAACTATTGAGAGAAAAAATTCAATGGGAGCGATGACATTGCATGGTTATTCAAGTAGACAATTTAAACTTTACTTAGCAATGTAACTTGTACTTAAAAATTAAAAAGAAACCAAATAAAATACATTTAAACAAACAAATTCAATGGAAGCGTTGGATTTGCATTGTTTTAGAAAGTTTGGATCAATTTCGCTTATAACTTGTTGTTTTAAGTTTCAAACATGACTTTAAATTTTCATTTGTTAGTTGGCTTCTTACTTAACTTTTAATTATATTCACGCAAGAGAACGCTTGCTCGCACGAATATGTCGATCCGAAGATAGTGAGTACTCCAAATGCCCCTTTCTTCACCTCACTGTAGCAATCTGGAGGACTCTATTCCATGCGTCGAATATAACTCTTTCAACTCGTGGCATTTCTTTTAAAGCTGACAACTTTTATTGCGTTACGTACATACATTTTCTGGACCTCCAACTCTTCTAACTTGCTTTTCAACTCTGTAAATTTTCCAATCCACAAAGCTTTACTTTTTAATCGATCAATTGCATTTCTAGAGATCCAGTATCAATTCCAAATGGCTCAATGTAGATTTCGTTACTATTTGTGATGAGGGGATTTCCTATGAATTCTGGAGTGGTTTTGTTGGTTTTGAAATGCTCAAATCTGTCAGCAAATTCATCTTTAATTTTTTATAACTGTGCTGAATCAATTCATGTCAACAATCGCACTGGTTTTATCGCGATATTGCTTTAGAAATGGAAAATTAAGTAATTTACCACTCTGAATATCTTCTGCAAAAAGAATTAATTTTTCTTCGAAACAAACCAATTCTCTTTTATAAAAACATAGGCTGGGTTTCCCTTTCCTTGCAGTTTTAGATTCAGCTAATTTAATTTCGCTGTGATATCCACCATAAAGTAAAATTTTTGCAACCATTTGTTGTACTCTAATTCAGGGTGATTAATGCCTTTTTCATTGAGGAATGTATTTATTTCATTCAAGCACAATGCAAAGCGTTTAAACGCCTTATCTTTGGAAAACCATTGTACTGTATTGGGAAGAAGGAGGTCAGAATATTGAGTCTCCATTTCGTTTAAGAATTCTTTAAACTGACGATGGTAGAGTGCTTTTGACATGATGCTATTAACAATCTTGATTACCAAATTAATGACCTCAACTAACCGCCGGAAATATTTGAGTACAAAGCGCTTCTTGGGGTATTATGTAGTGAAACGTAAGAATTTGGTGGTTTATTTTGCTCTGAAGAGTTGTTGTTGAACCTTTATTTTTTCCTGTCATACTTCTGGCTCCATCAGTTGCTATCGAAACGATTTTAATTAAATCGATCTTATTGTCTTCAAGACATTTTTGCACGGTATTCACTGTATCTTTCCCTCTAGTCTATCCCGAGAGCGGTAGCAATCCTAGAAGCTCTTCTTTTGGACCTTGTGGCGTAACGTACACCCCCGCACTGCGCGGGGGGACAAAAGCTACACTGAAGCCATTAACGTAGAATTTCACAAAATTAGCTTTACATTTCTTTTAATCCAATTTTTAAGCGATTTTCAAATTGATGATCTTACATCATTCAAAATCAAAATTTTGATCGCTTATTAGATATCTTATATCCAATAACCAAATCAAAACACGTTTTAATTTGCTGTTATCCCCGTGACGAAAGAGATACTTTTCTTTAGTGGGTTTTTCTTTTCAAACCTTAATTACTAACAGATAAAAAGAAAGCCAGATGGAAAATTGGATAAAATGGTAGAAAGATAAAAAAAAAATTCCTCACTGTTTTTCTCTAAACTTGCCAAAACTTCGAATTCCTAATTTTAGAGGGGATTCCAGCACTTATCTTGAATTTATTAATAGCTTCCCAAATGCAATGGATGCTAATGAATCATTAAGTAATGTGGATAAATTTATTTATTTAAAATCCTTTTTATATCTGGTGAAGCTTATAAAATTGTTTCCGGTTTTTCCCTTACCAAGGATAATTATAAATCCTGTTTAAATCTTTTGTTGAAGGATAGATATGGTAGACAGAACCATTTAATTAGTTGTTAAATGAATAAGCTATTAGAGATTGAACCAGTTATAAATCCTCTTTTAATCTAAAAGGGTTAAGAAAATTGCATGACGAAAGTGAAATAAATATAAGAAATTTAGACTCCATGGGAATCGCATCGGGAAATTACGGACATTTATTAATTCCAATAATGCTTAAGCAACTTCCGCACGATTTAGTTGTAGAATTTCATTGTCAAAAATATTCTAAAAATATTGGGGATGTTAGGGAATTAATGAAATTCATTAAATTTGAAATTGAATCTCGCTACTCAGCAAACATTGCACTGGGGCATTCACAAAAAATCCCAGAAAATTCCAGATATCCTCCGAGAAATTTATCGTATCAACGACAACCAAAATTCAAATATAATATTCTTTCATCTTCTGCTTTAACTACGTTTATTAAAAATGTTTGCATATTTTGTAATTCTGAAACGCACACTTCAATCGCGCGCGCGCGGATGTCAAATACTTTCTAATGAAGAGAAACGTTATAAGTTAAAGAAGGAGGGGAGATGTTATCGGTGCATGACCTATAGACATTTAATTTCACAATGCAAGGTAAAAATTACACCATATGAAACTTTCTAAAGTTTACAGCACAATTCTCTGTTTTGCCCCAAAACTAAAACTGAAACTCTGCTTCAAATTAATAACATAGAAATACCCGAAATAGGTAATAGAAAGAAGCCTGAAACCAAAACTCATGTGAAGGAAATTGTAATGTCTTCTGTTTTGAACCCATTATGTTCGCCCGAAAATTATGCGACATTACTACAAACGGCTGAGTTTCAAGTTATTGATGGTTGTAATAAAGTTATGGTTAGGGCAGTGTTTCTCAAACTGTGGGGCGCGCCCCCTGGGGGCGCGATACACCTACAAGGGGGGCGCGAGAATATCAAAAATAAAAGTTTCAAAAAAATTTATTTACTAGAATGAAGAAAAACTAAAAAATTTCTGACATAATAAAAAATATACACATTTACACGGAAATAATA